>OX336392.1:74977602-75577602 GCA_946902985.2 Meconema thalassinum
GTCTCACATGCATTGACCGGGAATGGAACCTGGTCCACAGTGGTGAAAAGCTAACAGCTTGACCGCTGCGCCACCACGCCCCTACGAGGCAAAGCAAAGAAGATGCAGGTTCAATTCCCATCTCAGACATCCTTGGAGTGGTTCACCGTGGTTTCCTATTTCTACACTTAAGGCCACAGCTACCTCCATCCCAATTCTAGCCACAATAATCAAAGTCCCACTTGTTACAAAGTTTAATTAACCCTTTCACTTTCAGTCTCTCATCTGATGGATGTGTGAAAACTGTCGGTCATATTTACCAACCTGTGCACACACGTCTTTTAAAATGAGATGGAATAGAGACCATTAAAGATATTAAAATAAAATATTATAAACATAGAGTGTATAAATCACTTGTTATTACTAAAAATAGGTGTTGTCTCTGAGCCATAAGGTTTCAATATTAAATAAGTAGTTCCGTAAAGAACTATACAGCCTATTTTCATATATCCTACTTATGTCAACTGCCTCTATCAACCTACAAAATTTCAGTTTGATTGTTGTAATAGATTCGTAGATATTGAGAACCGTCTAAATATTTCAGATGGTCGCCATGTTGGATTTTATTTATGTACTATTAAATGAAGATTATTGTGTACGTGTGGTATTCAAACGTCAATCGCATGATTAGGACACATGAAGTAAAAAACAAGATTTTAAAATTTCGCACAGCTGCCATCATGTGGTTATGAAAACAATTAAAATAAACTAGATGCCAGTGGATATCCCGACGCGCAGGTCGCCGACAAGAAAGACCTGCACTCGGCCTCTCAGGAGGCTACACGACAAAAAAAACATTTGTATAAGCTCAGCAATTCTTCTAGGTTTGTGCCGTGTCCTGTGGGGGTCCGGGCGGGGACACCAAGAGCCCGCCGATGAGCCTAGCTTGGTGTCCTAGGCGAAACCCCACACAAGACACGGCACATACCTAGAAGAATTGCTGAGTTTTAATTCACCGGCCGTGAAAGCCAATATACCATCTTTTTGGAAGCCTTCATAGGGAGGTTAAGGCTGCTTGAATTTTTAGTTCTCGTAGTCAAGTGGTGCAGTAGCACCTTATATAAAGGGAGGTGGCGCGCAGTTCGTCACTCCTGAGGGGGTTCGGGCGGGGACACCAAGAGCCCGCCGATGAGCCTAGCTTGGTGTCCTAGGCGAAACCCCACACAAGACACGGCACAAACCTAGAAGAATTGCTGAGATTTAATTCACCGGCCGTGAAAGCCAATATACCATCTTTTTGGAAGCCTTCATAGGGAGGTTAAGGCTGTTTGAACTTTTAGTTCTCGTAGTCAAGTGGTGCAGTTGCACCTTATATAAAGGGAGGTGGCGCGCAGTTCGTCACTCCTGTGGGGGTCCGGGCGGGGACACCAGAGCCCGCCGATGAGCCTAGCTTGGTGTCCTAGGCGAAACCCCACACAAGACACGGCACAAACCTAGAAGAATTGCTGAGTTTTAATTCACCGGCCGTGAAAGCCAATATACCATCTTTTTGGAAGCCTTCATAGGGAGGTTAAGGCTGCTTGAATTTTTAGTTCTCGTAGTCAAGTGGTGCAGTTGCACTTATATAAAGGGAGGTGGCGCGCAGTTCGTCACTCCTGTGGGGGTCCGGGCGGGGACACCAAGAGCCCGCCGATGAGCCTAGCTTGGTGTCCTAGGCGAAACCCCACACAAGACACGGCACAAACCTAGAAGAATTGCTGAGTTTTAATTCACCGGCCATGAAAGCCAATATACCATCTTTTTGGAAGCCTTCAAAGGGAGGTTAAGGCTGCTTGAACTTTTAGTTCTCGTATTCAGGTGGTGCAGTTGCACCTTATATAAATGGAGGTGGCGCGCAGTTCGTCACTCCTGTGGGGGTCCGGGCGGGGACACCAAGAGCCCGCCGATGAGCCAAGCTTGCTGTCCTAGGCGAAACCCCACACAAGACACGGCACAAACCTAGAAGAATTGCTGAGTTTTAATTCACCGGCCGTGAAAGCCAATATACCATCTTTTTGGAAGTCTTCATAGGGAGGTTAAGGCTGCTTGAACTTTTAGTTCTCGTAGTCAAGTGGTGCAGTTGCACCTTATATAAAGGGAGGTGGCGCGCAGTTCGTCACTCCTGTGGGGGTCCGGGCGGGGACACCAAGAGCCCGCCGATGAGCCTAGCTTGGTGTCCTAGGCGAAACCCCACACAAGACACGGCACAAACCTAGAAGAATTGCTGAGTTTTAATTCACCGGCCGTGAATGCCAATATACCATCTTTTTGGAAGCCTTCATAGGGAGGTTAAGGCTGTTTGAACTTTTAGTTCTCGTAGTCAAGTGGTGCAGTTGCACCTTATATAAAGGGAGGTGGCGCGCAGTTCGTCACTCCTGTGGGGGTCCGGGCGGGGGCACCAAGAACCCGCCGAAGAGCCTAGCTTGCTGTCCTAGGCTAAACCCCACACAAGACACGGCACAAACCTAGAAGAATTGCTGAGTTTTAATTCGCCGGCCATGAAAGCCAATATACCGTCTTTTTGGAAGCCTTCAAAGGGAGGTTAAGGCTGCTTGAACTTTTAGATCTCGTAGTCAAGTGGTGCAGTTGCACCTTATATAAAGGGAGGTGGCGCGCAGTTCGTCACTCCTGTGGGGGTCCGGGCGGGGACACCAAGAGCCCGCCGATGAGCCTAGCTTGGTGTCCTAGGCGAAACCCCACACAAGACACGGCACAAACCTAGAAGAATTGCTGAGTTTTAATTCACCGGCCATGAAAGCCAATATACCATCTTTTTGGAAGCCTTCAAAGGGAGGTTAAGCTGCTTGAACTTTTAGTTCTCGTATTCAGGTGGTGCAGTTGCACCTTATATAAATGGAGGTGGCGCGCAGTTCGTCACTCCTGTGGGGGTCCGGGCGGGGACACCAAGAGCCCGCCGATGAGCCTAGCTTGCTGTCCTAGGCGAAACCCCACACAAGACACGGCACAAACCTAGAAGAGTTGCTGAGTTTTAATTCTCCGGCCGTGAAAGCCAATATACCATCTTTTTGGAAGCCTTCATAGGGAGGTTAAGGCTGCTTGAACTTTTAGTTCTCGTAGTCAAGTGGTGCAGTTGCACCTTATATAAAGGGAGGTGGCGCGCAGTTCGTCACTCCTGTGGGGGTCCGGGCGGGGGCACCAAGAACCCGCCGATGAGCCTAGCTTGCTGTCCTAGGCGAAACCCCACACAAGACACGGCACAAACCTAGAAGAATTGCTGAGTTTTAATTCACCGGCCATGAAAGCCAATATACCGTCTTTTTGGAAGCCTTCAAAGGGAGGTTAAGGCTGCTTGAACTTTTAGTTCTCGTAGTCAAGTGGTGCAGTTGCACCTTATATAAAGGGAGGTGGCGCGCAGTTCGTCACTCCTGTGGGGGTCCGGGCGGGGACACCAAGAGCCCGCCGATGAGCCTAGCTTGGTGTCCTAGGCGAAACCCCACACAAGACACGGCACAAACCTAGAAGAATTGCTGAGTTTTAATTCACCGGCCGTGAAAGCCAATATACCATCTTTTTGGAAGCCTTCATAGGGAGGTTAAGGCTGCTTGAACTTTTAGTTCTCGTAGTCAAGTGGTGCAGTTGCACCTTATATAAAGGGAGGTGGCGCGCAGTTCGTCACTCCTGTGGGGGTCCGGGCGGGGACACCAAGAGCCCGCCGATGAGCCTAGCTTGGTGTCCTAGGCTAAACCCCACACAAGACACGGCACAAACCTAGAAGAATTGCTGAGTTTTAATTCACCGGCCGTGAAAGCCAATATACCATCTTTTTGGAAGCCTTCATAGGGAGGTTAAGGCTGCTTGAACTTTTAGTTCTCGTAGTCAAGTGGTGCAGTTGCACCTTATATAAAGGGAGGTGGCGCGCAGTTCGTCACTCCTGTGGGGGTCCGGGCCGGGTCACCAAGAGCCCGCCGATGAGCCTAGCTTGGTGTCCTAGGCGAAACTCCACACAAGACACGGCACAAACCTAGAAGAATTGCTGAGTTTTGATTCACCGGCCGTGAAAGCCAATATACCATCTTTTTGGAAGTCTTCATAGGGAGGTTAAGGCTGCTTGAACTTTTAGTTCTCGTAGTCAAGTGGTGCAGTTGCACCTTATATAAAGGGAGGTGGCACGCAGTTCGTCACTCCTGTGGGGGTCTGGGCGGGGACACCAAGAGCCCGCCGATGAGCCTAGCTTGGTGTCCTACGCGAAACCCCACACAAGACACGGCACAAACCTAGAAGAATTGCTGAGTTTTAATTCACCGGCCGTGAAAACCAATATACCATCTTTTTGGAAGCCTTCATAGGGAGGTTAAGGCTGCTTGAACTTTTAGTTCTCGTAGTCAAGTGGTGCAGTTGCACCTTATATAAAGGGAGGTGGCGCGCAGTTCGTCACTCCTGTGGGGGTCCGGGCGGGGACACCAAGAGCCCGCCGATGAGCCTAGCTTGGTGTCCTAGGCGAAACCCCACACAAGACACGGCACAAACCTAGAAGAATTGCTGAGTTTTAATTCACCGGCCGTGAAAGCCAATATACCATCTATTTGTATAAGCATTTACTGTAAAAAGTTCCACTGCACTCGGATGGTTATATCGCGAGAAACGTCCACTTAAATATGTATACTTCGCGTCCCTGCCATGTTGGATTGGTGCTCACCGGGTTATTGAAAGTCCTATAGATGAACTTATGTTAATAGCCTCTTGAACATTAAAAAATCAGTTTGATTGCTGTAAATGATTCGTAGATACTGAGAACCGTCTAAATAATTCGGATGGTCGCCATTTTGGATTGTAATATGTATCGGCCATAGAGTTATGTACCATTAAGGGAAAATTATTGCGTAGCTTCATTATTCAAACTTTCACTTCGATTGCACGATTACGACACAAGAAATAAAAACTTAATTTTAAAATTACGCACAGCCGCCATCTTGAGGTTTTGTAAACAATTGAACTAAATTAGTTGGCAGTGCATTACAATGTGTATAAACATTTTCTGTACAAGTTTCATTACGTTTGGACGGTTAAATCGCGAGAAACGTCTATTTAAATGTCTCATTTGCGCTTGGCCGCCATGTTGGTTTTGTAGTTACAAGGTTTTTGAAAGTCTCATAGGTGAACTTCTAGTAGTGCCCTTTATCACCGCACACAATTTCAGGGTGATATCGGTAATAGTTTCGGAGATACTGAGTGCTAGTGAAATATTTCGCACAGCCGACATGTTGGATTGGTGGGACACAATAAAATTTGAATGGCACCGTCGGGGTCGACCAGAGTGGTGCTATGACCTTACCGAGTTTATTTGAAATCGCTCCAGCCGTTTGGATGTTATTAGGGGGGGGGTACACACACACACCATCACACACACACACTCACACGCACACACACACGGACAAAAGGTGATCTCATAAGCCTATTTTTCATAAAATGTGAATAGGCTAAAAACAATGGAAAAATATATACAAATTTGAAGTAATTTTGGGGATTGGAATTCACTTGTCAAGTCTACTATTCATGTTAAATGAATCTCTATATTAGTTGAGAGCGTAGTAAATGTCAAGATTGGAATATTACCAACGAAAACTGAGGAATATACACGCAAGTTTGCCACCAACCACGACGTGAACAAGACACGAAACTCAGTGAGCACATATTTCAGACTCTAAGAATTATTATAAATACAGATTGTCAGAGGTTCCCGCGGAATATAAACGTGAGTTGAACTTTCATTCTTCATATTCCCCGAAAATTGCTGTTATTAAGCGTAAAAATTACGAAATAATCAATAATAAAGCCCGGTAACAATGGATCGTTACCCTGACAGTTATGGCACGAACAGGGCGTAACGACCTTGGAAGTCAAAGAGTTAATAGTACATTATGCAACGAGCCTATAATGGCAATAATTAAGACACGAGTATGTTTATAAAACGAGCGTATGCGAGTTTTATAATTTCCATACGAGTGTCATAATTACCATTATAGGCGAGTTGCATACGACTGTTTTTGTTCGACGATAATTATTATAACTATTTTATGTTCGAACATAAATATTCATAAATATCTGTCGAGATTTCGCCATTTTTGTGTACAGAACAGAGCGCATGTGACGCAGAGAATACCTTGTATTTGACCATGGCCTCCTCGATACCCTACTGTGACACTAGGCCAGGCAGTGAAATTTAAATTAGAAGGCCTTGGAACTCAACCCAGGGGCGATGATAGCCTTACCTAATTGGTCAAACAACTGTTTGTTGAGCTTTGATTGGTGGGATAAACTGTTTCATAATGAAAAATTGTGTTATAATGAGCCTCATTATAGTACAGTTTTCTGACATATAATAGTCAGGGTCGAACATAAAAACCTTAGTAGCTCCTAAGTGCAAATACTGTTGTACATAAGTATTATAAGTTATACTGTACATAAAATAATAACAATTTGATTGGTTATACGTCCCTTTTAACTATAGCCGCTTTCATAGACGTCGTGGTGCCATAATTTTGTCCCGAAGGGAATCACTAACTTGCCAGTAAATCTACTGACATGGCTCCATTGCACTTGCGCACCCTTAATAACCTACTGACTGCGCTAATTTCTATCCTGCAACCTTAGACACAGCAGACGAGAACGTTGCCGCTGTGCCACGCAGCCAGTCAATATAGGCTACTGTACATACACAAATCCACTGAACCTAAAGTAAACCTAAGTGAGCAAGATGTGATGTCACTCGTTAACAAACGAAATTTGTCATCCAATTTAGCCCCTCATTTATGTCAGAAATGCTTTATTAAATGTATACATATTTTATGTTCAGTTTTGATTTTAGGCACTAGAAAATTAACTGTAATTTTCCGCCCAATCTAATTTGGGTACACTTTTATTGACCGATTGAAAAGCTTCTAATAATGGATTACTTGAAACACTGTATTCTTCTGGTATTTCAATAATGAACTAAGGCAATGTTTTCTAGTCATTTATTTATTTATTTATTTATTTATTTATTTATTTATTTATTTATTTAGCGCATGGCTTTTAGTGCCGGGAGTGTCCGAGGACATGTTCGGCTCGCTAGAGTCTGTTGCCGCATCAAGTGGACACCCATAGGGTGAGCTACAAGTTCCGTTCAATGTCAAGTAGTTCCAACATTCGCTACCAGATGTCACTGAAATCTAGCAGTGAACGTTGGAACTTTGACAGAGCGTTTCACCGAAATCTAGCCTAGAAACTTAGCTTCTTGGTAGCATGAGCTTCTATGCCCAAGATCGCGGGTTCAAACCCGGCCGAAATCGTCGGATATTTTAAGAGTGTTAAAAATCCCTCAGTATGCCTTCCTTCGGAGGGGAAGTAAAGCCGGCGGTCCCATGTCATAGATTTATGGCATGTTAAAAAACCTTCCACTAATTACACCTGTGTGAAGCTAAATTATAGGTTAAACATTTGACAAACGCTCTTAGGTTCCGGCGTTCATCGCCAGGAGCCGACTGTGGTGGCATCTGGTGACCATGTTCTGAACTAGTAGTCGTTGACAGTGGCGTTTGGCGGCAAAAGTAGGAACTACTTAAAAAATTTAATGTCTGCAGTCCTTACTTGAATTGAAAACAGATAACACACACTAATACATCCATCACAAATAACACCGGTTTTCAGGCAGATTCTACACACTCCCAAAGTACACGGGGTCACATGACCGCGCTGTCACAGCCCCTAAACTGAGGAACCAACCAACCAAACTTACAATTAGCTTCACACAAATTTAGTTAGTGGAAGGATCTTCTATATGCCATAAATCTATGACATGGCCACATGGGACCACTGGCTTTACTTCCCCTCCGAAGGAAGGCATACTGAAGGAATTTTAACGCTCTTCAAAATTTCGTCAACTTCGGTCGGGTTCGAACCCGCAATCTTGGGCACAGCAGTTCAGCATGCTACAAACTTTGCCGCTGAAGCCGCTAATGTTTTCTAGTAAACCAGTATAAACATTACAGTCCAAATAGACACAATAAAAGAATTTCGTTCACTCATAAGAGATTCCTTAGACCAACCCACTTAATAATGGAGGTCAGGTGGTTTCAGGATTAAATAGACTTTTATTGCCGTCAGTTCACTCTCCGGCACACTGAAAGTTGGCTGTACTATTTCCTGGCCTTCAATCATACCTGTAATCTAATTATATGATATCTTTCAGCTGGCAACTAGCATTTTTGCGCCGGGTGTTCAGAGAAGAGGTTTGTCTTAACCGCTGCTCTCCGATTTAATAATATTGTCGATCATCCAATTTCAATATCCCGACCATCATTAAGGGTTACCATGGTAGTATATGCCACAGGCGAATGTTGCTTTCCCCTTTCGAGATGCCTTATATGGAACAGTTTATCCCTGCTTTTTACTAATTATACCTATGATAGCTTTTGAGAAGTGTTACTAAATTTACCGTTACTGGTTTATGTACCCTCTTCCGTTTTAGACATTCTTAACCTGCAGTTGCTTCCTACACCAGTGGATCTCAAAAAGCGGTCCCCGGGCCATGAATGGTCTGTAGAGAAAATTCGTCACATGAATTGAAATTCAATCCACTCGCAGAGAAGTGTCCCATTTTGTAGCTTTACTTGTAGTAAAAGGCTCGATTCACGCACAATCTTGAGTGACCAGTTCCAAGAGCGAATTCATGAATTCGCCAGTGCTACAGAAAAATTTAAAGTGGGAGTGAAGATTCAAGGAGAAATAATTTCGACTCTGAGATTTGCCGATGACATAGTCATCTTAGCCGACACGCCTGAGGATTTGGATGAGTTTTTGAATGGTATGGACTCCGTCTTGAGGAAAGAATTCATGATGAAAATTGATAAATGTAAAACAAAAATATTGGAATGCAGCCGAAATAAATCAGAAACCTCTATGGACATCAAATTGGCTGGTGAAAAACTAAAGGAAGTAGGAGACTTCTACTTCTTTGGAAGCTAAATAACCAGTGATGGACGCAGCAAAGAGGATATAAAAAGTAGGTTAGCTCAGGCAAGGAAACCATTTATACAGAAAAGGAATATATTGACATCGAATATAGATTTAGGTATTAGGAAGTCATTTTTGAAGGCCTTTGTCTGGAGCGTGGAACTCTATGGAAGTGAAACTTGGACTCTTGGTGCAGCAGAAAAGAGGAGAATTGAAGCGCTTGAAATGTGGTGTTACAGGAGAATGATGAAGATCAGATGGGTAGATAGGGTTACAAACGAAGAGGTACCGTATTGAGACTAGTGGGTGAGGAGAGATATTTCTGGCGACTGCTAAAGAAGAGAAGAAATAGGTTGGTAGGACACTTACTAAGACACCCAGGAATAGCAAGCTTGGTTATGGAAGGAAGGGTCGAGGAAAAGAACTATAGGGGTAGACCAAGGTTAGAATATGTTCAACAGATTGCCTCAGATGTAGGGTGTGTCAGCTATCTAGAGATGAAACGATTAGCTCAGGACAGGGAGGCATGGAGCGCTGTATCAAACCAGTCAAAAGACTGAATACTCAACCAACAACAGTGATGCATATATACGTGTTGAAAATCGTAGAAAATAGACAGATGCCTAGCAACTGATGCGAGATTTCATTGAACTGTATCGACAGCACGAACGACTCTGGAAATAAATATTTGTGTTTGTGTACCTTCGTGTACTATTTAGGTTCTTCATATAGAATTCTGCAGGTTTTCGGTACAATAAACCCAAGAGGCTGAGGATGTATTGCAGTTGAAAATTTCGGTCTTCATAAGATCGGCCAGTCCTTACTATTATCTAAGTACGGTAGCAATTAAACGCTCTTTGGCTAGAACAGCGCTCTCCATTACTGCATCTCGCCTAGTCAGATTATTCCCCATAGCATTAACCAAGTCTTAGACCCATATCGTCTGCTTTTTTCTTTCTTCTCCTTTTTTTAGGTGCGTTGTGGCACAGTGGTTAAGCTCTTGGCCTCTCATTAAGGTGGAGTGGATTCGATTCCGGGTCAATGCATGCGAGATTTTCGAAGTGAAATCCCATGTCCTGTGGTTCGGATTCCACGTAAAAAGGAGGTCACGTGGCTCATGATCGCACGTAAAACTTAAAGCTTTTTTCATTTGTTCTTTCTTCTCGATTACTAACTTCACCAATTTCTTTTTCAATAACTATGACGGATGCAACAGATTTCTGCTTTTCAAAATTATAACGCCAATCCCCGCTTCGGAGTTCTATTTTAACTGAACGTCCATTGTTAAGCTGAGGAGTGAACGGTGTGCGCACTCCCAGCAATCAAAATTGCACACTCCAAGAGTGCATTCAAACGTGTACGTAGAGAATAGCTGGAATGTTCAGTCCCTGGTCAAAATAAGATGACCAGTTAAAGAAACATAGGAAATTAAATTTTCGACCATAATTGCTCTTACAATTTGGTATCAAATTGTTATTTTTTAGTAACTTGCGATTTAATTCAACCATGGAAACCATTTTGAAATTTCACATTCCTTGCTATTTCTCGCTAAATGAAAATACATTCCACTATTACCCTATTTGCTTTATGGAAATATTAAGATTTGAGGTTTGAGTAAGGGAATAGTTTTAATTGTTCAGAAAGAAGCTTAAATTTATTCTAAAAGGACATGAAATATATGTCATACATGCGGTAATGAGGTCTAACTTACCAATAGATTTTTACCTATAAATAGCAACTTCCTTGATGAGCAACTTAATACAAGAACCGGATACGTTTCTCCGAACGCGTATAAACTGGCAGCAACATGTAAACAATACAATCAACATTCAATTTTTACCAACCTCACACACAAAAGTTTCCCTTATCAAGAGAAAGAAAACCCACCTACAATCTATTTACAATCTTTTTTTCACATCCAAAACTATGAAATGAATCCATAAACATAGATAATATAAAGTGATCATACAAATTTGGCCAGGGATGGTAGATGCATCTTTTCTCAGCAGTGACTTCCGTTGCGTGACCAGTGTGTGACTCCATCCGTATAGTGGGGTCAATGTTAGCCATTGTGAATGAAATGGCACTGAACGCCTATATGCCTATACGTCGAGTACTACCGGAAACCCATGAACCAATTCAAGTACAGTAAATTCCTTAACTGGAAGAAACATACATTCTCTACATAAAATTTAAATTATTCTGTCCCTGAGGAGGAGCTTTACATCAATAACTACAACAAAAAGTTTTAAAGTTTTAAAAATGTTTCAAAATGTTAAAAAGTAAGAAGAGAGTCAAAAATAATTAACAAAAAATATTTAAAAAATTTTAAAATTAAATTTTATTAAATACCGTAACTTAATTTTAAAAATACGAGCCTTACAGTAGTCACATATGATGTGTAACATCTGACATGTTACCCTACTACAGTATGAAATTGGGTTGAAATATATGTGAAGTCAATTTTTTTCGGCTGTACTCCTCCAGTTTTTAATTTTTTCTCACGTTTCTTTTGTCGATAATTTTGCATATATTCTGCTCTGGATTTACCCATCTCTGCGTATCACAAAATCATGAAAATAAGGGGCGTCACCCCGAGTCCAACAACACTTCATACAAGTCCCTAGCATTATTGGTTCGCGAAATATTAAAAAGCCGATGATCCTTTAGTTTTGGGTCCTTTGGATAAATTAAGAGGGGGATAGAAAAACGGGGGGCGTCACCCCGATTCCTAGGACACCTCATGCAAGTCCCTAGCATTATTGGTTCGCGAGATATTAAAAAGCCGATGACCTATTAGTTTATGGTCCTTTGGTTAAATTAAGAGGGTGATAGAAAAACGGGGGGTGTCACCCCGACTCCTAGGACGCCTCATACAAGTCCCTAGCATTTTTGGTTAGCGGGATATTAAAAAGCCGATGACCTATTAGTTTTGGGTCCCATGGTTAAATTAAGGGGGATGTAGGAAAATAGGGGGCGTCACCTCACGCAAAATGGGTTGGCAACATCTCACAGCCATCTATCCACCACCACGCGCGCTCATTGGTCAAATCAAAGATCTTTATTGGGGACTCCAAACCTTGAAGTAAACCGTATGCGATATACATTCCACAGCAAAAGTATGAAGATTTAATAAATCATAATTATTTTCAGCAAATATGATATAACGAATATTTTCACACCAAAGAACGACAACTTGAAGATTATTTATTGTAGGAATATCTTTGATGGGACCTCCAAATCTTGAAGTAAACCGTATGCGATATACATTCTACATAGGGCTGTATGTTGGCCGACATTACCTCGAATGCTTATATTAAATAAGAATACAGCAAAAGTATGAAGATTTAATAAAAATAATTGTTTTCAGCAAATATGATATAATGAATATTTTCACACCAAAGAACGACAACTTGAAAATGATTTATTGTAGGAATATCTCTAATGGGGCCTCCAAACCTTGACGTAAAGCGTATGCGCTTGTTTCCTCTTACACATTTCCGTCCCATTTCCGTCCCTTTTGCAAAATCACTCCCACAAAAAATATCCAGGAACCGAGTGGAAAGATATTACACATCCTAAAGAAACAAAAACATACAAGATTAAAACATATCCACCACTAGCTGATGACCTTAAAAGACCTTGGAAGTAGGAGAAGGTCGTTATAATCCTGGTGATAATAAATTGGAGCAAAAGAGGAGATTGAACGGGAGATCCACAACTCTCTCGCTAAGCTTGAATTGCCGAAGAGAGGCTATACCTACAACTACAGAAGGCTACGATGTTGAGAACGAGCCGTGGAGTGCGGAAAACATTTTAGAGCCTCAGTGCCATAAGAACACTCGACAAAAGTACCACATTGAGTTACGCAGTCGGCAATAGTAAGTAAGTACCGTAATGAGAGGAAATGAGGACACCCATTAGCATAGTATAATGTACAATACACCAAGTTGCATTTTAACAAGCTACTACAACGAACATTCAATTACAGTATATTCCTTGATAAGGACAAACTATACCCATGCAGTTTGGAGAAAGTAGGCTATATAGTCTTTGCTGAACATCTTGTTTGTTGATGATCTCTCTATTAGCCTACTTTCGAATTTTGCAAAAAAAGAAATGAAAGTAGACTTATGAGATCTACACAGGGACAAAAATTGTGTGTCTGTCTGTGTGTGTGTGTGTGTGTGTGAGTGTGTGTACTCTGAATGTCTGCCCCCCCCCCCCCCTATCAATTGGAACACGGTGAAACCGAATTGAACGAAATTTGGTACAGAGGTAGAACTAGTAAAGGGCACATCAGTGTCATGTTTTATATCGACGCCATCTTGACAAAACGTAATGGCGGCCACCCAAATTTTCAAAGCTTTAATATTATTACGACTAACCTAATCACCCGATATCTACCAAATTTTGTAAAAGCATATTTTATAAGCCGAGCGTCGTTTGACTAAACTACAAGGTTATCAGCCAAAAAGTTTGCAGATGGCGGCCATGTATGTGTGCAAACCGATTCACCCTATCAATTCAAACACGGTAGAACCGAATTGAACGAAATTTGGTGCGGAGGTATCACTACCAATGGGCACTCCAGTGTCATGTTTTATATCACCACCATCTTGACCAAAACGTAATGGCGGCCACCCAAATGTTAAAAGCTTGAATCAAATTACGACCAACCTAATCATCTGATCTCAACCAAATTTTGCAACATTATACCTTTATGTATAAAGAATCGTTCGACTGAACTACAAGGTCATGAGCCCAATAATTTGCAGATAGTGGCCATGTATGTGTACGAATACATTACCCATATCAATTCAAACACGGTGAAACCGAATTGAATGACATTTTAGAGAGTTAGCACTGGCAAAGGGCACCTCATATTCATGATTAATATCCGTATAGCACGTTGTATTTCAACAAGCTACTATAACCAACATTCAATTATACTCTTTGAAAAGGACAAAGAGTTATAACAATACCCAATCGTTTAGGAGAAATTAGGCTATATGATCTTTACTGAACATCTTGTTTTTCTTTTGTATTCTCTTTCTATGGAATGCCCCTTACGAAGCAGATGTTATGATATAGACTACTATACTAATAGACTGGTGTAGTGAATGGAGGATAGCACACCCAAGAACATTAGGAAACTACAGACAGTTGTCTGTGCACAGACTGTGAACCTTGCTTTTTGCAGCCAGTCATTGCTAGAATATCAGGATAAATAAATATAATAAATACAATACATAAATGAATTTAAATAGAAATATGAAATACATAAATAATTAATAAAATAAATACATAATTAAACAATTAAATAAATAAATAAATAAATAAATAAAAACATCATGATGTGTTGCTTTGATGCCGGTTTTCCCAGCCTAATGTGTGCCACTAATGCAAGTAAAACCTACAGGATTCAATTTAAACATTTTATGCTGAGTATTTAGAGCAAGTACCAGCGGAGAATGACTGGAACGAATATCAAATTAGCTTGTCTCGGCAGAGTGCTCTAATTTGGCACGAAGAGGGAGGCGAAGGCATAATGGAGCAGATAAATAAATAGTGGCCTCAAGAAAAAGAGCCTAAGTGCCGGTCGTGTCTAATTATGTCGGTCGAGCGAAGTGAATGGCCTTCCCTTCTCTACACAACGGAAATCACTGTCTTACTAGAGCAGTGTTGAAGATATCACCAGACCTGATGAGGGGAGATGGTAGACATGGCCCTGGGATTAAAGGAGCTCGTAAGGTCTCAATATAGGTTATATTGGAAATGAAAGATAGATTAAGAATGTAAAATATGAACTTCTTTACTTTAAGATTTCTCGACTGAATTTTTGATAAATCTGATGAAACATCGTGTTTCCAATTGTTAAAGTATAAACTAAGCCAGACTTTCCTTTGATTAAAAAGTCCATGGGCAGATTCCATGCGGAATTTTCAAGGTCACTACAGCGTGTTTAAATATCACACAAATGTTTCAATCCCTTGTTCGTCACTTCTTCACGGCTTCCAAAACTTTTTAATTGTTAGCATTTTCATGCTGGAAGCAGCAGAAAAAGAGGAAGAATAGAAATGTAACAATGACTAGAAAATTAACAATGACATAAAATTACGATGACAAAAATATAACGATGACTAAAATGTATGACTAAATTGAAACGATGATTAAAATGAAACGATGACTAAAATGTAACGATCGCTAATATGTAACGATTACTAAAAATTAAGAAGTACTAAAATGTAACGATTGATAAAATATAACAATTACTGAAATGTAACGATTATTAAAATATAACAATGACTATGATGTATCAAATACTAAAATATAACGATGACGTATATGTAACTATTATTAAAATGTATCGAATACTAAAATGTAACGATGACGTATATGTAACTATTATTAAAATGTATCGAATACTAAAATGTAACGATTACTAAAATGTAACGATCAGTACAGCGATAGGAGGGTGCTCAACAATCTATACAGAAACCAGACATCAGTTATTCCAGCGGATGGACATGAGAGAGAAACTGGTATTCAGAAAGTTGTAAGGCAAGGCTGCAACTTATCACCCATACTTTTCAATCCATAAATTGAACAAGCAATGCAGGAAATTGGAGAAAATTCAAAGTAGGTGTAAAGAATCCAGGAGAAATAATTTAAAATCTGAGATATCCTGAGGACATCGTCATGATATCTGACACACCAGGGGATTTCAATGAGTTTTAAATGGTATGGATTCTGTCTTGAGGAAAGAATTGATGATGAAAAGTGTAAAACAAAAATATTGGAAAGCAGTCGGAAGAAATCAGAAACCCTTACGGATGTCGAATTGGCAGGTGAAAAGCTAAAGGAAGTAGGTGACTTCTGTTACTTAGGAAGCAAAATAACCAGTGATGGACGTAGCAGAGAGGATATAAAAAAGTAGGTTAGCACAGTCAAGGAAAGCATTTCTACAGAAAAGGAATCTGTTTACATCGATTATACGTAGATTTAAGCATTAGGAAGTCATTTTTGAAGGCCTTTGTCTGGAGCATGATGACGATAACTAAAATGTAACGATTACCAAAGTGCAATGATTACTAAAATGTAACGATTAATAAAGAGTAACAATCACTAAAATATAACGATTACTTTAATTGTGAGGATTATTAAAATATAAAGATTACTAAAATGCAACGATTACTAATATATAACGATTACTAAAATGTAACGACCACTAAATTATAACGATTAAAAGTTTTTCACTGAAGTTAATTATGAGCAAAATTATATTTATCAAACAGGAACGAAAAGTAATGGTTACTGAAATTCTTTACCTTTAGTGACTTACTTCCCACACAGTATAATATGAAATCTCGTGGCCAACAATAATTCTATGGACACTGCTGCAGTTATTGAGGGGAAATCCTAACAATTCTCAGTGGATTTTAATGGGGAGAACGTGCTGCTTTAATGGGTGATGACAGTGAGGAACTCGCTACTGTAATTGAAAATTCATTTCTTGTGTACACAGTACTTGTGTGGAACGTATGAACAATGGCTTATGTTTGTACTAAAGTAACTTGATGGTTTAAAAGTAAATGAGAAATTAATTTGGTGGTGAAGATAGTGTAGAACTTCATATTACAGAATAACGGCAACTTAGGAACAAGAAATTCACCTCTGTCCTGTCCTTTTCAACCTCTAATCTCCTCCCCACACTGAAGTCAGGTCATATCTGTGAGTTGAATTTGTGTCAAGTTTCTGATTTCATATGATAGGATCCAATAGGGTCGACAATTTGAAGAAATGTGTTCAATGGGTGTGCAAAATGTGGAAATATCTTTTTTTTTCGAAATTTTCATTTAACCGCCTACAGTGGTAACATGCTAGCTCGTGCCTAACTGGCATGAAGAAAGCGTGGGATCGAATCTCACCATGGCCGTATTGAAAATAGTTTTCGTGTTTTCCCATTTTCACCACCAGGCAAATGCCGGGACGGTTCCTTTCAACAGGTCCATGGTCGACGTCCTTCCAAAATCCCTCCTCTGACCCTTCGTTAATTAAATACAAGTTAGCGGTCACCTGGGCAATAATTGGCCTATCACCATCCCCAGTTGTATCTGCAGACAAAGTGTTGGTTGGTTCCTCAGTTTAGGGGCTGCGACAACGCGGTCATGTAACCCCGTGTTCTTTGGGTGTGTGTAGAATCTGTCTGATAACCGGTGTTAATTGTGATGACTGTATTAGTGTGTGTTATTTTTTATAATTTCAGTAAGGGCAGTGGTAGTTCCAACTTTTGCTACCAAACGCCACCGTCAACGACCAACTAGTTCTGTACTTTGTTACTAGATGCCACCGCAGTCAGCTGCTGGCGACGAACGTTGGAACCTATGAGCGTTAGTCTAATATAACCTATAATTTAGCTTCACACAAGTGTAATCAGTGGAAGGTTCTTTATCATGCCATAAATCTATGACATGGGACCGTCGGCTTTACTTCCCCTCTAAAGGAAGGCATACTGAGGGATTTTTAACGCTCTTAAAAAATCCGACGACTTCGCCGGGTTTGAACCCGTGACCTTGGGCATAGAAGCTCAGACAAAGTGTGTTCAGCACCCCGATACCATCCTTGCGACGGTGGAGGAATGATCCCCAGCAGAGTTCATGGGTAAAGCTGAGCAGGAAGGATTAACGAAGTAAGAAAAAATATTTTGAAAATTACACATATCAAAAATTAGAAGTTGTGATCAGGATTGAATGAGGTAGCAATAGCTTAAGTCCTAACAAAGTGTATGGACAGACCCACACACACGCGTACAAAATTTGATTTCATAAGTCTATATTTCATATGATGATAATTTCCAGACCACGCTCTCATTCCCAACCTCAAGAGGAGTTCACACCAAATAGACCTCACCGATTGTGGTGAAACGTGGCGTGCGCATCGTTCTAGGCTCCGGATAGCCTTATGTCCCAGTCTTAAAATTGATCCTCTATTGGGCAGTTTACGCCAATATGCAGTACAACCCCTGAAAACCGTCTCCTTTGGGACTGAGGATATGGACGGAACGCAAAAAAGGTCGGATTATCAGCAAGTACAGAACAATACGGACTTACATTAAAATAAACAATCTCTGAACTCAAGATATCAGGGTTCCTTTCCTTCTTTCTTGGTAGAACCACATTCACAATAAGTTATCAAGCAGTTCAAGTTTAAGCTATTTCAATGTTTTGCGATTCGTAAAAGCGTTTTTACCATCTATCGTCACTGACTCAATGTCTTTCCGATTTCTTCTTCAAACTTTTATTGTCGTAGCGCCTACATACTTTTCTTGGCAATATATTTTTAGTGAATTCCCTTTGTTCAGTCTTCGTAGCACTGCTAATTTTTCATTTAATGAAAGAGTAACGTGTTTACGTTTCACCCCTGACATGTTCAAACAAGTAGTTCCGTGAAGAACTATACAGCCTATTTTCATATATCCTACTTATGTTAATTGCCTCTATATAAATACAAAATTTCAGTTTGATTGCTGTAATAGATTCGTAGATATTGAGAACCGACTAAATATTTCGGATGGTCGCCATGTTGGATTTTTTATATGTAGGTCCTAGAGTTATGTACTGTTACATGAAGATTATTGTGTACGTGTAGCATTCAAACTTCAATCGCATGATTAGGATACAAGAAGTAGCAAGGAGGTTTTAAAATTTCGCACAGCTGCCATCTTGTGGTTATGGAAACAATTGAAATAAATTAGATGCAAATAGATTAACATTCGTATAAGGATTAACTGACCAAGTTTCACTGCACTCGGATGGCTAAATTGCGAGAATCGTCCATGTGAATATTTATACTTCGCGTCACCGCCATGTTGGATTTGTGATCACCGGGTTATTTAAAGTCCTATAGGTGAACTTAAGTTCATAGCCCCTATGAGCATAAAAATTCAGTTTGATTGCTATAATAGATTCGTTGATATTTAGAGCCGTCTAAATATTTCGTATGGTCGCCATGTTGGATTGTTAAATGTATAGACCATAGAGTCATGTACCATTAAAGGAAAATTATTGCGTAGGTTCATTATTCAAACTTTCACATCGATCGCATGATTACGACATATGAAATAAAAACTTAATTTTAAAATTCGCAAAGCCGCCATCTTGAGGTTATGTAAACAATTGAACGAAATTAGATACCAGTGTATTACAATATGTATAAACATTTCCTGTACCAGATTTTTTGCGTTAGGAACATTAAATCGCGAGAAAGGTCAATTTAAAATTTTCAAATTCGCTTGGCCGCCATGTTCGTTTTGTACTTAACCGTGTTTTGAAAGTCTTATAGATGAACTTCCAGTAGTGCCCTTTATCTCCGTACAAAATTTCAGGGCGATACCGCCAATAGTTTCAGAGATATAGAATGCCAGTGAAATATTTCGCACATCCGCCATCTTGTGGTTATGTAAACAATTGAACCAAGTTAGATGTCGGTGCATTACAATGTCTATTAACATATACTGTACCAAGTTTTACTGCGTTTGTTTGGTTAATTCGCGTGGCCACCATGTTGGTTTTGTAGTTACCAGTTTTTCAAATGTCACATAGGTGTACTTCAAGTAGTTCCCTTTATCACCGTAAAAAACTCCAGGGTGATATCGGGAATAGTTTCGGAGATATTGAATGTTGGTGAAATACTTCGCACAGCCGCCATGTTATATTGGTGAGACGTAACTAAATTTGAAGGGCACGGTCGGGGTCGCCCGGAATAGTGCTATGAACTTACCGAGTTTCATTGAAATCTCTTAAGCCGTTTAGAAGTTATTAGGGGGGACACACACTCTCCTCTCTCACACACACACACACACATACACACGCACACACACACACACACACGGACAAATGGTGATCTCATAAGCCTATTTTTTCAAAATTGAAAATAGGCTAAAAACACACATATGTACAGTACACACAATATACAGTAAACAAATTACTGTACAGTACTGTATCGAACACAGAAGAATAATGCTGTAAAACCAACGAACAGTAAGCACTAAAAACTTCACTGTGCAGGACAAACTGTACAAAACACGAACGACGACAGGTAAGATACGAGAGATGACGGAGCACTAAAACGGACAAGCGATATCAAGTACCTGTATACAACATTGCGCGATGGGTCGAGAGTCACCGCTATGAGTCGGGGCAAGTTCGGCTCGAGCACAGTTGGATCAACCGGAGTGGCGGATAAGAGGGATTCTACTGTGTATCGTTCAAAATGAATTGCATGAATGTTGCCGAGTGATGATTATGCCCTCCACTCTTTATCTGTCTCTTCTGCAAGTACGATGTGCTACAGGAGTAGTGGTGAGGGGGGAGGGGGAATTACAGCCACTTATACTAACTTATAGACTTTTGTACAGTATTTTGGTGACATCACTGGTTTATACTATCATGGCCTTGCGTAAACTAGAACAACTGGACGGATGATTGTTTTAGACGAGTGAAAACTCATAATGGAAGCCTGGGAGTGAGTTACTTCAGTACCAGTATTGTTGTAACCTGCCCCATGTGGTCAGATGATGGACAAACCTATCTCACACTGCTACTGAAGTACAGTCATTGGCAAATATAATGGCGTTCTGATCGAAACTACGTATCGTGTACTTCCGCGACACACGATATTTCGACGTAGACTGTACTGTTCTGCACGGTGGTGTCGTCACATGCTCAAGTTTGGAATCCCATTAAGCCTACATCAGACCGGTGGTGACAAATGTAAAGCGACAGGGCGAGAGAGTTACTATGTACTGGTGTACCCGCAAACTTCAAGCTTAAGGACAAACGTCTAAAACAAACGTCCGGCTTGTGCATAGCTTTCTACTGTACAAATCCTCAACTGTGATTGAAAAAATATAATAATTATTGTTGTATCATCCTTTCTAATGATCGATAATCTGGCACTGGTGTCCCAAAATGTTAGTCACCATAATCATTTCATCCAAAGGATTTTTTTTCTATCGAAAACACGTGAAGTTAGAATTGTTGGTTGCTGAATAAAAACTAGCCGTTCATTTCCAGAGCTAAATGTTTTGTTGTTGTTGTTGTTGTTGTTGTTAATTTAAGGGGCTTGGACATCGTGGTCATTGATCCCGTGTACTTGGGTGTATCCTTAGTTTGACTGATAACCTGTCCTATTTTTGTGACTGTAGCAGTGTGTGTGCATTTGTAATTTAGGGAAGGATTGGAAAGGAGGCAGCCGTGGTTTTAAGGTAGGAACCATCCAGGCATTCACCTAGAGTAGAAGTGGGGAAACAGCGGAAAACCATCTGTAGGATCACTGAGCTGGGAATCGAACCCACCTCTACTCAATTTTGGCTTACGAGGCTGAGTGTACCTCGTTCCAGTCCTCAGACTAGAATTAAATTTCTTGTCCACTCCGAGATCCGTGGTGACGACCACGAATACTAGCCCCTACACCACGAGTTGGTCAGCGAAATATTTAAACTCTGGTATCCATATAGAATATTACTATGACATTGCTGTATTTGGAGCGTCATCGAGATTGAACTGACATGTATTCTTGACCCAGAGAACCTAACGGCTTGCAGAAGAAGGTAATTTCACTCCTTTTAGCGACTCCTCAGTCATCACGACACGCTACATCACACACCCGCAATTGTACTCAGGCAATAAACTGGCACATTTCATTAAGCAGTCCATTCCAAATGCAAACTTCCTCGTGCTATGATATGCTAAATTCCTTGAATAACACAAGGAATAATAGTATGCAGTAATTCGAATCCCTAGATCTAATTTCGACTCAGTGCTCCATTTTCGCAATTATATCTTCGGTTCGATTAAGCTTTCCACGTGCTCTATACTTACCACTTAGGTAGACAATACATATAGCACCTTCCTCCTTTTTTTTATTAGCCTACTTTCGATTTTTGCAAAAAATGAAAGTAGACTTATGAGATCAACACAGGGCGAAAAATTGTGTGTCTGTCTGTGTGTATGTGTGTGTGTGAGTCTGTGTGTGAGTGTGTGTGTTTGTGTGTGTGTGTGTATGTGTGTGTGTGAGTGAGTGAGTGTACTCTGAATGTCTGTCCCCCCCTATCAATTCGAACACGGTGAAACCGAATTGAACGAAATTTGGTACAGAGGTAGCTCTAGCATAGGGCACCTCAGTGCCATACTTTATATTGCCGCCATCTTTACCAAAACTGAATGGCGGCCACTCAAACGTTAAAAACGTAAACTCAAATTACGACTAAACTAATCATCCGATCTCTACCAAATTTGGTGACAACATACCTTTATATAGGACGCGTCTTTCACCCAAACGTCAAGGTCATCGGCCTTGCCATTTCAGGATGGTGGCCGTGTGAATTATGCAACCATTATAATCAATAGCTTAAGACCCACCAATTCAGATTATCAAGCCTAGGGTGGTTTAAGCTATCCTGAAGGTCGTGATCCGTTATTTATTATAATTTAATATTATAATATTATTCTGTATGACTGGCTTAAAAGAGCTGAGCTGTATCTGCCACACGACAATATGGCAGCTGTCCTCATGAGCCTGTCTTATATTTCAGTAGTTTTAGTATGTTGTATGCGATATACCCTACTGATACAATAATATAAACTTTGTATGAAATGATCTATAATGAAGATGTACTGCAGTGAAGAAATAGTTTATTTCAAGTCATTATTTGCCAACAGGTAGAATCTAATATATCAGTTAAGATCGCCATGATGTTACGGATATGTTTAGCTCTGGGTTAGCGTGTTAGCCTGTCACGCAGTTGACTTTTTTTTTCTTGAATTCTTTTACAAATGATATGCACAAGCTCTTTTCACAGATACTGAATAAAGTCATTTAGCTCAAAGGGGAGGCTAATGTATACACTCGTTTATTAATAAAATCACAGTCCCAGCATTGCACATAAACAGAAGACATTGCGAAAAGGAGAATAGAAGAATTAGATACACGTTGTTATCAACCACAGCCTTCTTAATGCCTCTGTACGGTGCTGTCCTCTTGTGGGTTATGTGGGTAGTATTGTTCCAAATATACCGCTGTGTCAATACCTGGCCTCCTAAAGTATGGCAATTTTGTAATACTGGTAGTTCGACTATTAGCCACGATCGCGCTCCGATTACCTTTAATGATAGAACGTACAATGCACTGCCGGCAGGAAGTTAGGTCCTCATTTGAGTACGTAATTCAATTGCTTATATGAGGACGAAGCGTCCTGCTGGCAGGACCGTTCTTATTTCCATTATATAGAGGGAAATGTAACGAATCAGCGCATGCAAGTCTGAAGTTGGTAGCTCTGACCGTTCAGTAATGGCGGCGATTATACGTAATGGTGACTGTGTTTATGTTTTTGCTACCTATTTCGATGCTCCAAACAGCGGAGATGCATGGAGTCGCTCGTTATTTGCTAGTAATTATGATATCAGTAAATGTCATGGTACTGTAGTTTAAATTACGTGTAGTTGTGCAACTGTGCAGTGGGATATTGACAAAAACACAACTAGGCTTTTTTTTAATTTATTTATTCTCGAGTGATGGACGCGCCGTCGCTCATACATTTATTTAGTCTCTGTACTATAAGAAAACACGTTTATACTTCATACGTTTATATATTTTAGAGTCAATATGTTGTTAAGAGACAGTTATTGTATTAGTCAATATCAGTCATATTGAATATTTTAGAATATTTACAGACTTTTATTGTTTGCCCAGTAGCAGAACTGCAATATTATTACGCTCTGATAACCCAAAGTACTGCCGGAAGGACGCGTCCTGCTGGAAGGCCAGTTCAAACATTTGCCATAAGGGTCCAAAGTCCTGCTGGAAGGACGCACCGCTGTGTACAAAAGTACTTCCGGAAGGTCCTTCTAGCAGGACGAGTGACTGTACGCTCTATCATTAAACACTGCCAGTTGGATCGCCTCCCTCCTGGCTACTTTAAACTGCCTACTCGTTGAACACCCAGAGGCGTACTAGATAAATATGAATTCACTGCTAGGTCGCAGCACCAACCTACTGTGATTGGCGCGGATTTTTTAAGGGGAAGGTACCCAAAACGATAGATCCTTAAGTTTGCAGGCTGGCTTAATATAGAGATTAACGGACGTGAATGCATTACAATAAGTTAGTAGTTTTGTTATTCAATCATCATAAAGTATATAATATTGATTTTGACACTTACTGGCTAATTATCAATATAAAAGAAAACAAACACTACATGGTGGTAGAGGTGGTTTTAGGGATGAGGACAAAGAGTTATAAATATGCCCATACATTTAGGAGAAAGTAGGCTATATGTTCTTTGCTGAACATCTTGTTTATTTTTATCTGTCATCATCCGATCCATTTGAATTTTACCGTATGACAAGTTTCTACGTTTACTTTAGTAATACTAATACTAATAATAGTAATAATATAATATCCGTCACAGATTAATAAATTCCAAATGCATTGTAAAAACATTTATTGATTTTAAAAATGCTTTTTAATCTGTTGATAGGGAGACGTTAGATAAGATAATCGGATAATTTTAAGTTAAATATAAATAAAATGACATAAAAATGACCACGATAGGCTGATTACTAATTGACGTATTAATTATAATAAACTACTTATTACCTTAAGTCAATATTTAGTACATTGAAACTGTACTGATTTCGGTCACGTTGTGAACTTCTTCAGCGTGGTATAGGATAAATAACTGTGCAGTAACATGCAACTTAATAAAAGATTAGTCATAATAGAGGATACTATAAATATTTTTGTTCCAAAAGTTCACAGAGTAAAATAAAAAAAAACAGATCTGTTACAAAAATGTTGTTAATAAAGCATAAAAATGTCTTGATAAAACAGCGTTGAATTGAAGAAATCTAAAAAGATAACATTAAATTGAGAAACAAAAACATGAGAACAGAACAGAAAAAGATATAAAAATTATAACACTTACGTGTATGTGAATATATATATATACTGAATAAGTTAGGTTATAAATGATGGTTTTTGTGTATTTGCCAGGTAGAGAGATCTGTATAGAGAGAAAAACAAACAATATAAATAGTCTTGTATATTGAAAGTAGGCCTAATGTGTTACATTATTAAATCTTGAGAGCAAAAACTTCTGTTATATATCATTTTTTTATATATGAGCTTGATCAAAAAAGAACTTTGTCGCAAGGGACTAGGTATTATGCCACCACGTTTTGAATACTAAAAAGAGCAATTACTCAAAACATAATCAAGCCAACAATTCATAAATTAGAACATTAGATACCAGCAACAGTCTATGCAAGTGGTTAAAATGTGTAATTGTATGAAGCAAACTGTGGAAGTTGAAACATTCAGTCATACATCCCCTTAAGCTCTTATAAGTACTTCTGGTTTATTTATTTACTTATCGTATGACTTTTAGTGCCGGCAGTGCCCGAGAATATGTTTGGCTCGCCAGAGTTTTTAGCTGCTTCTATGTGGACACCCATGGGGTGAGCAACACGTACCGTCGCGTGTGGATGAGATGAATTGAATGAAGATGAATGAGCAAGTTAAATTTCAAGTAGTTCCAATTTTGGTTACCAGATGCCACTGACACCTAGCAACGAACGTTGGAACTTGATAGCGCGTTCCTAATGCAATATAACCTACAAATTTAGCTACACACTACCAATTGTAGTGGTAGGTTCCTTTACATGCCATAAATCTATGACATGGGCCACTTTCTTTACTTTCCCTCCGATGGAAGCTATACTGAAGGATTTGTAACGCTCCTAAATAATCCGACGACTCTGGCTGGGTTAGAATCCGTGATCTTGGGCATAGCAGTTCAACATGCTACCGAAGCCGCTGCTACTGCCGTAAATGTTTTTCAACAAATCAAACAACGCTTGATGGTATTGAACCAAGGAACACATTGAATAAAGAATTATGTAATATTACATTATGCAACGAGCCTATAATGGCAATAATTAAGATACGAGTATGTTTATAAAACGAGCGTATGCGAGTTTTATATTTTCCATACGAGTGTCTTAAATAGGCTACCATTATAGGCGAGTTGCATACGACTGTTTATGTTCGACGATAATTATTGTAAATATTTTATGTTCGAACATAAATATTCATAAATATCTGTCGAGATTTCACCAGTTTTATGTACTGAACTGAGCGCATGAGACGCAGAGAATGCCTTGTATTTGACAATGGCCTCCTCGATTACCCTACTATGACACTAGGCCAGGCAGTGAAATTTAAATTAGATGGCCGTGGAACTCAGCGCTTCTAATTATCTAATTGGGCAAACAACTGTTTCTTGAGCTCTGATTGGTGGGAGAAACTGTTTCATAATGAAAAATAGGGTTATAATGGGCCTCATTATAGAACAGTTTTCTGACATATAATAGTCAGGGTCGAACATAAATAAGTTAATTTTGCTTGGATTTGAATCAGAAAGAAAATGAGTTAAGATACAAGTGATTTAGGCCGTTTTCCGGAACTGCATTTAGGCTGGAATTGATTTTCGAAATTTGTATTTTT
This sequence comes from Meconema thalassinum, assembly GCA_946902985.2. Classification (NCBI taxonomy): domain Eukaryota; kingdom Metazoa; phylum Arthropoda; class Insecta; order Orthoptera; family Tettigoniidae; genus Meconema; species Meconema thalassinum. The sequence continues at coordinate 75,004,141 of OX336392.1, forward strand.
AGTTTGATAGAGCCTTCCAAGACTCACAATTTGAATCCTTTAGGGCCCGTTAGCCAATCAACGTTTGGCACAATTGAGGAAATGGCTTAATTTTACGTGTTTGCAAGACACGTGTCCAACATTGAAAGAATTCAAAGTTTAAATTATTCGCCAATCAATATTCACACAAATATATCTATTGTATATTGTACATGTTTCGACCTGATATTGAGGACTTCTTCAGCTCAATTAAGAATAAAATAAAATACTAGAGAATATACGCTCGCTATCGTTTTACCCTCCAGGGTTGGCTTTTCCCACGGACTAAGCGAGGGATCCCACCTCTACCACCACTGACGGCAGTGTCCTGGAGCTTGAGACTCTGAGTCAGGGATACAACTGGGGTGTGTGACCAACACTACTCCCAGGCGGCCTCACCTGCAAAGCGAACAGGGGGCCTGATGAAGGAATGGGAAGAGTGGGACGATTAGGCAAGGAAATGGGAAGGAGGCGGCCGTGGCCTTCCAGTAGGTACCATCCTGGCATTTGCCCGAAGACGAAGTGGAAAACCACGGAAAACCACTTCGAGGATAGCTGAGGGGGGAATTGAAACCCCTCTACTCATTTTGGGCACCCGAGGCTGAGTAGACCACGTTCCAGTCCTCACACCACCTTTCAAATTTCGTGGCAAAGCCGGGAATCGAACCAAGGACCTCCGGGGCGGCAGCTAACCATGCTGACCGCTACGTTACGGAGGCGACCTAGAGAATATACTTAAGTCTAAATTTGTTTGATGTGAAATGTTTATGATAAAAATTGTAATTAAAAGAATGAAATCTATAATAATATAATAAAGCTGAAGAGTTTGTTTGTGTGTTTAAACGCGCTAGCCTCCGGAACTACCAATCAGAATCGAAAAATTAATTTTGTATATGATAGCCAGTTTCAGGAGGAATAGTTTATTCCAGGGGTTCTCAATCTGTGGTATGCGTACCCCTTAGGGATACGCGGCAGGCCATCCTTCTACTCGATCCACATGCGCAGTGAGCTTCGTGCCGTGACTACTGTGTGAGTTATTTACGGCGCGTGTATTTGAACTCCACAAAGAATTGCATCTTTTCTTTACCGAGCACAATTCTAAAATATCATCGGTACTCAATGACTTTGGTTGGCTTTTAAAATTGGCCTATTTAAGTGATATTTTTGAAAAACTGAACATTTGGAATAAGTGTATGCAAGGTAGTGTTTCTGATATGTTCTGTGTTGAAATGAAAACTAACGCAATGATTGCAAAAATCACCCTTTGGGAAAAGGAACTGAAAAACAAAAACTATATTTTGTTTTATAAAAATATATTTCCTTATAAAATTACAAAGGTTAAACCATACTAACTAAATTCCTTTTACATTTTAATAACCATTATTAATACCTAAGAAAGGTTAGTAGGGGGTACGCAGGATGTTTAATTTTTTAAAGGGGTACGATGGTTTAAAAAGTTTGAGAACCCCTGGTTTAGGCTATGTAGCATTAGGCTACACCTCTCAGGTAACTACAAAAGATTGATTTTTGTTCAGTAAGTCGAAAGAGCAAGCGCTCCCGGAGAACATCAATAATACCTAAGTCTATTGTTGCCTGGTAATGCGGGCTGCATCACGTCGCCCCTACCAGTGTTCTGGTGCAGAATTGCGAGCTGCTTATAAATTGCAGGCACGGGAAGTAATTAGTGCAAAAAGATTTCTTAGGCCCCTTAAAACAGTCATCATCATGACAATAGTATGCCTCTGTATAAGGGCGATGGTGTTGGTGCAGTATACTGAGGTTATCAGCTGCAATACGCGTTGGTACTTTCCGATCCTTATCCTTGAGCGCTCCAGTTCTGTAGTAGTATTCATTATCATCCATAAAACAAATGAATCCACCGGGAGAAGCCGGGCACTACTGCTAATAAAGTAATAAAATGGATATCTTTACAATGTAAGATTAATTGTAAATAAATAAAATAAAATATAATATTGGGCTTTACATTAAATTTTCAAAATACAATTAGAAAAATAAGAAATTTTGTAACAGTGAGTGTAAATTAAAAAATAACAGTCGGTCTGAAAGACTAGACGTTATATCATTTCAAATGACGCATGCTACAAATGCTACACATGTTAGAAAAGCTCAGGAGGGCCCTTTCAACAGACTCCATTACCCAATAACTTAGGCTTCTCGCGCGGGCACCTCTTTAAGGGTCACCCTGCATTTGAGTCTGACATCTTTTACAACTCTTTAAGGGTCACCCATTATTCGAATCTGATATCTTGCAAACCTCTTGAAGGGTCACCCTGTATTTCAATTGAATCTAACATACTGTACACCTCATTTAGTGTCACCCTGTATTTTGCTCTGACATCCTGCACACCTTCTTAGGAGGCATCCTGTATTATCTGACATCTTGTATATCTCTTTAGAAGTCACCCTGTATTCTTGTGTGACATCTTGTACACCTCTTTAGGAGTCACCCTGTATTCTTATCCGACATCTTGTGCACCTCTTTAGGAGTCACCCGGTATTATTCTCTGCAATCTTGTACACCTCTTTATAGAGTCACCTTGTATTCTTATCTGGCATCTTGTATATCTCCTTAGGAGTCACCCTGTATTCTTATCTGGCATCTTCTACTGTATTTTGCTCTGACATCCTGCACACCTCTTTAGGAGGCACCCTGTATTTTTATCTGGCATCTTGTATATCTCTTTAGAAGTCACCCTGTATTCTTGTGTGACATCTTGTACACCTCTTTAGGAGTCACCCTGTATTCTTGTCTGACATCTTGTGCACCTCTTTAGGAGTCACCCTGTATTCTTCTCTTCCATCTAGTATACCTCTTTAAGAGTCACCTTGTATCCTTTTCTGGCATCTTGTATATCTTTTTAGGAGTCACCCTGTATTCTTATCTGGCATCTTGTACACCTCTTTAGGAGTCACCCTGTATTCTTTTCGCTTCGCTCGAAGCCCCAGGTCGCTCGACGCCCAAGGACTCTTTCAATAGACTCCATTACCCATTAACTTAGGCTTCCCGCGCGGCTGCCTGACGTCACGCACTCGCCGTCCATTACCCATTAACTTAGGCTTCCCGCGCGGCTGCATGATGTCACCGTCTCCGTCTCCGTAACGCATAACTTTAGACTCAAGCATAACGATGATGTCGACAAGATCATTTGAAATGATAACATATTGGGCTTTATATTAAAAATTCAAAATATAGAGAATTAAATAATTTAGACAATCAACACACAATGATGAAGATCTTTTCCTCGGTATTTTATTGCCGCTAACAACAGCACCAGCACCTATCTATCGCCACCCACTCAGGCTCTAGTACTAGATACTTGGCACTGTGGCCTTACCAATCACCATAAGCTACATTCCTTTCCCAGTGTGAAGTAAAAGGGACAATTTTACATAACGAGCTTTTAACCAAAAACAGTAAGATGATCTTGCGTGTCCACTCTCTATGAACAAGAACTCTACTCAGCATAAAAGCCTACGTCTCAATTTTCCTGACACCTCTTCTTATTAGCATGAACTGGTTTTTGAAATTGCTACCACTAACGTTTTACGACACCTCTTTGAAATATTCCTTCGTTGATGATGGTGTCACGCAACGCTCTTAATATTAATGACCTGACAAGTCCTTGAAAGAAAATTCTTGTCACTGTAGAGTTGGGAATGAATATCACGCGAGTTAGGACAAAAATTCATGTAATTTGTGTCATTATAATAAGCGAGTTTAAGTTAACAGTGGGCTAGAAAGTAGGCATGTTCCTGCTTTTCTTTGTCATGGATTAGGTTGAAGATGTTATAAGTCCTACTAATAAATGGGATGAAGATATGAGTAGGCAATTCTGATTAGAGAATGCTGATGTTATACTGAAGTATTGAGTAACAAATGAAGAGATGTTAAGACATTTGGGAGAAGAGAAATTTTCCTGGCGACTGCTAATGAAGAGAAGAGATAAGTTGGTAGGACACGTACTAAGACATCAAGGAATAGTAAACTTAGTTATGGAAGGAAGGGTCGAGGACAAGAACTGTAGGGGTTATTTTATTTATCTAGGGCTTTTAGTGCCGGGAGTGTCCGAGGACATGTTCGACTCGCCTGAGTCTGTAGCTGCATAGGGTGAGCTACAACTACCGTTCAATTTCAAGTAGTTCCAACTTTCGCTACCAGATATCAATGATACCTAGTGGCGAACGTGGAAACTTTGATAGAGCGTTCCCACGAGATCAAACCTAACAATTTAGCTGCACACAATTTTAATCAGTGGAAGGATCTTTTACATTTCTTAAATCTATGACATGGGACCGCCGGCTTTACTTTCCCTCCGAAGGAAGGCGTACTGAAGGATTTTAACGCTCTTAAAACATCCGACGACTTCGGCCGAGTTTGAACCCCCTATCCGGGGCACAGCAGTTCAGCAGCTACCAACTACGCCACCGAAGCCTCACTGTAGGGGTAGACCAAGGTTAGAATAAGTCAAACATAATGCCAGAATGCCTCGAATGTATAATATGGTAGCTGTGTAGAGATGAAACGATTAGCTCAGGACAGGGAGGGATGGAAAACTGCATCAAACAGTGGACTGAAGACTCAAACACAACACACAAATAGATACAAATGGCATTAAATAATCCTCCAATAGTCGATAAATATTTACTAGAAATCGTTTATTGTTGTATTAGTTGTGTTTGGAGTTTCCTTGGAAGTGCTGTAACTGGGGTGATAGACTCGCCTTTAGCTAGCTCGTAAACTGTCGCCTCAGTAATTGTGTTCCTTGTGAGCATATTATAGATAGAATATGATAATTAATTGCGAGTTTTCCAATGTTATTTATTTATATAGCGTATGGCTTTACAGCTACAATATGTAATTTTCCACAGAAAAAATAGTATACACAATAGCATATCCTAGCAAACATCTCTTTTGAATTTCCCCGTTTTCAAAAGCGGACAAAGTATTCCACGTTATGCTATTAATTTGGTTTTATACATTTTAAAGCAAAAAATAAACATATATAGTTTAAATTTATATTTAAAGATCATTAATTCACACAAGGGCACTCCAATAAGTATAACCACCAACTTGAAGTTTTGGCGTCTTGCTGCTTTAAAAAGCCAATCAGAAGCAGCTATTTAATTCGATAAAGTTGTGACGGTGTTGTTACTGGCGGTTCCTTGGTTATATTCCATGTTCAGTATTGTATTTTGACAGGGAGAGAGAAATGTCCGGTCGCCTGTTCGCTGTTGCAGGGGTCACGTGTAGGGTTCAGTTTTTTTTTTTAGCGTATGGCTTTTAGTGCCGGGAGTGTCCGACGACATGTTCGGCTCGCCATTTTTTGTAGCTGCTTCGAGGCGGACACCCAATGGGTGAGCTACAAGTACCGTTGGGGAGGGAAGGAGGGAAGTTGGAATGTAAGGACGAGGAGTTGGAAGGTAGCGGTTGTGGCCTATAGTTAGGGACCAACCCCGGCATTTGCCTGGAAGGAAGATGGGAAAACACAGAAAACCATCTTCAAGGTTGCCGGCGGGGGGATTCGAACCTCCTCGCCTCCCGGATGTGAGCGATTGCCATCAGTCATGCCGTAACCACCACGGCTAACTCACCCGGTAGGGTTTCAGGTGAAACCTACGGACGTGGGCTACAATCTATCTTTAACTGGTAGTAATGTAATCTAATTACACACATCAAAAAAAGTTTTGCATCACCTCGGTTCCCAGATCTCCGGCATATAGACGTTGACTGTGTATATTGTATCATAGATACAGTCCCTTTGACTGTTCATAGATGTCACTAAAACTGCTCAAAGATGTAAACAACCATGCATGAGCAGGGCCTATTAGACGGAGGGGGTACGACAGCCGATCAGTTCCAGTCATTCCACCAGGACGAAGGTACGCTGCTCATGTTGTCTGTAGTTCTACCATGCCTAGAAGGTCAATACCGCAGTTCGATCGCGTCCGCATTGTTACTTTGTGTCAAGAAGGGCTCTCAACAAGGGAAGTTTCCAGGCGTCTCAGAGTGAACCAAAGCGATGTTGTTCGGACATGGAGGAGGTACAGAGATACAGGAACTGTCGATGACAGGCCTCGCTCAGGCCGCCCAAGGGCTACTACTGTAGTGGATGACCGCTACTTACGGATTGCCGCTCGGAGGAACCCTGACAGCAATGCCACCATGTTGAATAATGCGTTTCGTTCAGCCACAGGACGTCGTGTTTCAACTCAAACTGTGCGCAATAGGCTGCATGATGCGCAACTTCACTCCCGACGTCCATGGCGAGGTCCAGCTTTGCAACCCCGACACCATGCAGCGCGGTACAGATGGGCCCAACAACGTGCTGAATGGACCCCACGGAATTGGCATCACGTTCTCTTCACCGATGAGTGTCGCATATGCCTTCAACCAGACAATCGTCGGAGACGTGTTTGGAGGCACCCTGGTCAGGCTGAACGTCTTAGACACACTGTCCAGCGAGTGCAGCAAGGTGGTGGTTCCCTGATGTTTTGGGGTGGCATTATGTGGGGCCGACGTACGCCACTGGTGGTCATGGAAGGCTCCGAAACGGCTTTACGATACCTGAATGACATCCTCCGACCCATAGCGCAACCATATCGGCAGAATATTGGAGAGGCATTTGTCTTCATGGACGACAATTCTCGACCTCATCGTGCACATCTTGTGAATGCGTTCCTTCAAGATAACGACATCGCTCGACTACAGTGGCCAGCATGTTCGCCAGACATGAACCCTATCGAACATGCCTGGGATATGTTGAAAAGGGCTGTTTATGGACGTCTTGACCCACCAACCACTCTGAGAGATTTACGCCGAATTGTCGTTGAGGAGTGGGACAATTTGGACCAACAGTGTCTTGATGAACTTGTGGATAGTATGCCACGGCGAATACAGGCATGCATCAATGCAAGAGGACGTGCTACTGGGTATTAGAGGTAGTGGTGTGTACTGCAATCTGGACCACAAATGCTGAAAGTCTAGCTGTATGATGGTACAACATGCAATGTGTGGGTCTCATGAGCAATAAAACGAGCTGAAATGTTGTTTGTGTTGATCTCTATTCCCTTTGTATTTAACGGTTCCGGAACTCTTGGAACCGAGGTGATGCAAAACTTTTTTTGATGTGTGTATGTGTCATGAGATGAGAGAACCTTTGACCATATTGAACTAATAAAAACTACTGTAAAAACTAATATATTGTAACGTTTATTTATAAATTATTCAAGGTGGTGGTTGTTGGTACACACATAGGACATATTATTTTAAGAGCACAGCAGACAGACAATCCATATACCTGATAGATGTGATGGACATTCCTATGTTAACCGTTCATTACTCAGATCACCATCAATTAAAACATAAAAGAGACTGCACCTTACCATAGGAACACACGTATTCATTTAATTTATTTAAAATCCTCTTTCTTTAATATGCTTCTTCATACACATAAATCTACCATATTCTCATTGCAACCAACAGATAACTACTCTCATTATTCCAACAAATAAAAGACTGACAGTCGGTCTGAAAGACTAGACTTTATATCATTTTAAATGCTACAAATGCTGCATGAACTCATAGTCCGTTAGCAAGTGCAAACCAAGGTCAAAGGAGGTAGCTGGCTGGATGACGTCACGCTCAACGGAGCGCGCGGGGAAAGGAGGAAGCTCAAGCAGTACTATGACATCACACACCTCAGTGCATCTGGGTACATTTCGTCCCGTCACCGTAACGTAACGCCAGACCCCAGCGTAACGACGAAGTCGACAAGATCATTTAAAATGATAAAAGAATCTGAACAACTGACTATCACAAAAGGAATGTATATATTTGCAGTTGTTTCATTCCGCCGCATGGCGATTGCCCCTGCGGCGGGCCCCCTCAGACGGTTTCGCCGTCTCTTCGGGCCAACGGGTTGAGGTGTTTAGGAGAAGTGGAAATTTTCGTGATGGGTGGGTTTGGTTTTAGGATTTGGAAGAAAGTGTGTGAGAATTTTTGGTTGGGGCATTGCGGGGGAAATTTGGAGAATGACGCGGGGGGCGAAGTATTGTTTTGAGAAGGGAGAGGTAGATGCGGGAATGGGGATGTGGGGGAGAAGGGTGACTGCTTCATTGTATGTAGGTATAATTTTTAAATGGCGGAAATTTTCGACGAACAAAGAAAACGCGGAAAACATGTGCCAAAGTAGATGAAGGAACTTCTACAGGGTGATTCTCTAAGTAGTTTACAACTTCAATAATGTGTAATTATCTATTGGAATCACTTACAGACTTGGTTTATATGTTATTATATTGCAAAACACTTCACGTTTTGACTCACGTAGTTTGTAGTTGCACAGTTGTCCGCCACGCGCGCCACCTGTCACTTGTTGGAAATGGCGTCTTTCACTGGAGCGGAAAGAGCGAAGTGCGTGTTCTGGTTTGAAGAAATCAAGTCAGCAACGAGTGTACAGCGGAGGTTTCACACATAATTTGGCAAAGACCCATCCAGCAGACCAACAGTGTACAAATGGCACCAGACATTTACCGAAGCAGGTTGTTCTGTGCTACACAAAAAGGCGCCAGGCCGCGCACCTGTGACTGGCGATGTGGTGGAAACAGTTAGGGGGAGGTTCGTCCGCAGTCCGGAAAAATCGAAACTGGTATCTCTCAGGCCACTGTTTGGCGGGTATTGCGTCGACATTTGGCCATGAAAGCATACCGATTGCCCTTGGTTCAAGCAATAAGTGAAGCGGATAAACAGACCCGACATGAATTCTGTGTTGAAATGATGGATCGCATCAGCCGTGATGAGACATTCTTGAACAATGTGGTCTTCAGCGATGTATCAACGTTGCACCTTTCTGGCCGAGTCAACACAATTGTCGTATTTGGGGCATGGAAAAACCACATGGGCACCACGTGACAGCCCCAAAGTGAACGTTTTCTGCGCTGTTTCGAGAGAAACAATTACCTGGCCGCCACGGTCCCCAGATTACACACCACTGGACTTCTTTCTGTGGGGCTTTGAGAAAGATAGGGTGTACATCCCTCCCCTACCTGCAAATCTTGATGAAGAGACATCACATCACAACAGCCATCGCCTCTGTTACCCCGGAAATGCTGGTTCATACGTGACAGGAAATCAACTTTCGTTTGGATGTGTCCAGGATGACAAATGGTGCACACATTGAGCCGTAATGGATTTGTCAAAAAAACTTGAAGTATTTTTCTATGTAATGACATATAAACCAAGTCTGTAAGTGGTTCCAATAAATAATTACACATTATTGAAGTTGTAAACTACATAGAGAATCACCTTGTATTGCTCGGGGATTTGCGTGTATTGGAATGTTTAAAGTAAGTAAGTGTGGTGGAGAAAAAAGGGGGGCTGTATTTACGTCCAGATCATAAGGTGTTTTTTTTAAGCTGTAGAAGACATGATACTTCATCAAAGAGCAAAGCCCCCTTCCATGCTTCGAACTATATATGTTCCTTGAGAAAAGGTACCGTTTCAATATTAACTATAAATATTATTTGAATATTCTTGAAAATTACGCAAACTGAAATGAAAGTGACTTAACCCGATGAGTGCTATGTTCGTCTATAGACGGCGCACGAGATCTTTCTCTTTTATGATCCCCGTTCACTCTCGAGTGCCGAGTCAGTCTTCGGCATGTTGTGCCATCTATTGGGGATTATGTAGTACTACTTGCGATTGTATTTCTCCTTTTGGAAGTAACGAACAGAGCATTTTGTAGACGTGTGTCATCTACAGCTGTGATGTAAATAAGCATGGCGAAACAACAAGCAACTTCTTCTCGCTGCGTTGTGATTTCAGATCAAAGAATACTGCACTGAAGTGTGTATTTCAAAGAAATATTTGTTCACAATTCAACAAAATAATGTAAACCATTAAGAAACAACGCATTTTACTTGAATCAAACTATCTTAGAAATGCAGAATGTTGCAAAAATATGTTACACGAGTGGTCACACGAATGCAAATTGCCGCGGCAGTCATAAACCACTGGCGAATGGGACAGACGACACTCCGGCAATCGTCTAGGTCAGGTGTGAGAGAGTGCTGGGGGAGATGAATGGGGCGCCCAAAGCTCTATCGGAAATAGCAACATAATTATTTGGAAAATTCAAAAAACGTGGTAAATTGCCGAGGGCGCGACCTCTCACGTATTAACCAACAAATTATACTTCTAATTTCTCTTTTAGTTAGACATTCAAGCTTTATATTCATAAATTGCCTTATTTCACAGAACTGTGATAAGGGTCCACTGTTAGCACAATCTTCTCTGAGTACCTCCAACTCTACTGTATGTCCGTTGCTCTTCTGCACACTTTCTGGCACACCCTATCCTTCCTCCCTCCGAAGTCCTTACCCCATAAGTACCCTATTTCTAGTCTTTCCAGTATATTTCCTACCCCGTCCACCCAGTACTCTTTTTGATGTGTTGCTGGATAGTTTTGTGGGAGTGATTTTGAAAATTGGGGACGGAAGTGGATCGGAACAATCGAGTTGGCAGTGGTGGACAATGGAAGTATGCACTGCCCGCTCGATCGATCAAACGGAAGTGTACTAGCTGACAGTGGTGGACAACGGAAGTATGCACTGCCCGCTCGATTGATCGAATGGAAGTGTGCCCTAGCTGGCAGTGGTGGATCGAACGGAGGTATAAGACGCACTGTCAACTCGATCGATCGATCCAGCTTGCACTGGTAAGAGAAACAATCAGCGCGCGGTGTCGAAAATTGATACCATGACGCACTCTCGGCCACGTGGAATGTATATGACATACTGAACGAAAAACGCTCATGCGAACTCTGGTGTCAAGTGATTTAAACAAATGACATGGTACATGTTCGAAGTCTTCGTATCAGTATTTAAATGGTAAAATGCCTTAATGTCGCCTCCGTAGCGTAGCGGTCAGCATGGTTAGCTGCCGCCCCGGAGGTCCTGGGTTCGATTCCCGGCTCTGCCACGAAATTTGAAAAGTGGTATGAGGACAGGAACGGGGTCTACTGAGCCTCGGGTGTTCCAAATGAGTAGAGGGGGTTCGATTCCCACCTCAGCCATCCTCGAAGTGGTTTTCCGTGGTTTCCCACTTCGTCTTCGGGCAAATGCCGGGATGGTACTGCCCCCGTAAATTGAATTATACTGAGACTACGGTGGCTGTATTGGCATATGTGAATAAAGTTATGGCCGTCATAGTTGTGACGTGTATATTCATGACGTAGGCGTGGATGACGCAACGCTCGAGCAAGTAGGCTGGCTGAGCTTAGATTCTTGCTGACGTCACGATTTTGTTCGAGAAGGATCTTAGATTTACGACGCAGTCGCAGGGAAGCAAGTAAACGTGCTGAGGAAGAAGTTACGCTATTGGAGGAGAGGCTCGAACCAATGAATGATAGCTTGAAGGGAGACGGAGATTACTGAAACTACCATATTTAATAACTTTTGGCATGCAGAATTGTGGAAAACTATTTTCAGTTATGGCATTGATTTGGAATTTTGAAGAAATTAATTATATGTTTTTGAAATCTGAAAATCCGTCAAGAATAGCCAAAGTTGGAACTTCGAGTAATGATGGAAGAAGAAGCTATGGTAGGGATGGATACGCCCCTTCAAAGTTGATAAAAGGCCTTGCACAGCAGAGAGGAGTTTCTCACTTCGTGGTTTTATTCTGACTTGATAGTCTGACTTCGTGTTCTGATAGAACAAGCATATCGTCATAAGCAAGCGTGGCAGAGCCCACCGCATCGAACAGTATTGGGTATCCAGCAGTGCAATTTTACTGTTACTAAAACTAGGCGAAGTTGGAGCGCACACATAAACGATTCTACAAGTTTATCTATCAAGAATTAGCTACTGCATTTATACTAATTCAATAGTGCATTACAATATTGAGGCGTGTGCGAAAGTTGAACTTTTTCATTATAATACTTCAGAAGATATTCGCATTTAAAGACTGCAGAGAAAAGTGTTTTTACATCAGTAGTGTGAAGTAGCAACATGGAGCTTCGATAATCGTCATTCTACAAAGACGAGCATGTAGTGAACATTCAGCTACACTCAAGCATCGTAATCCATCGCTGAATTACATCAAATGGCAGTGGAAATAAATTCATACTCCACAATTATGAACATTTCTGCGGAAATATTTGCAATGAACTTCATGGCTGATTTCTACAAGAACTTCAGGGAACTTTCAAGAGTGGCAAGGGTTTTTCCCAGCACACAAAGAAGAGTTTTGCCAGAAGGATGTCTATCGTCTACACGGAGCAGTGCGATTTCCGCAGGAGGAAGCTGTTCTATTCTCCGAGGGCGCAGGTTCCAGGTTCGAGGTCGGTGCACATCTATCCTGTGGTGAAATGGAACCAGCAGCAGTCTTCTGTGAAATTTTCTTCTAGAACTTCAATCCAACAGATAAGGTAGCCGTGAACGTTTCTTGATTTATTTGAGCCATTTTAGTGAGATCTGAGCAACTATCTTTCCCATATTTTCTGTCATATATTTGATTGCCCCATATTCTTTTGCTAGATGTTTCTGTACTCTGTACACTTTGCAGCTTTATGCCATTTTCTTCGATTTATTGAGACATTATTATGTCATTTGCATATTTAAACATTTTGGATCAGTTTATACTGAAGTTAAATATTCTTTCGAGAATTTGAATTTTTCTTGTAGTCACGATTTGACTGTAAAGTTAACGATTTTCTATGGCAAGTTTGAATTCAGACAGCGTGTCGTTTTATTAAAGTAATTCTTTCCAGTAAATTACTTTGACCAATTTTCTGTCATCCTCAAGAAAGAAGAATGATTAAAAGATTTTAGAGCGTTAAAATCTACTACTTTATCGACGATCTTGGAAATACTAGTCATTTTTAGCCTACTTTCGATTTTTGCAAAAAATGAAAGTAGACTTATGAGATCAACACAGGGCGAAAAAAAGTGTGTCTGTCTGTGTGTGTGTATGTGTGTGTGTGAGTCTGTGTGTGTGTGTGTCTGTGTGTCTGTGTGTGTGTGAGTGTGTGTACTCTGAATGTCTGTCCCCCCCTATCAATTCGAACACGGTGAATGCGAATTGAACGAAATTTGGTACAAAGATAGCACTAGCAAAGGACACCTCAGTGTCATGTTTTATATCGCCGCCATCTTGACGGAAACGTAATGGCGGCCACACAAATGTTCAAAGCTTAAATCAAATTACGATTAACCTAATCATCCGATCTCTACCAAATTTTGCAACAACATACCTTTATGGGGGGAGCATCCTTTGACCAAACCAATAGGTCATCAGCGTAATAGTTTGCGGATGGCGGCCATCTTTGTGTGAAAATCGATTCCCCCTATTAATTCGAACACGGTGCAACCGAATGGAACGAAATTTGGTACAGAGGTAGTACTAACAAAAGGCACCTCAGTGTCATGTTTTATATCGCCGCCATCTTGACGGAAACGTAATGGCGGCCACACAAATGTTCAAAGCTTAAATCAAATTACGATTAACCTAATCATCCGATCTCTACCAAATTTTGCAACTACATACCTTTATGGAGGGAGCATCCTTTGACCAATCTAATAGGTCATTCACCTGATAGTTTGCGGATGGCGGCCATCTTTATGTCAAAATTGATTCCCCCTATTAATTCGAACACGGTGGAACCGAATGGAACGAAATTTGGTACAGAGGTAGCACTAGCAAAGGGCACCTCAGTGTCATGTTTTATATCGCCGCCATCTTGACTGAAACGTAATGGCGGCCACACGAATGTTCAAAGCTTAAATCAAATTACGATTAACCTAATCATCCGATCTCTACCAAATTTTGCAACTACATACCTTTATGGAGGGAGCATCCTTTGACCAATCTAATAGGTCATTCACCTAATAGTTTGCGGATGGAGGCCATCTTTATGCCAAAATTGATTCCCCCTATTAATTCGAACACGGTGGAACCGAATGGAACGAAATTTGGTACAGAGGTAGTACTAGCAAAGGGCACCTCAGTGTCATGTTTTATATCGCCGCCATCTTGACTGAAACGTAATGGCGGCCACACGAATGTTCAAAGCTTAAATCAAATTACGATTAACCTAATCATCCGATCTCTACCAAATTTTGCAACTACATACCTTTATGGAGGGAGCATCCTTTGACCAATCTAATAGGTCATTCGCCTAATAGTTTGCGGATGGAGGCCATCTTTGTGTCAGAATCGATTCCCCCTATTAATTCAAACACGCTGAAACCAAATGGAACGAAATTTGGTATAGAGGTAGCACTAGCAAAGGGCACCTCATATTCATGTTTAATATCCCTATAGCACGTTGTATTTCAACAAGCTCCTACAACCAACATTCAATCATACTCCTTGAAAAGGACAAAGAGTTATAACAATACCCATGCATTTAGGAGAAAGTAGGCTATATGTTCTTTACTGAACATCTTGTTATGAACATGATTGAAACACAGACATTTTTAGTCAATTCTGAAATACCATTGCATTATAGACAATTTTATGAAATATGAACTTTGAATACGATTTATTCAGTACACTATAGTAATGAACATTTGATAGGAGATTTTCTCAATTCTAGATTGAAACAATAATGTTTGCATTTTCTAGTCTATTTGCATTCTATTCGACTATTTCTGCAGTTAAATGAATTTTGCTTGAATATAGTATTTTTATACTGCGATAATTATGATGAGATTAATTCATTTTGATAGACCAGGGAGGCGTGTCTAATCGTATTTGCTATTAAATTTATTTGTGACTGGAAAATTTTTACTTCATATCGCTTCATGAATGAAACCCACGAAGGTTAAATATAATAACAGTTTTCGATACAATTGATGAATATAAGAATTTTTAAAGAGGAACTATGGATGTATAATCGTTAGTTCAGTGGACGTGTAAAAGTCGCTGATGAATAATGCCCTTTAATAAGTGAAGGAGGTTCCCACAGTAATATTGATGATGATGATGAATTTATAAGTGGAGGTTTTTTGTGTGTATTGTGGAAGATTTTGATGCCATATATAATGAGATATATGATGAATTATGGGCCAATTTTGTGCGTTTGTGCGAGGTATGTTTCCGCTGAGTTGTATTGTTCAGGTCCATTGAAAATTATTCATGTGAAGTTACTGTTAAAATTAACAAGAGTGATAAATTGATTGAATTATAGATTTTGAATGGAGGTTACCGTCACAAATAATAATTATTAAATCTTATTAAACCTGAATCTAAAATTTAAATATAAGTAACCTTCATCGGTCGATTATATTACCACGATTTAAGAAAATATCAACCGGATAAACGTGTGGTTAATGTATTTCAAATATAAATAAAATATAAATAATGTAAATAACTATGTAAATATCTATAATAATAATTTGAAACAAACGGGATTAATAGAGGCGTGTAAATTTTTTTCAATTGTCGTTTGACTAAGTTATGAACAATCTAAATGTTATAAATAATTATTGAACACTATGATATAACATTATGCGTTTTGCTATTAACATTTAAACAACGCTAGTTCGATAATTGGAATAAACATTTAAATAAGATTTGAGATTAACAGAGTAATCCATTGCAATGTGAACGGAACTTGTATAAATTTTGCGTGATAATATTTGAGTTGAGATGTGAGCATTTAAATTGTTTTGAATGAGAGCTAGACTCTGCGTTGGCCAGCATATGGTGACACTGGTTAGGCAGCTGCGTCCATTTGACGAAGCAAGCATGCAACACTGCTTAGGGTGTATTGCAGGTGGCCAGATAACTGAATGGTGGAGGTCAAGGTCAACTACTTAGCGGCCTTGCGGTTATTAATAAATGTGTGTCAATGAACTAAATTATGAAGTTCATGAACAAGGAAGCAAATGCTATATGTCTCGTCCCAGCTCCCTTAACCATTCCAATGTGCATTGTTGTTATTATTACGTTCTTTTGAGCTAGAGAAAGCTGAATTTTTGTATGTGAAGTCTACAGTCCTACAGGAGGACATGGTTGCATTGACAATGGCTTCAGACAGCCATAACTATTTTGTTGTTAAATTTTGTTAAAATATTTTTTTTCTTTATGTGAAATAAATTATTGTGCAGTTTAAATTTTCTGGTCTCCGACTTGGTTCATTTTAAATATCGTGGTGGAGGTTATTGTGAGGGCATACTATTAAGTGATCCAGTTGAAAACCCAGACCCGAGATTAAATTGAATAGGTAAGTAAAAGGTAAGTATGAACCCCCGTATATTTTGGTGTGTTCCACAATAATTTCATGTTAACTACTGTGCTCTAATCTCGGTAGTATCTGTCAGTGCCATTTTCATTGATGTAGCTGTGCCGGTGCAATCGATTATTGGCAATCCGATTGAGGGGGCGGATTTCTGACAGCCTACTATCCGGATTATCGGGGACAGTACCTTCTTCATGGCTACGGCCGCCTCCTTCCCTCTTCCTTGTCTATCCATCCTGCCCATCCATTACCTTCCCTCATGAGGCCCCTGTTCGCTTTGCAGGTGAGGCCGCCTGGGCGAGGTGCCAATCACACCTCACCAGTTGTATCCACTCCGATTAGATGTTCCCAGCTCTAGGACACTGCCCGTAGAGGCGGTAGTGGTGAGTTCCCTCGCTGAGTCCGTGGGTTCCACCAACCTGGAGGGTAAACGACTAAGAAAAGAAAAAATGCCTTAATATCAAACATTGTAAGTAGTCGGCATTGCATTGGCATAAGGCATTTTAAACTCAATGTCACTCAGGAACATTATCGAAACAAGCAAAATATAAATGAAACTTAATTCCGTAATGCAGTATTATTGGAACGTGGAAATAAGTCACCATCTTGTGCACAACTTTTGCGTAGTCGAAATAGCCGTGGGGTTATTGCGTATGACTGAGAATCTAGAGCTGTTGGGTTCGAATCCTGGGCGCGGTAGATATGTTTGCTACCAGATTATCATTTTAAACGATATTTATCATATCAATATGACTCATTTTAACAGAATCCATATGAAATTACGTGTTGGTCTGTGAATCAAGAGGACCTGTTTATAAGGAATTTAAGGTTATGAACGGTGTCGCGTCTATTAATCTAGTTGATCCATATCGTATTCTTTATGTAGGCTAGTGCTGGTGGAAGCTACAAATCATCTAATAAAATGAGTTCCGTATTATAAACTACAATACAGTATCTGTAAAACACTCAATTTTAAAATAGATTAATATTTGTGCCAATAATACTATAAAATACCGGTGTATCAACATTTTCACGTGAGGTTTCTTCAACATCAGATGTTACACATCATATGCAACTATTGTAAGGCTCGTAATTTTTTGCTGATGCTAAGTACCCGGGACTGTTGACCACGATATCCAAGTGAATACATGAAAGAACAACGAAAACGAGAAATGTTTATGGTCAATTCGTGACAAGATCAAGCTTGGCTTGATGGCATCTGTATTGTATCGGTCTAGAGAAGACCGAGGTGGGCACCGGATGCTGTACATCTCCTTGTTACGTCCAAGAGCCACGGTTAATGGGACTAGAGGTTAATGGAGCACGCTCGAGACAAGCAGCGAACATAAGAGCCACGTCTATTAATGTCCTGGATTCGATCCCAGGACGATGTAATTCTGTTAGACTGCAGTAGTTATTTACAAGCCTTGTTCAGACTCATTCAACAAGTCATGTTCTTCATAAAACACATACTGGCAATAAAAGCAGCAGTGCACAGAGTGAAAGCAAGGAAATCCTCTCAGATTAATGATTAGATCAGTAGATCAGGTGCTGTCGTTTCGTTTTTGGACTAATGTCCACGTTAATTTTAGTCTCGTGGTGTGGTTTTCTGTGAATTCGATGCTCCTGGTTCTTGTTTCAATTAGACCTATCATAGAACCAGCTTCGCCCGGGAAAGGTTATGAATGCATTACGTGATAAGCACTTTTTTTTGACGTCAACGAACTGCGATCTATATCCGTTTTACGTGTCGGCATGATGGGTTAAAATTACTGACTCGACTACTAATTATATTATCATAGAGATGCATGTGCAACGAATTCTTGTCAGACGTAATTTAAGAATGGCAAGGTGCATGAAACACAAATCCCCCTTCCGTCCAATCCTAAAGCCGTGTTGCACTTCCAGGGAAACACCAAACAAAACCACTCTTCTCTGAAGTCCTAATTCAACACGACTCGACAGTTTGCTGCTGGCTGTATCTAGGGTAATAGGCTCGCCCACTAGCTAGGCTGTAACTGGGGTGATAGGCTCACCCCTAGATAGCTCGTAAACTGTCACCTCAGTAATCGAATGGAGATTGTTGGAAGAAATGAAAACGTGAAAACACTTATAGTGGGCGATGTATCGAAGATAGAGATATGGTCTCGCGGAACCTTTTGTAGATCATTTCATGCTGAACAATTCTTACACTCATAGTATATTGATATGTTAACGGTTTGCGCTGCAAAAGTTTAAGAAGCACATGGCCGCCAGTTTTTTCGACTTTTGTCACTGAAATCGTTACTGCTGGGCTACCTTTGATCATAAATAAATTATTTTCCACATAAACCTTCCTCGAGATATTCTTTACAGAATGGTGAAAACCGCATCAAAATCTATCCATTTGTTCTCGAGATTACCCGTGAAATCCAAGAATCGGGGACTTTGTTTTATACTAAGTAGAGATGCGAGGAGCTTGGCATGTTCAAATTAAACATTAAACTAGTTTTTTCCCTCTTGTGCATTCCGTAACAAATATTTTAAATCACATGCCATTTTTAGCCTACTTTCATTTTTTAATTTTATTGTTTGCAAAAATTTGATTTCTACACGGGCCAAAAGTTGTCTGAGTGTGTATGTTTCTACCTCCCACCATATCAAATCAAACATGACTGAACTAAATTGGACCAAATTTGGTTCAAAGGAAACCTCAGTGTCATGTTTGATATCACCCCCTCTTAACCAAACCAAACTGGTGGTCATCCAAATTTTCAAAGATTAAATCAAATTTCGACCAAACAATCAGATCTATACCAAATTTTGGAAAAGTATACCTTTGTGTAGGAAGCTTCTGCCTAGTGAAAGATGAGATGAGAATGGAAACTATGACTAATACTAACTACAAACTTACATACTGGAAGAAGAAATTGTAAACAAAGAAAGGATAAGACAAATAAAGAACAGGAAGAAAAGAAATGCCCTCAACCCTCGAAGAATGACGATTGAGGGACTTGGAAGTACGGAGAGCCATGAAAGGCAGATAGGAAAGGGAAAGAGAAAAGGGTCCACCCCAAAGTCAGTGGAAAAAGGGGACAAAATCGGCCCAGCCCAGGAATCCCCCGGGATCGCCAACTCCCAAACTCACCAGCCGTGAGCCCCTGAGGGTGTAGCAATATCCAGGATGCACCAGAAGTGGTGGGGCTACATACACTCTGCCTCCTTGAGAGCCTTGATAAGAACGCAGGAGATAACATGAAAAGAGAAAGAAGGCTGTCCCCTCACAGAAGGAGGGTATCAGGAAAGATGAGACAAGGGAAAGGAAGAGACTCCCTAGGCTTCGGTTACCCTAATACCATCGGGGTTGGGAGAGAACAAAAGTTGACCAAGATGTGTCGACAGGACAGAAGACGGAGAGGAGCCCGGCACAAGTAAGTGGATGCAATGCTGGGCTCAGCTGGGGTCCCGTGGTCGCCAACCCACGTCCCACTAGATGTGAGCCCTGGGAGGTGGGTAGGAAGCGTCTGTCACCGAAACTAAGATATAATCAGCCAAATAATTACAAGTTAGTGGCCGTATATGTGTGTACTGTGTGTCGATTCGCCATACACGACGAAACCTAATTGAACTAAATTTGGTACAGAGGTAATACTAGCAAAGGACACCTCAGAGTCAGTTTTACAAACGAGGCTGTGCGTACCCCGTTCCAATCTTCAGACCAGAATTATATTTCTTGACAGGGCCAAAAATTGGCCATGGACCATAGGAGATGACCACCAAGAATGGTATCCACCAAACCAATAGGGACTCCTGTGATAAAATAATATTATCAATAAAAGGGTGGCTTTGATCTCTGAGTTCTTTGTCTTTTGATGTTGCCTTAACTTAATATTCCTTCACTGTCCGTGATCGGCCTCAGAATGGTAAATGTGTGATGTGAGGTTAAACTGTGAGCCCTTAGATGAGGTCATTTGGAGCGTATGTGAAGTGGTGCGCCACGCCAGTTGGCAGCCCAGGACGTGACGCAACACGACCCACGTGATGTGGGTTTCAGGTTGCTAGTGAGAGTGCGTATTGGGACAGTATTCTTCACTCGTGAGGTCGCCACCCCTGCAACTTATGCAACCAGGGGACTCAAAGGCCAAATCCGTTCTGGCGAAATACAAGCCAAGTACTGTACAGTAAATATTGGGACTCTATAGACCTTGCACCTCGCTACCATAGGAGCTATCTTTGTGATATCGTAACTGTCCTTACCGTCCGTTATCCTTCCTCCCCCCCCCCCCCCCCCCTATATATGTTGATGTCTGCCTTAAGACAGAGACTATTCAGCTCTGTGGCGAACTAGGATTTACTTCTGGAGGGGGAAGATATCAGTAAACAAGATGTTCAGTAAAGAACACATAGCCTACTTTCTCTTAAATGCATGGGTATTGTTATAACTCTATGCCCTTTTTAGGAGTATAATAATTGAATGTTGGTTGTAGTAGCTTGTTGAAATACAACGTCATTGGGACTCTATAGACCAATACTGAAAGTCATTAAAAAATCAGTTTGATTCCTGTAAAAATTCGTAGATATTGAGAACCGTCTAAATATCTCTGATGGCCACCATGTTGGATTGTTATATGTATATGCCATAGAGTTATGTACCATTAAAGGAAAATTTTTAATTAGGTTCATTGTTCAAACTTTCACTTCGATCGCATGATTAGACCACAAGAAAAGAAAACATAAGTTTAAATTACGCACAGCCGCCATCTTGAGGTCATGTAAACAATTGAACTTAATTAGATGCCAATGCATTACAATATGTATAATCATTTACTGTACTATATTTCAATGTGCTCAGATAGTTAAATCACGAGAAAAGTGTATTAAAACATTTCAAATTCGCTTGGCCGCCATGTTTGTTTTGTACTTATCATGTTTTTGAAAGTTACACAGAAGAACTTTTAGTAGTGTCCTTTTCACCGCACAAAATTTCAGGGTGATATCAGTGATAGTTATGGAGATATGGAATGCCTGTGAAATATTTCGCACAGCCGCCATTTTGAGGTTATGTAAACAATTGAACTAAATTAGATCCTAGTGCATTACGATGTGTATAAACATTTGCTGTACCAAGTTTAATTGCGTTTGGATGGTTAAATCGCGAGGAGAGTCTATTTAAATGTCTCAACTTCGCTTGGCCGCCATGTTCGTTTTGTAGTTAACAGGTCTTTAAAATTTCCATAGGAGAATTTCTAATAGAGCCCTTTATCACCGAACAAAACTTCAGGGTGATATCAGTAGACTAATAGTTTCGTAGATATGGAATGCCTGTGAAATATTTCGGAAGGAAGGAGGGAAGGAAGCTTCTACTTTTACGTGACCGTTAATCATGCGATCATGAGCCACTGGACCTCCTTTTTACGTAGAATCCGAACCACAGGACATGGCATTTCACTTCGAAAATCTCACATGCATTGACTGGGAATCGAACCTGGTCCACCTTGGTAAGAGGCCAACAGCTTGACCGCCATGTTGCATTGGTGAGAAGTAATAAAATTTGCAGGGCATAGTCCGGGTCGGCCAAAATAGTTCTATGACTTCAGCGAGTTTCATTGAAATCGCTCTAGCCGTTTATAAGTTATTAGGCGGGGAGACACACACAGGGACACACACACACATACACACACACGTCCAAAGGTTGATATCATAAGCCTATTTTTTTATAAATGAAAATAGGCTAAAAATGGCTTCTAGCACAATAATCTCTACTTAGTATAAAACAAAGCCCCCGATTCTTAGATGTCACGACTAATCTCGAGAACCACTGGTTGGATTTTGATGCAGTTTTAACCATTCTGTAAAGGATGTCTCGAGGAAGGTTTCTGTAGAAAATAATTCATTTATGATCAAAGGAAGCCAAGCAGTAACGATTTCGGTGAAAAAGTTGAAAAAAAGCTGGCATCCGTGCTCTTCTTAAGCTTACGCTGGCCAAACAGTTGAACGTATCAATGTACTATGAGTGTAAGAATTTTTCAGCATGAAAAGTTCCACAATAAATCCGGTAGAGCATATCTCCATCGTCAATAAATCGCCCACTATAAGTTTTTACGTTTTTATTTCTTCCAACAATCTCCATTCAATTACTGAGGCGATAGTTTACGAGCTGGGTAGGGGTGAAACAATCACCACAGTTACAGCCTAGCTAGCGGGCGAGCCTATTACCCCAGATAGAGCCAGCAGCAAACTGTCGAGTCGTGTTTAGTTAAGACTTCAGAGAAGAGTGGTTGTATTTGGAGTTTCCCTGGAAGTGCAACTTGGCATTTCTTCATTTTGCCTGTGAACCTTTCGTTCAGCAAATTGCACAGTCAAGTTGAGATTGGACGGAAGGCGAAATTGTGTTTCATACACCTTGCCGTTCTTAAATTACGTCTGGCAAGAATTCGTTGCATATGCATCTCCATGATAATATAATTAATAGTCCAGTCAGTGATTTTAACCCATATTGCCGTGACGCAAAACGGATATACATCATAGTTCATTGACATCGGAAAAAAAACGCGCTTATCACGTAATGCATTCATAACTGTTCCCGGGCGAAGCTAGTTTTAGATAAAACATCAGCTCGGAAATCAGAAAGTCCCAGGTTTGATTTCTGGTCACGGCAGATATTTTAAATCGCTGGTTTACATCTTGATGGCTTGTACTTCATGTACAAAACACATGATGATGATGATGATGTTTATGTTGATGATTTTTGTTTTAAGGGGCCTAACATCTAGGTTATCAGCCCCTAATGGTCTGGGTGATACCAACAATGACAATGAAATGGAGACCAGAACGAAAATAAAGTGAGACTGAAAATACTTACAAAATGAAATTCAGATTGAAACGAACCATTAAATGGAGATTGGTAATACTTACAAAAGGGAATTCAGAAGGAAAATACTCACAAAATGAATAGATTGAAAAATACGCACAAATTGTAGTTTAGATGCAAAATACGTACAAAATGCAATGTAGAGTCGAAATACTTACAAAATGCAATTGATATTCAAAGCACTTACAAAATGCAAATGAGATTGAAAATACGTACAAAATGCAAATGAGGCTCAAAATACTTACAAAATGCAAATGAGATTGAAAATACGTACAAAATGCAATTGAGGCTCAAAATACTTACAAAATGCCATTGAAATCGAAAATAAACATCGCAAATTAGATTGAAAAACGCCCATTTCAGATCCAAAATACTTAAGAAGTGCAATTGAAATTGTAAATGCTTACTAAATGCATGGTAGATTCAAATTTCTCATTTGGATGGACAATACTTATAAAATGCAATATAGATTGAAAATACTTACAAAATGTAATTTAGATTCAAATTACCCACAAAATGCAATTGAAAATCAAAATACTTACGAAATGTCCACCATACAAAATGCAATTTAGATTGAAAATACTTGCAAAAAGCGGTTTAGGTTGAAAATGCTCACAAAATGCAATTTGAATTCAAAATACTCACAAAAGTCCCAGCCCCTATATTGAAAGACTTATTAAAAGCAATTTAGATTGCCAATCCCTACAAAATGCAATTGAGCTTGAACATTTAGATCGAAAAGACTTACAAAATGCAACGTAGATTAAAAATACCTACAAAATGGAGTGTAGGTGCTAAAAATTCGCTAAAGGGAATCTAGACACACGGGGAGCCAATTAACAAAAACAGTGCGAGAATCTTAAAGAGAAAAGGAAATATATTGAAAAGGAAACAAGAGGTCTGGCCTGTCAAGAAGGAGGTATCAGGAATGATGAGACAAGGGCCAATTAAGGCGGGAAAGTGAAAGACTCCCTAGGCCTCGGATACCATCGGGGTCAGAAAAGAACAATAGTTGACCGAGGAAGGTCGTCAGGAAAGAAGAGGGAGAGGAGCCCGCCACAAGTAAGTGGAAGCAATACCAGACTCAGCAGGTGTCCCGTGGTCGCCAACCCACGTCCCACTAGATGTGATCCCCTGAGGTGGGGGATACAAAACACAACCTAATTGATAAGGAAATGAATCTTAGCTCCACCTGGAGAAAGCTTGGTACTCCTGCTAGTCACCAATGCGATCGTTATAATAATTCATAGTCATATCAGCAGTATACTACAATGGTACTAAAGATTCCTGCTAGCCTCGGATGCCCAATAAGAATGTGCGAAGAATTTCAGACGTGTATGTAATGACAGGGGCATTGCTCACACAACAATCTAACTTACAGTATGTGCAGGTATTTTAGTTAACCTTGAGTGCAGAATTGATTGCAAATTGAGGTGAAGCAGTTCATGGCCTGAGCAAGAAGAAAAACTGAATCAAATCTTTCTCCCACATTAGTAATTGCATTAAAATTAGTGACTTGCGGCATTTCTATGTGGTGAACCAACGTGCACACAAAATTAAAGTTCGTAAGAAGTGACCATAGAGTATTAAATTATCGATTTTAGTTTAATTTGTAGTTGTTGATTCATTTAGAGAGTTTGCGGCACCGTGCTCATGTAGCCCTATGTTCTTAGGTGTGTGTTGAATTTGTTTAATGACCTGTGTCACTGTGATGTCTGTATTATTATTGAATATCCCAAAAGGAACAATACAGGAACCCTATTTTACCATAGGTACATTAGGGTTGTAGATTAAAAACAAAGCAAATACAAATATTACTAACATAGTTTATAAAAATGTTGTTGATGAAAGTGAGAAATTGTCCTAAAAACCACTGCCCCTTGAAAATACGGTACAGCGGTTTTGAAAGTTCCAGGGAACAGCTATTAATGTGGCATTGTAAATAGTATCTTTTCTTTTCAAAAACTGTACACTCAAATATAAGGTGACACACCGATTGAGGAAATCCACAAAAACATGAATAGTCGTATTTTGCTATTTTAAAACGATCAAAATAAGACTTGAATTTTCCATGACCAGTTAAAAATTGTGTAAGGACAAAGTTTGGCACTAATAATGTTGATAATAGTTGACTTTGTACTTCCGGGAAGATCTTTATTTTGTACTTCCGGGAAGAATATTTCTCTTGTTACAGATCCTTTCAGGCTACATGTACATGCGATATTCCATTCGTATAATATGTATTTCGTGATCTGCCTTTTTACGTATCATATTGGAGACTTACTATATGTATTAGTTGAGGTAATATTTGGGTAGGAAGCGGTCGTGGCCTAAAGTAGGTACCAACCCGGCATTTGCCTGGAATAGAAGTGAAAAACCATGAAAAAACACTTCCAGGATGGCTGAGATAGGAATCGAAACCACCTCTTCTCAGTTTTCCTCACAAGGCTGAGCGTACCCCGTTCCAGCCCTCAGACCAGAATTAAATTTCTTAGCAGAGCCGGGAATCGAACCAGGGCCACTGCGTTGACAGCCAAGAGTGCAACTACGCAACGAGATGGACTTTTATGTTCGACTAAGTCGAAATGTAAATATTATATGTCAGAAAACTGTATCATAATGAGGGTCATTATAACACTATTTTTCATTATGAAACAGTTTCTCCCACCAGTCATAGCTCAAGAAACAGTTGTGTGACCAATTAGGTAAGGACAGCATCGCACCTGCGCTGACTTCCACGGCCTTCCATTTTAAATTTCACTGCGTGGCTCAAGTTTCATAGTGTGGTATTTGAGGAGGCCATGGTCAAATACAAGGTATTCTCTGCGTCCCATTCGCTCTGTTCAGTACATAAAACTGGCGAAATCTCGACGGATATTTATGAATATTTATGTTCAAACATAACATAATTATAATTATCGTCAAACATAAACAGTTGTATGCAACGAGCCTATAATGGCAATAATTAAGACACGAGTATGTTTATAAAACGAGCATATGCGAGTGTTTTAATTACCATTATACTATTAATTAATTACTTAAGCTTATGGCAAAGTGCATAATATAAATGGTGTAACTAAATATGTGGGAAAGCTCCGGGTATTCGATAGAGGACCTGACAACAAGCTAAATATGTCCTGTAAACATATGGTGTATTTGCCTTCATTACCGTGTTATAAGGATTGTTTGTGGTGTGCATAACACAGACGGCGGCACGATGCTAGTTGGTCATTTGTGGAGGGCACACAGGCCAGCTGTAAGTTAAGTCGCTATTCAAGTCCAAACTGATGGATAGGGCGTTAGGGACCGACACTGTGGCCTGCTCGTTCACCCGATCTCAACCCATTAGACTTCTACTTATGGGGTCATTTAAAGGCCGTTGTGTTTGCCACACCTTTTTATATCGTGAAGATGCTGCGTCAGCAAGTAGAGCAAGGATGTCAGCAGATACGACAGACGCCGGGGATATGTCGCTCTTCGTGGAAGTTGTGTTTTACAGGTAAAATTCTAATGATAAGTTAGACCTACACCAATTACACATATTTAACGTTCATCTATATATATAAAAATCAATGTTACGAATAGTTTGTCTGTGGGTGTGTGGGTATGTCTCCTATGCGTTCATATGCCATTCGTCCGATTGCGATGAAACTTGGGTGAAATGTTGAGTACACTCCAAGGATGGTTTCTGACTTAGTAAATCCATTTTACAATAGGTAGGGCACGCGTAGATTAGTAGTACAGTTCGCTTCACTTTGGATATTGCATCATCATGACCAGAAATTGCGTAATCCTGATGACGTCATGGGATGACGTCATGGTTCCTTAGAGCGAGCACATGGTCCAGGAGCGAGCATGTGCAGTGCACGTGTTAGCGTGGGAAGGGGTTGACCTTTTGGCTTGTTTGTGCGATGATGATAAAAAGTTAATGGGTGTTGACGTCATGGGGGTTGTTTATTAGGATGTTAACCGTCATCTGACAACCATGCGAGTGTGAGCATGTGTGCTACTATCAGCAATCCACACATGTGGTGTGCAGCTGTTATGTTTTTTTGTCCGCGTCGGGTTGGCTGAGCGGAGAGGTGGTTCCCATCCACACATGTGGTGTGCAGCTGTTATTGTTTTTTGCTTTGGATGCTAACCGTCATTTGACACCCGTGCAAGTTTGACCATGTGCAGCAGTGTGATTGATCTCGTCTGCTGTGTTCGCGTGAGACAGAGTTGACCTTTAACGTCATTGGCTAAGAATGTAATCTTTGACTTCTTTAAGCAATAGTGGAAAAAAAGAAATGTTTGCGTTAGAAGCTAGTTTGCAGCATATGGTTTCTGGAGTGTGGGTGGGGGTGAAGGATATATAAATGGATGAGTGCATGGAAGAGTTTAACTTTTACTTTTGCGCGAAGAGTGTGTGTGTGTGTGAAAGAAATAAAGAAAGTCAACGACGAGGAACAAATTGTGTGATGGAAGCTCTAACGAAGTTCAATAACTTATCATCTTGTACTGAGTATTCTAATAAGAAACTAGCTGAACTAGTCATCGATTTACCATATGTGGTCCAAATTATTCGCCCCGTACAGACGAGGTTTGGAAGAAAAATAGTGGTGGATATTAACATTGAAGATGAAGTAACAAGTGTATTTCTACCAGCAGTATTTTCAAAATTAAGCGCATCAGAGATCGATGAACTAAACTCAATGGGAGGCACACTGATGCTGGTGTATTTGGGGGTGAAGAACCGCTCACATCAAGTCATTTTGAAACAGTACTCGAAGGCAAACTGATGACGGTGTATTTTGGGTTGAAGAACCGCTCACATCGACATGTTTTGGTGAGTATTGGATTATATATATATATATATATTTTATGTATTGATTGATATAACGATTGATATATTTAGTTGCTAATTATTTCTTAATTTGTTTAATTTTTCAGATTATCTAAAAAACTAATAAAACAACCAGCATAATGAAGTGGAAAACTGTTAATTTCCTGAGTGGAACTGAACATCGATCGCACCCGCTAATAGAGTATCATCGTGTATGCTTTCAACAACCGGAAAAAGAGGAAGAAGATGATAACGAGGTGAGTCGTAATGAGAAAGAAGCTTGTTTTAACAAATGGACATCTTCGAGTGGAATTTCAACATTTTCAGTCTACGTTACCAATGTTAGCAAATCAGATGATAGTCAGCGAGAGGTGACAGAAACAGTTCTAAGATATCTATTGAAAGAATTATGTGAAGATGAACATTTTATTTGTTTCTTCGGATACAATACATTTGATGAAGTTTTCAAAATCGAATTTTCCATGACTTGTTACGATGTAACAAAATTGAATGTGTATAGAAACAATTTGCTTGGTAAACTTCAGGATGAATTTCCTTTTGAGGCTGTTCATTGTTCATTGGAGATGACAGGCAGTAATTTATCACAATGGCTTGAATATACTTTAAAAGATTATAGGTTTATGGTAAACCGATGTTACAGCAACTGCTGGTGGTGTATTAACAATAGTGCAAATTGGACGTATGCTTAGACATCAGTGATGGTACACCAACTGTTGGTGGTGTATTAACTTTAGTGCAAATTGGACAATTGCTTAGACAACACCAACAATGACCTCGCCTCCTAGCAAACGTAGAAAGGTCGATATTGTAATACATAATAACAGTGAAAATATAAGAAACCAATTGGACAATGCATTTGAAAGTGTTTCTAATTTTCGAAGTGAACTAAACGGTGCTATTTCAGTATCATACCAAATCGGGGAAAACACTCAAACCAAGTTGATTGAGAACAGTGATGAGTTGATTGAATGTTGGAGAGTTATTAGTGAGCACATATTGCAACAAGCTGTGAATTTCGAAGAAATTACAATTCAAATAAAGGATGAATCTTTCTTGAGCTGTGAGTTAATTGAAACGGCATTCAATTCTAGAGTGTACAAACTTGCAGTATCAAATGTTAAGAATGAGTTTTTGGATCCTCGCGAATTTTTAGCGAATGCTAATATTTGGTTTACAAAGTATGTTAAGAAAGCGCTAACTGTACAAGCTTTAAAGGTGAATTCAGTTTTGTGTGCACAATATGTGCTTCGCGACATATCAGAAACAAAATATTTTGCTATCAAAAATGAGGTAGTTTTCGAGTATACTGATTTAAATGAATTTTATAATAAGAATATCATTGAAGGTACATTGACAAAAATGAGCGAATTTGAAGCAAATGGTTCCGGGTGGGCTTTAGAAAAAATTCATAGTTTGAGAATTAATATAAATAAATATGTTGGATTTCGAGTAGGAATGTCCAATAGTAGTTGATTGCCTGATGTAATAGTCAATAAACATGCAGTGCTAAATTTGTATGATACAAAGGAAGCTTGTTTTGCGTGGAGTGTGGTTGCTGGTTTGTATCCAAAAACTCGAAACGCGAATCATCTTTCTTCCTATCCTAATTACAGAGATGTTTTAAATTTAGATGGTATTCCAATTCCGATAGAAATGAAATATTTAAACAAGTTTGAAAACCAAAACAATATTTCTGTAAATGTGTATGGAGCACAATATGATGAAAACAATTGGGTATGTATGGGAACAAACGAAGTAAAAGGAAAAAAAACTTTTACTATTGTACCTTTGTATGTATCGGATAAACTATATGAAAGGAGTGTAGACTTATTGATGTTGCAGATTGGAAACAGTGAAAGTTATCACTTTTGTTTAATTAGAAATCTTGCTCGCCTTGTGCGTTCAAGCGTCACTAGCACTCGCAGAAGGATTCATATATGTAGACGATGTTTGTCATATTATTTTCTTGAGGATGAGTTAAATGTTCACTTTGCAGACTGTAAACAGTTTCCTGTTGCAAAAAGCATAATGCCGACTGATGAACAAAGATTTGTTAATTTTACAGAATATCGAGTTAAAGATACAGTTCCATTTATAATATATGCAGACACTGAATGCGTCTTGTCTCCAATTTCCTCCTGTTTTCCAAATAGTGACAATCATAACTCTACTTTAACACATAAACATATTCCTTACAGCATTTCTTTATACCTTCATTGTAATTTCGATAGTGAATTGTGCAGTTTCAAGCTCTTTAGGGGAAATAATTGCATTGAATTGTTTGTAAAGGAACTTTATAGTATTGTGGATAAACTTCAAACATATTACTTATCGGTTAAGCCAATGTTAAAGATGACCGAAAATGAAGAAAGATTATTTTTGTCAAGTAAAATGTGTCACATTTGCGAGAAACCGATTGCAGTTAATGAACTCAAAGTACGCGATCATTGTCACTTAACTGGAAAATATAGAGGAAGCGCACACAATAGTTGTAATTTAAATTACAAAGTAACAAAGGTTTTGCCTATAGCATTTCATAATCTAACGGCCTATGATGGACATTTTATAATTAAAGAAATTTGCGAGAAACGTGATGGAGAGGTGTTACATAATCCTGGTAATATAAGTTTGTTAGCGGTGAATATGGAACGTTATAAAGGGTTTACAAAGTATGTACGGGCTAAGAATGGATTCATTCAGTTAAGATTTTTCGATACATATAATTTCTTGTCCTGTTCACTAGATCAATGTTCATCTTCGTTAAGTGAAGATTCAAAGCAAATAACACGACGTTATTTTAATGATGATGCACAGTTTCGACTTACTGCGAGAAAAGGTGTGTTTCCCTATGAATACGTCACGAGTATGGATGTACTTAACGAAACTAAATTACCTGAAATATCCAAGTTTTATAGCAGTCTTAATGATCAAACAATATCGAATGAAGAGTATGAGTTTGCTCAATCGGTGTGGGAAACGTTTTCCTGTCAAACATTAGGAGAATACGCCGATTTGTATTTAAAAGTTGACACACTTCTTTTGGCGGATGTCTTTGAAAATTTTAGATCGAATGGCATGGAAACTTATGGCATTGATGCAGCTCATTTTTACACTGCTCCATCTATGTCTTGGTGTGCTATGAAAAAGATAACCAATGTTCAACTTGAATTGCTTCAAGATATTGATATGTTACACTTTTTTGAACGATCTATTCGAGGAGGAAATGTTCAGTGTATAACACGACATGCGATTGCTAATAATAAGTATATGAAAACTTATGATGAGAAAAAGCAAGACTCCTACATAATGTACTTTGACGTTAATAATTTATATGGATATGCGATGATGGAATATCTTCCAACGGGCGGCTTTAAATGGGTTGCAAATGTTGAAGGCTTTGATGTTTTAACTATTGATGATACTTCAGAAATTGGACATATTTTGGAAGTAGATTTGACTTATCCTCAAGAGTTACATGACAAACATTCAGATTACCCTCTATGTCCCGAAAAGTTGACAAAGCTAATGGCTACCCTAGATAATAAAGAACGTTATGTTTTGCATTATAGATTGTTAAAGCAATGTATTCAACTAGGAATGAAATTAGATCGTATTCACAGAATAATTGAATTCAATCAGAGCCAATGGCTAAAACCATATATTGATGTGAACACAGAGAAACGAAAACATGCCAAAAATGATTTTGAAAAGAATTTTTATAAATTGATGAATAATGCAATTTTTGGTCGTTCACTGATGAATGTGAGGAAGTTAAGGGACATCAAATGGGTCACCAAATGGCATGGAGCTCGTGGTGCTAGGTCTTTAATAGCTAAGGCTAATTTTAAACATAGAATTATATTCGATGAACAATGTATGGTCATCGAGATGAGTAGACTAAATATTTTTCACAATCAACCAGTATATGTTGGTGCATCTATATTAGATTTGTCTAAATGTAAAATGAATGACTTTCATTACAATGTTATTTTAGCAAATCCTGAATCAAATGTGAGGTTGTTATACACAGACACCGATAGTTTTATGTATATATTCTATGATGATATTTATGAGTTCATGAAACAGCATTCAAATTTGTTTGATACTGGAAACTATGAAACAAACAATCCTTTTGGCATTGTGAGACAAAATAAAGGTGAAATTGGTTTAATGAAAGATGCTGGAAGGATTGTTGAAGAATTTGTGGGGTTACGACCCAAAATGTATGCAATAAAATTGTGTGATGAAATGAATAGCTTGTGTAAGGCTAAAGGCATTAAGAAGAGTGTGAGTAAAAGTATGAATATTGATGAGTATCGAAAGTGTCTTTATAACAGAGATAAAGTCAACAAAGTTCAAGTTTGTATAATTTCAAAATCTCATTCTTTATTTACTGTTCGGCAAAATAAGTTGGCAATTTCATCAAACGAAGATAAAAGACACATAACTGAAAACGGAATTGATACTTTACCGTTCGGTCATTTTTCTCTGAAAAAATGATTAGAAACAAATTGAGATTAAAGCAGTTCATCTCACTTACTTTATTTCTTTCACACACACACACACACACACACACACACACACACACTTTTATGCTGTTAATATTACCAATTTTTTGAGTGTTCCTTTGCTTATGAAAAAAAAAGAATAAATAATAACCCAAATTTTGTGTGTATTATTTAAAAAAAAACCTCCCCCCACCATTCCCATTTTCCAGAAATATATATATGTATAATTACTTTATATTACATATCATTTAGTAATGGTGCGTTGTAAGAGGAGCAACTCTACCACTCAATATAAACGAACAGGAAGTGGATCATTAATTAGTCGTGTACTTAATAAAACTATTGATAATTTACCTGTGGAATTACACATCCCGGGATATGAATATTGTGGACCAGGAACAAAATTAGAAAAGCGATTGAGCCGTGGTGATCCAGGAATAAATATATTAGATAAAGCATGCAAAGAGCACGACATTGCTTACGCAAAGCATAAAGATTCAAACAAAAGAAGAGAGGCTGATGAAATTTTAGCTTCAAAAGCTTGGTCTCGTGTAAAATCCCGTGACGCATCATTTGGAGAGAGAGCGACTGCACTAACAGTGGGTGGCATAATGAAAGCTAAGTCTAAAATTGGAGGAGGTAAGCGAAACTTAAATAATAATAAAAAAACAAGAAAAGATTAAAAAAAAGAAGAACATCGAAAAAGCAAGGTGGTATTTTACCCCTACTTCCGATATTTGCAGCCTTGTCGGGCTTGGGGGGTCTAGCAGGCGGAGCAGCAGGGGTGGCGTCTGCTATAAACAAGGCGAAAGCTGCTCAAGAAGAACTAAAAGAAATGAAAAGACACAATCGAATGATAGAAGCAATGCGAGGAAAAGGAGGTCAAGGCATTTATTTAAATCCTCCTGCATACACAAGATAATTAACCAAATACCAAATAAAGCATTAAGTAATTTCGATTTAGCTAAATACGCACATCAATTAAAGATTCCAAATTTTAGAGGAGTCTTTATGCGAGATACGTTACCAAGATATCCTCGAAAAAATGAAAACTGTATTGTTAACCTTGAACCGATGGATAAATCTGGTTCACATTGGGTAGCTTTCAGTAAACGTGGTAAATATGTGCATTATTTTGATAGTATTGGTAATTTAAGACCACCATTAGAAATTTTAACATATCTTAAAAATTGCTATCTACAATATAATTTTCATTCATATCAATCGATTACTTCCTCGATTTGTGGACATTTATGTTTAGTCTTCTTGTATTGTATAAATAAGGGAAACACAGTCCGTCTTTAAACATTTCAAAGATGGCTTTCGAAAGACGGATAACTCTTGAAGGTAAAGGCTCGAAGATTGATGTTACATTGGAGAACCCGATTCATCTTGTAGGAGCAGAGTTTTTTGAAATAGGACTTGCAGGATTGTATACATCTAATTCTATTCGAAATGTTACCAACAGAAATAATAAATTTCGCATTCATTTTACTAATTTTTTATCAATTGATTTAGTGGTACCGCCGGGTATTTATGAATTTGAAGATCTAGCCTCAACTTTTGATGATTTACTTAGTTATCACTCATTGTCGAAACTTATACCAAAACATTTAGAAAAAACAAAAATGTATTTGGAAGAGGATATAGATGGAAAAAGAGACAACCGCCTCGTTTTGTCTTCTCCGTTTAATATTGATTTCACTGTAGCCAACAGTGTAGCAGGGCCTTTAGGTATTGAAAAGAAAGTTTACCCTAAAGAGAATAAAAGAGAAATTGAAATTGATCGAAATAGAATCGATAATGAAGTAACAATTAGCGAGAATAGTAACGTTTTGGCTATAAAGTTGAACGAAGCGGATAGAGCGAATTTAATAATACCCAATGCTAGCTATACGTTAAAACAATTAAGTGAAAAGATTAATGAATTATTAGTTGAACATTTATTAGGTGACAAAGACAAATTCCCATCATTTATAATTAATTATGATAAAGTCTTTTATCATTGTAAACTACATTTGAAAGTGTTTGCTATAGATTTTGGTGTTGCAGATTCTATTGCAGATTTGTTGGGATTTTCTCATAGAAAGTTCAAGGCAAACACAACTCATCATTCTGAATATATGATTAAAATTAACACTGTTAATAGTATTCGAGTATGTTGCAACCTTGTGCTTGGTACGAGTTCTTATTTGAACCATAAACCAACACACTCTTTATATAATTTTAAAGCTCATGTTCCTGCTGGTTACCCGATTGTTGTACAACCAACAACAATTAATTTTTTGCCTATGAACACCAAGGTTATTCAACATGTATCTGTGCAACTTGAAGATCATCTTCAACAGCTCATTGATTTGCAAGATGAAGATTTAACTGTAGAATTAATTATTCGTCCAGCACGATATCTTGCTATATAAAGTAATGAAATACTGTTATGTTTTCATTCTACTTGAGTAAGCTTACTAGAAAACAATCACAAATATGGTTATACTATATAATACTCAAAGTTTGAAAAAAAAGAAGTCGACTCTGATTCGAAAAAATAATATAAATCAATCAGCTAAAATTTGTAAAAAAAAACAAACAACGACATCACACCTTGAAATCTAAGAAACAGTTATCGAGTAACAACAAACATTTCTTACAGTCTTTAGGCTATCGCGTACTTTAATTTCAATATAAATATATATGCAATTGTTAATCTTATTTAGTTTCTATCTATAGTTGAAGCTGTTAACATGTTTAGCATGTTTAACATAACAGATAAAAGAGAGGTTGACAACAGAGTTGTGCGACGAGAAGAAAGAGTTTATCAACCTTATTCAGCTAATAAATTCGAAAATAATGATGAAATTCGAATACCGATTCAAAATGAAGAAAACATAGTTTTATTATCAGAAGGTGTTCTTCACTTAGAAGGTCAAATTATTACTTCTAACATAAATCCGGCTGCTTCTACTACAGCACATCCTGACCAAAATTTTGGGGCTAATCTTTTTAGCGAAATTCGCATCACGTTAAATGGTAAAGAAATTGATCGTACACGCCATCTAGGTATAACAAGTTCTATAAAAACCTTTGCATCATATTCAAAAAACGAATATACAGCTTTACAAAATGCTGGTTATTTTCCCTCTTTAACAACACCAGCAAGTGAAGCAAATATTGTTGATAGTAACACAAAACGTTTTCATATAATACTTCCTTTAAGCAACCTGTTAGGAATAGCGGAGCATTACAGAAAGCCGATTTTAAACTGCAAGCATGAGGTAATACTTCTCCGATCGTCAAGTGACGCACGTGCGTTGCAATCGACAACCGAAAACGATCTTTCTAAGGTCAAGTTATTTAAAGTTTATCTAAAAATTCCCGTTTTATTATTATCGGACGAAGAACAAATTAAAAGATTAAAACTAATGCAGAAAAATATTCCCATTCAGGTTGGTTTTCGATCATGGGGTGTTCATGTCTTGCCTTCTCTTCCTAGAACAACTAAATATAGTTGGACTGTAATGACAACTTCTGAAACTCAAAAACCGCGTAAATTTTTATTAGGTTTTCAAACTAGAAGAAATTTATTAAACACATGCTCGTCCTATTTTGACCATTGTAACATTAAATCTATAAGAGTTTTTTTAAATTCAATTTTTTATCCCTATGAAATGCCAACTTCTGAAATTGCCATAAATGACTACAGCGAGTTATATGACATGTTTGTTAAATTTCGTAATGTATATTATCAGATCGATGATGTTCGTTCAGAGACTCTGGTTTCACGAGATGAATTTAAGTCTCATTGTCCGATTATTGTAATTAATTGTCTCGAACAAGTGGAAGCAGTGAAGACATCTTCAGTCGATGTGCGAATTGAAATCGAGACGAGTGAGAATATACCTGAAGATACAACTCTTTATTGTGTTCTTATTCATGATCGTCAAATATCTTACAGACCATTAACGAATGAAGTAATTATCTAAACCAATATTTGCTAAGTTATAAGCAAGCAAGTAAACAAGTATTCTCACTTTAGTTGCAATCATGGAATTGACAACAACAAACTCTCCTTCTACTGATGCTGGCACGTGGAATAAGAAGCAACCAATAGTTGCAGACATTCGCAAGCTACCAAACGGCAGTTTGGAACTTGCTTACTGTATGTTAAATAACGGCAATATACCTTCATTCAGCCCCGTGATCACATGGGTTGCAGCATATTGTGAAAAAACTCTTTCTTCTTTTTTTGAGTCTATTAAGAATAAATATGATTATTTAGTTGTATATAATTTGCCACAGGATTTTTCTTTGTTTGCACTAAAAGCACTTTCCCCAGACTCATTATTCGATCTTAATACGATTGATGGAATGTCAGACCTAATGTTGAGGCATAGCCATCGTTTACCTACAGATTGTCCAAAACATTTACCATCTCTATCAATGGGAAGCAATAGTTGTGCTAAATTCAACGTCAATGCTGTTCAACATTGGTTAAATTCTTCTGATGGCATCATGAAAATCGTGTGTTCGATAATAAACAAGTTTCGAAACAATGGACTTCGAGGTTTTAATAAGTTTGATTGGAACTACTTTCCTATAAACGTACTGACTATATATGAACCACAACGAATTCGTCTAGAGTGGGAACATCTACCAGATCATCTAAAGAGGAAATTTCAACTGTTTCATCTTCGCTGCAAATGTGACAACTGTAATCGCTATCTATAAAAGGTGATTAATTTAAATCTACTAGTGTCGTTGACCGCTATACATATTTTGTTTTTAGTTTGCTTTTTAACACAGTGTATATTTTTTTGTCTACAGAAAATAATCATCTGGACAACTAAAAAGAAGAAGATCATCTCAACACACCCACACTCATCTGGACAACTAAAAAAAGAATGAGATTACTTCAAGAGAAATAAAATTGTATTAATTGTAATTCTAAATGAATAAAGAAGAAAAGGTCTTTTGTACCATTTCATATTAAAGTTCTTATTAATGATCAATTACCTCCTCACTCTAC
Source organism: Meconema thalassinum (assembly GCA_946902985.2). NCBI lineage: Eukaryota > Metazoa > Arthropoda > Insecta > Orthoptera > Tettigoniidae > Meconema > Meconema thalassinum. The sequence continues at coordinate 75,041,651 of OX336392.1, forward strand.
ATGTAAATAAAATAATAATATTGTCAGGTGAGGGATTCGAACCCTCGCTTTCAATTTCTGAAAATTAGATCTTAAGTCTAACGCCTTAGACCGCTCGGCCAACCCAACACACATGCAAATCATGCATATTAGCCAACGTGTTTTGTTGATTCATCTCAGTTCGCATTTAGCTTTGTGTGGTGAACATCTTTTCTTTGTGAAGTAAACCAGCATCATGAAGTATTTTAATTGTGTAAAGTATTCCAAAAAACAGTTAATGCAAATGATATTGAGTCAAAAAGAAATGAATTTAAAATCTGAAAGAGATCGGCTAAAAACATTTAAGACCTGGTCTTCAGACAGTTTTACGAACACTGCATGGTTAGCAGCGGCAGGATTTTTCTATTTTGGATATAAGGATATGGTTAGGTGTGCTTTCTGTAATCTGCAACTTAGTTATTGGGAAGAAGATGATGATCCGTTTGAAGAGCATAAGAAATGGGCTTTTTCTTGCCCCTACGTAAACAATATTTCTCCTAGCATAGAATTGAAATGCGAATATGAAAGACTTAAAACTTTTCAAAATTGGCCTCTTCCCTGTCCAAACGAATTTTGTTTAGCATCAGCAGGATTTTATTATACTGGTCATGGTGATAAGGTGAAATGTATATTCTGTAAGATTGAAATTGAAAATTGGAGGGAAAACGATAATCCTTGAAATGATCATGAAAAATGGGCGCCATATTGTCCATATATAAGAGGGTTTTACGTCGGCAACGTTTATTTAAATCCTGAAAATCCTACTATTATTCCATATAATACAAGTTATGATACGTGTGGAAGCAATATATGTTGATGTGATGTGATTTTTTGTGCAGTGTGCATTCTCAGACGTAAACGTAGACATGTTGAAGTTTGTTAAGCAGTCAAACACTCTACCAGTAATTTCATTTACTAATGCTGAAAACCAGAGTAAAAGTGAAAAAAGAAAGCATGGTGTTTTACTACCGAACACAATTCGATGTATCATTTGCGGTCCATCGAACTGTGGCAAAACAAACGTAATGCTAAATTTATTGTGTCATAAAAATGGAGTTCGTTTTGAAAACGTTTATATTTATTCTAAATCACTTGCTCAAAGTAAATATGTTGAATTAAAAAAGTTTTTGGACTCCATAAAAGAAATAAAAAGTGATTTTTTTTTTCGATAATGATGAAGTAATGCCTCCAGAAATGGCTAGAAAAAACTCTATATTTGTTTTTGATGATGTAGCCAGCAATAAACAACAACACATGAAAGATTATTTCAGTAGAGGTCGTCATCACAACGTTGACGTATTTTATCTTTGTCAAACATATTCTTGTATACCTAAACATCTAATTAGAGATAACGCTAATTTTTTAATTCTTTTTAAACAAGACGGAACAAACTTGCGTCACGTATATAACGATCATGTAAATACAGATATGAGCTATGAACAGTTCTTTGATATTTGTTCGTATTGTTGGCAAAACTCTAAGTTTGGTTTTTTGGTTATCGATAAAGATAGCGATTTACAAAATGGTCGATATCGCAATGGATTTGATGTTTATTTTCAGTTATAAATATGACTTCAAAAAGAGGTAAATGCCCATTCGTGTTATAGCTTTTGCGTGGTTAACAACTTAACTATGACATCGTTTAACAAAACCAATAATGTGTCTATCGGACGACCGACTTCACGACATGATATTGCAACTAAATCATATGTTGATGATAAGCTAGTGCAATATGGAAATCAACTAACAACAACAAGCGACGGACATCTAAGTATTAACGGCAAACGGTTAAAAAATGTTGGAACGCCAATACATGTTGAGGATGCATGCAACAAAGGTTATGTAGTGAAGTTATTAAATGAGCTAAATAAAATCGAGTCTAAAGAAGACATACAACGAAACTTTAACGAGCTTAAAGGTTTAATTTTTTCAATTTGTAAAATAGAGAAAAAAGAACTTGACTTTCAAAACAAACGTCTCGCGGGCTTAGCTTTACCATCATCTGCAAATGATGCAGTAAACCTTATTGCAATGCAGCAACATACATCGAATATAAAAAAATATCTTGAGACCCGAATAACCGAAGTGTTACAACGAGTAGAATTCATTCATGGTTTAGTGCGAGAATTTTCAGCAGATCACTTTCCGTATGATCAAGATACTCTCGACTTGGGTAACAAAAGAATAAGAAATGTTAAAGATCCAATTCAAAATCAAGATGCGGTAACGTATTCTTTTCTTAAAACTCATGTAACAAATGAACTCGATGAAAATAAAAAATCTCTTTTGAATATAAACAGAGATGATGAAACTGTAGATATGTTAAATAGAAGAATAACAAACATATCTCAACCAATCGATTCGTTAGATGCAATAAACAAATATTACTTAGAAAACTTTGCTGCCTCTCGAAAAGATCTAGAAGACTTAATCACTAAATTTAATAAACAAAACTTTTTAAACGTAGACGATGGTGGAACTTTAAATATGATGAGTAAACGAATTACTCACGTAAACAATCCCATATACGATAACGATGTTGCAAATAAGACGTTTGTTGAACAATATGCCGCTTCCCAACGTGAATTTGATCAATTGAAACAAACTGTAAACAATCTACAACATCAAAAACAAACAAATGTTGAGTTTCCTGTTAACGACCAAGATGTGACAAATAAACGGTTTGTAGAACACTATGCTGCTTCACGAACTGAAGTTAATCAACTAAAAGAAATTTTAAGCAATTTACAAACTCGTATTGAGGGTGTTGCTAACAATCTCAATATTGTTAAAAAAGAAGATCTTGAAAGTTATGCTGCTGAATCCAAAGAAGAATATAACAAGTTAAAAACTGAACTGGAAAAAATTGAGCAAATGGTTAACAAAGAACCACTCGAAAGTTTTACTGCATCCAAAGAAGAATATGGTATATTAAAAGATGAAGTAAAGAAAAAGAACTTATCGAAATTTATTCTGAAATTCTCCAACACACCATCAATCCATTCACCAGTATACACGCTTCATAATCATAACATACAGTACCAACTTCCCTACAAAGGCGTATTAAAACCAATTTTTGTTTCACCAAGATCTCCAATTGTGTATGCAATTTTAAATATACGTCAAGAGATTGAACTGGATGGCAGTGATATTGTTGTTGAAGAGCAAGATGAAATTCAGTTTCGACTTAGAGACCCTAAAAAACATAAAACTGATGATCTTCCTCTTCAAATCGATTTTGAATATACTATAAATAAGTAAAACAACCACAATTTCCGTTTAGTCATGGAGAAGAGCTCGAAGATTAAAGCTGAAAGTCGAGTAAAGGATAAACTTTCTCGCTTAAAATAAGATGTTAAAGACAAGTATCTTTCACTTCAAAATGATGTTGGACGTAAAGAATTAGATATAGAGACTAACTTTAAACCAGTAACAAGTTCATTAAATCAACTTGTAGCTATTGCTAATACGTCAACTCAAAATAAAGAAAATCGAAAAAGGAAAGGAAAATATGATGATTCTGAATCCACTGCTACTTCAGACGAAGAAGATGGAGATAGCATCAAAATAATTTCACTACTTAACCGCTACTTTGATCCGTTCATTAAACAAAACGTGGATAGAACATATGGTATAACGATAAGAAATGATAAACAATACTTGGGACGCGAACGAGTTTTCTTTGATAAAAAGTGGATAAAAGTTGGTGGTGAAAAATTTCCTATAACAGAAGGTCTACTTGAATTGATTCAAAGGAAAGTACCAGACCCCACTCTAATAGATAGGAGAGATTTAAGTTCATATTTGAAATTATTAAATGTTTCAAACGTGCACAAAAGAAATTATACAAGCAATGCAGCTCCAAGAGGAACGCAATCTTATAAGTATAGACATATAATTGAACCCCTTCTCACTGAAGACATAGATAGAATTATAAAAACAGCAGATGAAAATGAAGAAGAAGCAAATACTACGATGCATACTGGATATGGTCAAAAAAAACACATCGCGCCACAAGCCATTTGGAAATTTGAAGGCGGAAACAATATTGAATTCGTTCACTGGAATGAACCAAACAAATTGGTATCAAGACTTAAAGAATTAATTGCATCGAAAGCTGCAGGTCACACAGGACTCGACAGCGAAATCTTTGCAATTGAAGAAGAACTAAGAAATGCAGGATATATTGAATAAAAATTCCAACGTTTGTAAAACAATGCACAGTATGTTATAAAACATTGTTTGGAAAATAACTATGAACGAAATCAGACGAGAAATTGCAAAAGAACTTCACGCACCGCTTAGAAAAAAGTTTAAAAGACGCCATGTTATTAGCAAAGGAATCGATGACCTCCATGAAGCTGACCTTGTGGACATGTCCAAACTTGCAAAATGGAATAATGAATTTAAATATTTATTAACCATTATTGACGTTTACTCGAAATATGCATGGGCAATTCCTCTTAAAACCAAAAAAGGAAGTGAGATTGTAAAAAGCTTAAAATTTGTTTATTCTCAAAGTAAAAGATTGCCGAATTATTTTCACACCGATCGAGGAACGGAATTTTATAACAGTGAATACAAAACATGGTCTCAGAAACAAAATCTAAAGCATTATTCCACTGGGAGCTCCATTAAAGCGAGCGTGGTAGAAAGATTTAATCGAACTCTTAAGGAATCGATGTGGAAAGAATTCACAACACGAGGTTCATACCGATGGGTACATATTTTGCCTGAGTTATTAGTAAAGTATAATCACAAAATACATCGCAGCATCGGCATGAAACCTATTGATGTAAAAAGAAACAATCCACCCAGCTTGCCAACACAATATAATGAAACTTTAAGAAAACCAAAATATAAAATCGGTGACATTGTAAGAATATCAAAAATCAAGAAACACTTCACTAAGGGGTACGAGGCTAATTGGACAACAGAATTATTTACAATTTATAAAGTTCAAAATACTAATCCACGAACATATCTTTTAAAAGATAATAAAAATTTGCAGATATTCGGAGCGTTTTATGAAGCAGAGTTACAACGAACAAAACATCCTAATATTTACTTAGTCGACAAAGTACTACGTAGAAAAGGAACCCGAGCCTTCGTATCTTGGCTTGGATTCGATTCAACTCACAACTCATGGATCCCCAACAAAAATATCTTCTAATTACAACAGTGTAAGTTTATTTTTTTAATTCCACGCAAAAATATTATTATTATTATTATTATTATTATTATTAATGTGTCTCTATATATATTTTTCAGCTCACTAAAACCAACACACGCAAGAAAGAAAAGAATGATTGTACTTACCCGTGCACAAGACCAGCATATTTCAACTCTGCAAACAACACAGCATCTTCAATTCTCCGCAGCTTGTTGGAAAAAGAACTACTTACCACTTTATGAACGAAGATCATATCATTTTTCACTATTTCATATTTATATAATTAATGTAAACCACAAATGATCAAATAAATATATTTTTTTAAAAAAATTTACACTGCACATTTCAATCCACTGTCCACTGTCCATTCAGTTTAGAATCTGAACTTCTTCATCTTCTTCTTCCTCTCCCACACGCTCGTCACACTCTTCTTCTTCTTCTTGGTCTTCTGATAGAGGAGGTGGAGGAGTCATATAATCCTCCACCCTCGGTCTGTCAAAAGGAATCGGAGTTTCCTCATCTTCTTCTTCCGTTAAAGGAGGAGGAGGGTGAGTCCAAAAATCCACCATCCTCTGACTCACATCCTCTGACGAGAACATTCTCAGTCGCTGTATGACGACTTCCAAAATGTTGGTTGTGAACCCGTTGAAAAAGAATTCCTGACAGTATTGCGGGTGATGAAAAATTTCCATCATCTCATGGTCTAAGAGTTGTTTTTCCAAAGCGTTTAAGCTTTGGAAGATGATATTTTGTTCACCTTTCGATGCGGATATTATCAAATGAAATCCCATCGACCCCGCTCGCTCTGCGTATAGTTTCAGCTCCTTCAGCTGCTCTAACTTCTGTAGCAAAGTGCTGCACAAAGACATGGTGAACTAGTGCATCATGATATAAAACTCGGTGTTATATACTATGAACTTAAAGCAGCAAAAAGCTCTTTAAAACATTTCACATGAAGCTCTGGGAACCGACATCCAATCTCGTTCTCGCATTAAAAATTACAGACTTGACTAATGACGTCTAGGAATCTAAAAACAAACAGATCGAAATTCATTTCACACACTCGAAGTTATACATGCCATATAAAACACTTTAACCAGATTGAGATCATGAAGCAAGACAGAACACAAGAAATGTTAACATCATTTAAATTAAACAGACATAACATAGCGACAACGAGTAACACATGTCCACTCCCACGCTCTGGTGATATATATACTGTACTTAAACAGAGTCTAGCTTAACAACAACACTTCACTTATTTAGCGAGGGCGAGCAAAAAACTTTAACTACCATGCGTCACATGTGCAGAGTGAGCTGGCTGGTCTCACGGCTCGCCCACACGGCGCGAGCAATAAAAAACGGAACATATGCTTGCCACATGTCTGGTAGCGAGCCGGCTATGTCGACCGCCTCGTCGCACACTCTCATTCAAAAGTTATGACACCCAAGACTCTCTCCACTTCCTTGAACAATTACCAAAATATAATTCAATAATCAATCAATAATTAATAGCCATGATACACAACTGACCTCTGCTGTCCTCTCCATGCGAACACAAGGCATGGTGGTCATCCTAACCATTAGCCATTCACCTGATCCCACCTGGACCACGTGCTCGCTCTAAGGACCCATGACGTCATCAGGATTACGCAATTTCTGGTCATGATGATGCAATATCCAAAGTGAAGCGAACTGTACTACTTAGATTCAACAAATGAGCGACGAGGCGCAAAGCGTTTCAAGAAAGTCCCGTATGTGTTCATATACCATTCGTCTGATAGCGATGAAACTTGGGTGAGATGTTGTGTACACTTACGTGAAGGTTTCAAAATTAGTGAATACATTTCACTGTAGATAGCGCACGAGTAGATTCAACAAATGAGCGACGACACGCAAAGCGTTTCAACAAAGTCCCGTATGCATTCATATACCATTCGTCCGATAGCTATGAAACTTGCGTAAAATGTTCTGTACACTACAGGAAAATTTTCTGGCTTAGTACATCCACTTTACAATAGGCAGCGCACGAGTAGATTCAACAAATGAGCTACGATGCGCGAAGCATTTGAACAAAGTCCCATATAAGGTCATATACCATTCATCCGATAGCGATGAAACTTTGGTGAGATGTTGTGTACACTCCAGGGAAGGTTTCTGGCTGAGTACATCCATATCACAATACGTAGCGCAAGAGTAGAATCAACAAATGAGCGACGACACGCGAAGAGTTTCAACCAAGTCCCGTATGCATTCATAAACCATTCGTCCGATAGCTATGCAACTTGGGTGAGATATTGTGTACACATCATGGAAGGTTTCTGCCTTAGTAAATCCACTATACAATAGGCAGCGCACAAATAGATTCAACAAATGAGGGACGACGTGCGAAGCGTTTCAACAAAGTCCCGTATAAGGTCATATAGCATTCTGCCGTTAGCGGTGAAACTTGGGTGAAATATGGTGGACACTCCAAGGAAGGTTTCTGGCTTAGTAAATACATTTCACAGTAGGTAGCACACGAGTAGATTCGACTAATGAACGACGACACGCGGAGCGTTTCAATACACACCCCTATGTCTTCATATCCCATTAGTCCGATAGCGATGAAACTTGGGTGAGATGTTGTGGACACTTACGTGACGGTTTCTAACTTAGTAAATACATTTTACAGTAGGTAGCGCACGAGTAGATTCAAAAAATGAGTGACGGGGCACGAATCGTTTAAACAAAATCCGGTATGCGTTCATATACTATTCAACCGATTGCGATGAACCATTAATCAGTTATTGTGTACACGCCAGGGAAGGGTTTCGACTTAGTAAATCCATTTCACAATAAGTAGCGCAAGAGTAGATGCAACAAATGGGTGCCGACGCGCGAAGCGTTTCAACAAAATCCCCTATTGGGTTCATATAACCTTCTTCGATTGCGATGAAACCTTGGTGAGTTATTGTGTACACGCCAGGGAAGGGCTTCGACTTAGTAATACATTTCTCAATAGGTAGCGCACGAGTAGATTCAACAGATGAGTGACAGCGCACGAATCGTTTACACAAAACCCCGTATACGTGCATATACCATTCATCCGATTGCGATGAAATATTGATGAGTTATTGTGTACACGCCAGGGAAGGGTTTCGACTTAATAAATCCATTTCACAATTGGTAGCGCACGAGTACATGCAGCAAATGGGTGACGACGCGCGAAGCGTTTCAACAAAATCCCCTATGCGTTCATATAATCTTCTTCGATTGTGATGAAACCTTGATGAGTTATTGTGTACACGCCAGGGTAGGGTTTCGACTTAGCAAATTCATGTCTCAATAGGTAGCGTACGAGTAGAATCAACAAATGAGTGACGGCGCACGAATCGTTCAAACAAAATCCCGTATACGTTCATATACCATTCATCCGATTGCGATGAAACTTTTGAAAGTTGTTGTGTACGCCCCCACGATTGATTCTAAATTAGAAAATCCATTTTACGATCGCATAGGGGCAGTTAACGGAAATTGAAAAACATATTGTGTATCCAAAAGCACTTCAAAAACAGAATTTCAACGCCAACACTTTCTTTGATTGGCATTGCAACGCATGCCGGGTACAGCTTGATTAGAATAAATATAAGCTCCTTGCTGAAAAAGTTAACAACACTCCCATATTCAAACCTCGAATTTAAATATTCCCAGAAATGCCTTAGCAAAGAACTTGTCAAGAAAAAAAAGATAATAGGCCTACTGGTATGTCTTTTGGTTCATGAAGAAAGAGCGAAGAATGTGAAACTTTAAACTCTTCCCTTGTTCATTTAAGTAGCAAGTTAAGAGTTAAAACACTTTGATATCGAATTGTAAGAGCCAATACGGTAGAAAATTCAATTTCCTATGTTTTCATAAATGGTCATGTTATTTTGACCTGGGACTGCAAATTATTAGAATCAAATAAAAAAGTTAAAATTTGTCATAATTTTTTATTCAAAATCATTTTATTGACCAACTGTTGGCATCTTTTGTAACCCTACTTAGTAATGTTTTCTCCCTTGTAGACTTACACCTTTTCCCATAGGGAATTGCGTCTGGAAACTTTCAGAATTGGGTATTCCGAGGAATACCTGAGATGGGCGGTTTGCTATATATAATTGACTTTTGAATATACTCTCTAAGTCAGGGGATTTCAATTCATAGTTCATGAATCTTTGAATAGTTCAAGAGCGAATCATCAGTAAAAGCACTCCAAAATACTCAGCTCTAAATTCACACGAAAAGTAGCGTGAAGTAATCAAATCACAACGTGTGCCATTTTGCATTAGCAAGGCTCCTCTGTTAATGGAAATTCTAGAAATCATATTGCTTTGAGTTTCTTAACCCTTTATTAGGCAAAACTATTTTTTACTTTAATGTGTCTCTAAATTTTAATTTATTTTATTTATTATAATATTATAAATAATGTTAGATTTTGGTTGTCTGATTTTAATGTTTATATATATATTAGCCTACTTTAGATTTTTGCAAAAAATGAAAGTAGACTTATGAGATCAACACAGGGCGAAAAAAAAGTGTGTCTGTCTGTGTGTGAGTGTGTGCACTCTGAATGTCTGTCCCCCCCCCCCCCCCCCCTATCAATTCGAACACGGTGAACGTGAATTGAACGAAATTTGGTACAAAGGTAGCACTAGCAAATGACACCTCAGTGTCATGTTTTATATCGCCGCCATCTATACGGAAACGTAATGGCAGCCAAACAAATGTTCAAAGCTTAAATCAAATTACGACTAAGCTAATCATCCGATCTCTACCAAATTTTGCAACAACATACCTTTATGGGGGGAGCATCCTTTGACCAATCTAATAGGTCATCAGCCTAATAGTTTGCGGATGGCGGCCATCTTTGTGTGAAAATCGATTCCCCCTATTAATTCGAACACGGTGAAACCGAATGGATCGAAATTTGGTACAGAGGTAGTACTAGCAGAGGGCACCTCAGTGTCATGTTTTATTTCGCCGCCATCTTGACGGAAACGTAATGGCGGCCACCCAAATGTTCAAAGCTTAAATCAAATTACGACTAACGTAATCACCTGATCTCTACCAAATTTTGCAACAGCATACCCTTATACAGGAAGCATCCTTTAACCAAATTAACACGTCATTAGCCTAATAGTTTGCGGATGACGGCCATCTTTGTGTCAAAATCTATTCCCCCTATAAATTCGAACACGGTGAAACCGAATGGAACGAAATTTGGTACAGAGGTAGCACTAACAAAGGGCACCTCAGTGTCGTGTTTAATATCGCCGCCGACTTGACGGAAAAGTAATGGCGGCCACACTAATGTTCAAAGCTTAAATCAAATTACGACTAACATAATCATCCGATCTCTACCAAATTTTGCAACAACATACCTTTATGGAGGAAGCATCCTTTGAACAATCTAGTAGGTCATTAGCCTAACAGTTTGCGGATGGTGGCCATTTTTGTATCAAAATCGATTCCCCCTATTAATTCGAACACGGTGAAACCGAATGGAACGAAATTTGGTACAGAGGTAGCACTAGCAAAGGGGACCTCAGTGTCATGTTTATATCGCCGCCATCTTAACGGAAACGTAATGGCGGCCACACAAATGTTCAAAGCTTAAATCAAATTACGATTAACCTAATCATCCGACCTCTACCAAATTTTGCAACAACATACCTTTAAGGAGGGAGCATCCTTTGACCAAACTAATAGATCATTAGCCTAATATTTTGCGGATGGCGGCCATCTTTGTGTCAAAATCGATTCCCCCAATCAATTCGAACAAGGTGAAACCGAATGGAACGAAACTTGGTACAGAGGTAGCACTAGCCAAGGGCACCTCAGTGTCATGTTTTATATCACCGCCATCTTGACGGAAACGTAATGGCGGCCACACTAATGTTCAAAGCTTAAATCGAATTACGACTAGCATAATCATCCGATCTCTACCAAATTTTGCAACAACATACCTTTATGGAGGAAGCACCCTTTGACCAAACTAATAGATCATTATCCTAATATTTTGCGGATGGCGGCCATCTTTGTGTCAAAATCGATTCCCCCTATCAATTCGAACAAGGTGAAACCGAATGGAATGAAATTTGGTACAGAGGTAGCACTAGCAAAGGGCACCTCAGTGTCATGTTTTATATCACCGCCATCTTGACGGAAACGTAATCGCGGCCACCCAAATGTTAAAAGCTAAAATGTATTTATGACCAACCTAATAATCTAGTCTCTACCAAATTTTGCAACAACATATCTTTATGTGGGAAGCATATTCTGACCAAACTGCAAGATCATCAGCCCAATAGTTTGCAGATGGTGTCCAGTATGTTTGCAAATCGATTCCCCCTATCAATTAAAACACGGTGAAACCGAATTGAACGAAATTTGGTACAGAGGTAGCACTAGCAAAGGGCACCTCAGTGTCATGTTTTATATCGCCGCCATCTTGACGGAAACGGAATGACGGCCACCCAAATGTTAAAAGCTTAAATCAAATTACGACCATCCTAATAATTTGATCTCTACCAGATTTTGCAACAACATGCCTTTTTGTGGAAAGCATCTTATGACTGACAACAAGGTCTTCAGCCCAATAGTTTGCAAATAGCGGCCATGTATGTGTGCAAATCCATTCCCCATATCAATTAAAACACGGTGAAACCGAATTGAATGAATTTTTTTTATAGAGGTAGCACTAGCAAAGGGCACCTCATATTCATTTTTAATATCCGTATAACACGTTGTATTTCAACAAGCTACTACAACCAACATTTAATTATACTCCTTGAAAAGGACCAAGAGTTATAACAATACCCATGCATTTAGGAGAAAGTAAGCTATATGTTATTTATTGAACATCTTGTTTTTAATTTTCAATTTATGTTCTTATAGATTTAATATGATATTTTTAATTAATTGGGGTGGCCGGAGCTAACCAGGCTCATTTTGGTTTTGGCTGGGGATTTTTGGCCGGATGCCCTTCCTAACGCCACGAGATTTTTCAGGTGAAAATTCCACCCCGTTGTCTCCGGGATTCGAACCCCGTACGTCCGGGTGAAAGACAAGCAGTTAAGCCACAGCGCCATCACGCTCCCTCAATTTGATATTTTTTATGAATTAACTAATTTCGTATTGATTTTTAGCCAACTTTTCACATTTTGCAAAAATAAGGAAAAAGTAGACCTATGAGATCGATCCGGGAAAATGTGTGTCTCTCTGTCTGGCTGTGTGTGTGTGTGTGTGTGTGTGTGTGTCCTATCAACTCATAATCGGCTGCAGCAATCGAAGCAAAATTTGGTAGTAGTAAAGATCTATACCTGAATATATCAATGCTGTATTTTAAAATGATGTCAGTGCTACCAACTGTTGAAAAATCGCAATTGAAATTTGGGCTCCATGTTAGATATCGTGGAAGATATGAATGGGAGCTATTTCAAAATTGGCACACGTATAGATAATAATATTTCAGTTTAATTTCCAGGAGACCATATATCCCAGTGTTGCCAAAATGATTATGAGCCTGCTGAAAGGTCCAATTTTTAAATGCATGTAACTTCTACATTATCAATTGGAATTCAACCAAATTTTGTATGTGCTATGTGTACATAAACGGATATGACTGAGCTTATTCTCAAGATCCACCAGGGCTGTCAACTGTTAATAAATCCTCTCAATTTTTTTTGTCCAAATACCAGTATATCACAAAGTATGCGAGCCGACAGCTTTAAACTATGCACATGTATAGTACCTGACATTCTATATTAATTTGGAGTAACTTATATACGACAGTGCTACCAACATGATGCTAAGTCTGCTGAGAGGTCCAACTTTAAATACATGTAACTTCTATACTGTCATTTGGATTTGTGCTATGTGTACCATAACAGATATGACTATGCGTATTCTTAAGGGCAACCGGGGCTGCCAACTGTTAATAAATGCTGTATCTATTTTTGTTACCCTAATATCAATATATCAGAAAGTATGCTAGCCAATAGCTCTAAACTTTGCACACGTCTAGTACATGGCATTAATTTGGAGGAACTAATGTACGTCAGTGCTGCCAACATGATTCTGAGCTTGCTGATAGGTCCAATTTTAAAAAGCATGTGACTTCTATACTAACTAATGGATTTCATTCAAAATTGGCACAACAATAGATCGTATTATTTCAGATTATTTCTGACAAATACATGCATGACATTGTTGCCAACATGATTTTACGTGCGCTGTTAAATCCAATGTTTAACTGCATGTAACGTCCATGCTATCCATTGGACTTCAACCAAATTTTGTATTCTGTACCTTATGAGCTGGAACTAAGAATATATTCAGTCACCAGGGCTACCAACAGTTGTGCTCTATTAGGCTACATTAGGCTACATTACACGTACACGTTTGAATGCACTCCTGGAGTTTGCATTTTTGACTGCTGGGAGTGCGTACGCCGTTCACTCCTCTTGAGCACAGTCGTAACTCCAAACCGGGGGATTGATGTTCTTATTTTAATAAGCGGAAATTAGCTACAGCATTCAAAGTTATTGAAAATGTAGCTGGTGAAGTGAATAGTAGAAAATAAAATGTACAAATATTGGTCTAAGACTTGGTTAATGCAACGGGGAAATTTCTAACTAAGCGAGATGGAGTAAAGGGGAGCGCCGTACCATCCAAGGAGCGTTTAATATACTGTAATATAAAGCAGCAGCAATTGGAGAATGGTTGGTTCCTCAGTTTAGGGGCCGTGACAACGCGGCCATGTAGCCCCGTGTACTTTGGGTGTGTGTAGAATCTGTCTCATAAACGGTGTTAATTAATTGTAATGGCTGTATTAGTGTGTGTTATCTGTTTTAATTCAAGTAAGGACTGCAGACATTCGATTCTCAAGTAGTTCCAACTTTTGCTACCAAACGCCACCTTCAACGACCAACTAGTTCTGAACTTGGTTACTACATGCCACCGCAGTCGGCTCCTGGCGACGAAAGTTTGCACCTAAGAGCGTTAGTCAAATCTAACCTATAATTTAGCTTCACTCAAGTGTAAATAGTGGAAGGTTGTTTATCATGCCAAAAATCTATGACATGGGATCGCCGGGTTTACTTCCCCTCCGAAGGAAGTCATTACTGAGGGATTTTTAACGCTCTTAAAAAATCCGACGACTTTGGCCGGGTTTGAACCCACGACCTTGGGCATAGAAGCTCAGCATGCTACCAACTACGCCACCGAAGCCACCAATTGAAGAATGTTCGTCTTCATTCGTAAACAATGACATGCTCCACAATTTTATAAATCCATTGGTTGGTTGAAGCTTCGGTGAATACGATAGTAATCAATTTCATGCCACCACCTCGAGGTGTAGTGGCTGTCACCTTAGATTGGACCGGGTGAGTTAGCCGTGGTCGTTACGGCATGACTGCTGGCAGTCACTCACATCCGGGAGGCGAGGAGGTTCGAATCTCCCCGCCGGCAACCTTGAAGATGATCTTCTGTGGTTTCTCGTCTTCCTTCCAGGCAAATGCCGGGGTTGGTCCCTAACTATAGGCCACTGCCACTACCTTTCAACTCCTCGACCTTCCATTCCAACTTTCCTCCCCAACGGTACTTGTAGCTCACCCATTGGGTGTCCGTCTCGAAGCAGCTACAACACTGGCGAGCCGAACATGTCCTCGGACACTCCCGGCACTAACAGCCATACGCAAAAACACTTAGATTGGGAAGGATGGATTTATGTTAGGAACCATACCGTCATTTGCCTGGAGCCGAAGTGGGAAACCACGGAAAACCATTTCCAAGAGCACTGAGATGGAAAATTGAACCCTCCTCTTCTCAGTTTTGCCTCACGATTCAAAGGACTGATCGAAGAAAAATGTATGTCTGTACCAGTGGAGGTTTCCATGAGCGAGCTAGCTAGCTAATAAGGTGTAACCACCATGGGCTTCCATATATTAATAATAATAATAATATCGTATGGCCTCGGATGCCGGGTGCAAGCTTTGTTATTTGGCACCCAGAGGGTAGCTTGCATGTCGAATTTCGTTGTTCCTTGAAGCACTATGAAAGTCAAGGAGGTTAGATATCTAGGCTCCTTGAACACTATAGTGCTTTCTAGTAGAGAAATGATGAACTTTGTGTTGGTGGGAACTCCCGAGATTACTTTTGACATAATGAACACGCCCTACTGAATTCAAATGGGTTCTTTGATATGCCAACATCGTATGACATGCGTTTCGTATTTTTGCCACCGTTCAAAAATTACTTACCACGGCCAGGAGCGAACCTGCAAGCTTGGGGTTAGTAGTCCGAAACGATAACCACTCACCCATCGTGGCAAGCTATGGGCTTCCGTGAAATAGGCTAACTCATGGGTAAAACCATTTGGCTTCGCAGCTAGGATCATGGAATACGTCAGTGGCACAGACATTCATTTTTATTCGATCAGCCCGTTGAATCGTGCAGAAAACAATTTGATTGATCTTTAATTAAGAAGCATCCTGTTAAACGTTTAACCTTATACAGGTTACTCTCAGTATATTCCTGGATAAGAGCTACTTGTAGGACAAGCCACGAATTATGTGGTTCGTGCGTACAATCTTGTCGAGTAGTGTAGTATACAGTAAAATGTAGAGCAGAAGATGGACAAGCGGTCTGAACTTGTTGGCAGTGATCCAGTATCCAGTCTGCCAGCATCTCATTGCTTCAATTAAGTGCAGATCTTGACCTTTGATGTTAGAATTAAGCAAGACTAACTCTAGGTCGCAACTTTCTCAAGGAACTACAACTATCAATATGATAGTTCTATAATTTAATGAATCCATTGGAAATATCCATCTTGGTGCTGTACTATTAACGTAATTAATTGATTACTTAAGGGACTAATGAAGATGATAATTGTTGTTTTCAGGGGCTTAAAAAGCAAGGTTATCGGCCCCTAATGGTTTGGTTGATCGTGAAGTTGATAATGGAATGTAAACTATAACTAAAACTAACTACTAACTTATATACAAGAAGAAGAAACGGGAAACAAAAGGAGAATAAGGCAAATAAAGGACAGGAGGAAAAGAAATGCCCTCAACCCTCGAAGAATGCGGATTGAAGGACTAGGAAGGAAGGAGAGCTCTGAAAGGCAGATAGGAAAGTGAAAGAGGAGAGGGTCCGCTCCCAGAGGTAATGGATAAAAGGGGGAAAACCGGACCCAGATCAGGAATCCCTCGGGGTCGCCAACTCCCGAACTCACCAGCCGTGTGCCCCTGAGGGTGTAACAATATCTAGGGTACACCAGAAGTGGTGGGGCTACATACACCCGGCCTCCTTGAGGGCCTTGATTTGAAGGCAGGAGATAACATGAAAAGAAAAAGAAGGCTGACCCCTCGCAGAAGGAGGGTATCAGAAAAGATGAGACAAGGGTTAATTAAGGCGGGAGAGGAAGAGACTCCCTAGGCCTTGGATACCCCAATACCCTCGGTGTCGGAAGAGAACAAGAGTTGACCAAGTGAGGTCGACAGGAAAGAAGATGGAGAGGAGCCCGGCACAAGCAAGTGGAAGCAATGCTGGACTCAGCTGGGGCCCTGTGGTCGCCAACCCACGTCCCACCAGATGTGAGGCACTGGGAGGAAGCTATATTTGAATTTAAAATGAAATGCCTATTTCTAAGATGCCTGATCTGACAATAATACGGTCGAAACTACCTGCCTTGAATTAGATATTTTCCGTAGGGAAAACGAGAAAGCAGGCATTAAAATTAGTTTAAGTTAGTTAAGTTATTGTTGCTTTATGATGCGAAACAGTGAGGCCATCTGTCCCTTGATTACTTTTATTGATGGTTACTCGTATAAACCTTGAAATGTTCATTTAAAAGGAAAGGATCATTGCGGTACCCAAGAAAAGAATTCATAGTCAATCAGTAGAGACAGTCAAAATTCATGAATGAAAGGGGATAACATTCTCGTTTAATGAGGGTAAAAATTCTTGATTGAATTAGAAACATTCTTGGGTGAAACAGATTTTTCACACTGCCTTATTAGTTAATATGTAATATGTTAGATGTTAGTAATAATTAGTTATTGAGAGTTGTACGCAGACAACTGTTCTAAGAAAGTTGTGGATTTTTTCAGATATGACAAGGAAGAAAACAGTTCTGTTTTGGAACTTGCTCAATAAATATTATGAAATAACAATAACAAATTTGCAAATTTTGTTAATTTATTCATGAATTGCCGAATAATTCCGATTTCTCGCGAATAACGACAAAAAAAGAGATGCTAAATCACGAATCATAGATTTTTAGCGATTTTTCGAGAGTGTTCCGCGAGATAAAACGTGGAATTATATGATATGTCTTATGTAAAATGTGTTCTAAACCAATGTTCATTTGTTTAGTTTTCTTCGTGATTTTGTGAGTCACGAATTTTGACTGTCTCTATCAATCAGTCAGTTAATTCATAGTGACGATGTTATGGCTTAGGCTATGGCCCACTGTTATACTTAATCACGTGACATGGTATGTGAAATTATATTGAGCAACAATTACATGAAATACAGTACAACAATAGTACATTATGCAACGAGCCTTTAATTACAATAATTAAGACACGAGTATGTTTATAAAACGAACGAAGCGAGTTTATAATTTCCACACAATTGTTATAACGTTATTATAATGTTCTAACATAAATATTCATTAATATCTGTCGAGATTCTGGCGGTAGAATTCTTCTTCTTGGGAATTGTGTGGGCTTAGCATATGATCTCCACACGATAACGAATCCCAAAGCATTAAAACATTGTTTATCCTGAAGTAGCCCCAACAGATAGCGCACGGGTACTATGTTGGATCATTTTGTTATTTTGGTCAAATAACACAAAATAGGCTGTTACAAACGCTTTAAAATTAAAATGTATCGTATTATCAACTAGTTATTCTTCAAATTCGATGCGAATAGAATGTCAACGGAAGGAAAATCAATTTGAGTCCCAAATAGAACAGTTATGACATCTCTCGGAAAAGTTCCTCGTAGGAATTCCATTTGCTGAATAGAGAGCTGGATTACAATTTCCGTGGAACAAATGTCATAAGTATGCTTCCTCCATGACGTTCTGGTTAAACCGTTAAAGATACCAGGCGAAGCCGAGGTGGGTTGCTAGTATAATGTTAAAAACAAGATGTTCAGTAAAGAACATATAGCCTACTTTCTCCTAAATGCATGGGTATTGTTATAACTCTTTGTCCTTTTCAAGGAGTATAATTGAATGTTGGTTGTAGTAGCTTGTTGAAATACAACGTGCTATAGGGATATTAAACATGAATATGAGGTGCCCTTTGCTAGTGCTACCTCTGTAAAAAAAAAACATTCAATTCGGTTTCACCGTGTTTGAATTGATCCGGGGAATGGATTTGCACACATACATGGCCGCTATTTGCAAACTATTGGGCTGATGACCTTGTAGTCAGTCATAAGATGCTTTCCACAAAAAGGCATGTTGTTGCAAAATCCGGTAGAGATCAAATTATTAGGATGATCGAAATTTGATTTAAGCTTTTAACATTTGGGTGGCCATCATTCCGTTTCCGTCAAGATGGCGGCGATAAAAAAACATGACACTGAGGTCCCTTTTGCTAGTGCTACCTCTGTACCAAATTTCGTTCAATTCGCTTTCACCATGTTTGAATTGATAGGGGGAATCGATTTGCACACATACTTGGCCACCATCTGCAAACTATTGGGCTGATGATCTAGCAGTTTGGTCAGAATATGCTTCCCACATAAAGATTTGGTGTTGCAAAATTTGGTAGAGACTAGATTATTAGGTTGGTCGTAATTACATTTTAGCCTTTAACATTTGGGTGGCCGCGATTACGTTTCCGTCAAGATGACGGTGATATAAAACATGACACTGAGGTGGCCTTTTCTAGTGCTACCTCTGTACCAAATTTCGTTCCATTCGGTTTCACCGTGTTCGAATTAAAAGGGGTAATCGATTTTGACACAAAGATGGCCGCCATCCGCAAAATATTAGGCTAATGACCTATTAGTATGGTGAAAGGATGCTCCCTCCATAATGGTATGTTGATGCAAAATTTGGTAGAGATCGGATGATTAGGTTAATCGTAATTTGATTTAAGCTTTGAATATTTGTGTGACCGCCATTACGTTTCCGTCAAGATGGCGGCGATATAAAACAGGACACTGAGGTGCCCCTTGCTAGTGCTACCTCTGTACCAAATTGCATTCCATTCGGTTTCACCGTGTTCGAATTAATAGGGGTAATCGATTTTGACACAAAGATGGCCGCCATCCGCAAACTATTAGGCTAATGACCTATTAGATTTGTCAAAGGATGCTTCCTCCATAAAGGTATGTTGTTGCAAAATTTGGTAGAGATCGGATGATTATGCTAGTCGTAATTTGATTTAAGCTTTGAACATTTGTGTTGCCGCCATAACGTTTCCGTCAAGATGGCGGCGATATAAAACATGACACTGAGGTGTCCTTTGCTAGTGCTACCTTTGTACCAAATTTCGTTCAATTTGCGCTCACCGTGTTCGAATTGATAAGGGGGGGGGGGCAGACATTCAGAGTACACACACTCACACACACACACACACACACAGACTCACACACACACACACAGACAGACACACTTTTTTTTTCGCCCTGTAGTGATCTCATAAGTCTACTTTCATTTTTTGCAAAAATCGAAAGTAGGCTAAAAACACAAGTAAATAATATTAACACTGCAAATAATAAGAATACTGTAGACAGTGGCTTTGAACGTTCTCCTGATCAGAGTAGAGAAACGGGGGAAAGATTGTTCATTTTATTCGAAGAATGGTGTATATAATACATGTAAATATTCTTTTCAGGTAGTGAGGAGATCAGATTTGTGTTGACCAACTGAAAAGTGTTATTGTTGTAGTGTCATTTGAAGGGATCGTGGTCAATTATCCCCGTGTACTTGGGCGAGTTTAGAATTTTGTTTGATAACCTGTGTTATTATAGAGGCTATATCAGTGTGTGTGTATTTGTAAATCAGTTTTGGATTGGGAATGAGACGGCCGTGGCCTTAAGTTAGGAACCATCCCAGCATTTGCCTGGAGTAGAAGTGGGTAATCACGGAATACCACTTCCAGGATGCCTGAGGTGGGAATTGAACCGACGACGGTATTGATGACCAAGATCTTGAAATCAGAACTCAATGCACGTTACTATCATTGTGTGATTACCTCAGCTCCGACGACAGTACATTGAATGATAGCCAAAGTCTAAAAAAGAACAAGTAGTTCCTTGACCCACTTAAGAGCCTACTTTTCTTAAAATTTAAGATTCATGCCAATGAATAATCTATATATCAGAAAAGAAATGTTACATTGGATTTATCAGCGCGTAAATTTATGTTTTGCTTAGAATTATTCTGAAATATTATGCTATATTACTATAGTCCCAATTTTGGTTGAAATTCAATTGATAGTAGCCTGTAGAAGTTACATGCAATTAAATATTGGATCTATCAGCAGGCTTAGAATCATGTTGGCAACACTGTCATATATTGGCTCCTGAAAATTAATCTTGAATGTTATTATGTCTGTGTGTGCCAATTTTGGAAGAGTTCGCATGCATATCTTCTAGATATCCATCATAAAGCTCAAATTTCAATTGTAATTCTTTTAGCAGTTGGTAGCACTGATTTCATTTTTATACATGGCCGTCAGATATTCAGGTATAGATTTTTACTCATACAAAATTTGGTTTTGATAGCTGCAGCCGTTTAGGTGTTGATAGGGGGGACAGACAGACAGTCACACATTTGCCCGGATTGATCTCATACAGTATGTCTACATTTTACAAAATATGAAAAGTAGGCTAATAAAAGCGGCTCCTTGATTAGCTCAGTTTGTGGAGCAAGGGAGGCCCAAATCCGAAGGTTGTGGGTTTGAGCCCCTTTTTCATCATGCGTTTCAAATATAGGATGTTCACGCCATGAATAGTTTAGTTTTTGCCGTAGTCGACGGATCTCATGACTGTGTCATGCTGACCGGTAGTCGAACACTTATCAGCCGAACCCCGTGTCACGTATTTCCGGTAGTGTCAGCCGCCTTAAAGGCGCCAGGCAAAGACTTCTTTCTCGTAGCTCAGTCTGAAGAAGAATTGTGTTTGTGTTGGCAGTACTGTGAATGATATCGATGTTGGTGTTATTGTTTTATTTGAGGTGCTCGGGCATCGTGGTCCTTTAGCCTCGTGTTCTTGTGTGTGTGTAGAATTTGCCTCTTAGTCTAAGTTATTGGGGTGTATCGAGTAATGTGCGTGGTTGTAATAGCCGCGGTGATAGCGTCTTGGTCTGAGATTTATGAGGTCTCAGGTTCGAACCCCAGTCGTGGCAATTATTTAGGGGCTGATGACCTCGTAGTTCCGCCCCATAAAACAACAATAACTAACTAACTAACTAACTAATTAAGAGCAATGTGCGTAGTTGTAATTCAGATGAGGATTGTTGTTCAAGTTGAAAATTTATTGTATTTCAACTATTCACAAATGGCCATTAGGCCTATTTGCAATATTATTATATCTATAAATATTAATTATATTTCTAATACATTAAAATGTTTCTTAATGTCATGTTGTTCAGCTTTGTGGCAATGTGGATATCCCGCTATAGATTCGTCCGAAGTGCCCCGGTTCGATTCCTGGTCGGTATGTGGGATTTTGACTTCCTATGGATAATTCCACTGGCTCGGGGACGTGTTTGTGATATCTTCATAATTAATTTCATGGCGTTCTGGTTGACTACGAATTATAACTCCCAAGACCTGCATGAGGCCTCTCCAGAGGTCACACGACGTTATAATGTCATGTTCAGTATTCTAAGGAAAAAATGGTGTGGCAATTATATCTATATGAAATGAAAATCCACAGCCTGCTTCCAGTCTCCGACCGGGTCAGGAATGGAATGAATGAAGCCCCCATCTAGCGGCGACGATATGAACTGTGCCGGCTGCCGAGGCCTGACGCACTCCTCTGGGGCAATGATTAAATGAATGACAGATGAAATGAAATGTTAGTGGAGAGTGTTGCTGGAATGAAATTTTGACAGGGAAAACCGGAGTACCCGGAGAAAAACCTGTCTGCCTCCGTTTTGTCCAGCACAGATCTCACATGGAGTGACCGGGATTTGAACCACGGACCCAGTGGTGAGAGGCCGGCGTGCTGCCGCCTAAGCCATGGAGGCTCCGGCAATTATATCTATATACTGTATATAATTCGTTGAGGCCTTCTGGGACCACGTTAAGTCTTGCTACACTTGGCAATAATCTTCTCTTCCCTCTGGGCCCAGAATTCCCTCATTCTCTGTAAGTGGGCCATCTTGTGCTCGGCTGTCCTGGTGGTACCTTGTCTTCTTTTCGGTTTCGGTGTCTGATCTCGGATTAGCCCATTAGTCAGTATCTTTTTGCGGAAGATTATTATTAATATTATTATCATTATTATTAGTCTATACGTCGCATTCAAAACTATTACCTAACTAAACATTAACTCATAACATAAATTTATTATTATAATTACTTTAGTGTAACTTTTTGTGTCTAATTATTTACATTAATATTTTTTTCATTATCATTACCATTACCATTATCACAAAAAAATTGCATGCACTCTTGTATTTAAATATAATCTGTATAATAATAAATAATAATAATTAATATCTCTCACATATAATCTGTACTGCCGTCAGATTCGTGAGACATATCACAATAATGTAACAAAAATAGTATTTAAACACATTAAAGTTAAAAATTATTGTTATTTTTGTAAGGGTAGAACGATAGATATTTCAAAATGTAAGAATTTTTCAGTAGAATACCAAAACTTTCATATTGACTGTCACTGCCTTAGAACATGAATGAATCGTGTAATATACGTCATCTCTCTCTTTCACTTTCTGCTATCAAAATAATGCAGAGTTTTAATATGATACTTATTTTTCAATAACTTACGTACTATTCCTGAAAAATCCGGGGAGTTGTCTTGCTTCCTTCCCCTTTCCTCTGTTTACCTCTACCTCTTACCTTTACCTTTATCTTGCTATTGGCAGTCAGCAGTACGCGCCAAGTAGCTCGGCCACCCGTTCAAGTGCCGGCCAGTGGACTGCGTAATACTCGTCGACCATGTAAAAAATCACACTGTATAATTCACAAACTAAGAGCTCAAAAGCCTCATTGGTGATCAATTCAGTCGTGAAAATCCAGCTGTTTTTACTAACGTTCGGTTTCCAGATCATTCTAGAATTTGGAACATGGTTGCGTGTGAGTTGCATTCACTGGGTCCAGTATGAGACGCGTGTTGCTAATTTGATGTTTCCTGAAAATAGAAACTGGGGACAGGAATGGAGTTTCGCCAAGTCACATATTGCACAGTGCGCGGTGATCGACACACTGTTGCACAAGTTAGTTGATTGACATAGTAGCCTACGGCGTGACAAGGTCCTCTGTGACCTGAGTCGGTCACACATAGCGTTACTCAACCAGTACGACCGGGACGTGCTCCATCACATCTAAACACTCTCGCAGGCACAGCTCAACGCAGTAAGCGCCACCAAGACTGCGTGATGGTGATAGTTGCTTTAACCCTGGAATGCTAACCATTCGTAAATTTTACGATCAAGGAAACGTTTTCGGTTATTTTTCAAATTCGGACCGCTTGATAGCGCCAAGCCTTTCAGTGCCTTCCTCGCTCACTCCCCACTACTCAGTATACTGTGAGCAACAGACGTGGATGGTATGTGTGCACCATTACCCAATCGCGATCGTAAATTTTACGAGTGATTAGCTTTAACGCGAGTTTAGGCATGGTGTTGTGTGTTTACGTTTATATTTCATATTTTTCCTATTTATATAAAAGTGGACACTTGCTTACTCACTGAAAACAAAAGGAAAAATTTTCTACACATTTCATGTGTCAAAATTTTTATTTTGTGACAGTATTACATGAACATGTAGATACATTCTAAATAACTATGTAAAATAATATTTTGATGATCTAATCAAGATTTTATCATGTCAATATGCAGTATATTTAATAAAATGAAAGTTCGCAACAGATAACGTTCTTTAACTTTTCTGCGTTATTAATTTCTAATAAAATCAGAGGTCGTAAAATTTACGAATGGTTTGCCTTAACGTATGTCAAAGGAAGGTTAGCATTCTAGGGTTAAAGGAGCGCAACATCGAGGCCTCTAATGTAGGGAGCGGTCATGGCCTATTGAAAGACTCATGGAGATTCCCGGCTCCGTCAAGAAATTGAATTCTGGTCTGGAGGCTGGAATAGGGTACACTCAGCCTCGTGAGGAAATACTGAGAAGATGTGAGTTCGATTCCCACCCCAGGTATCCTGGAAATGATTTCTCGTTGCTTCCCACGTCTAAAACCAGGCAAATGCCGGGATGTATACTAACTCAAAGCATCCTACCCAATTCTGACCTAAATTACAAATACACACAGTACTACAGCCACCCTAAGAACACGTTATCAGACTAATTCTTCACACATTCAAGTTGTTGTTTGAGTGTTCATTCATTTGACTGGTTTGATGCAGCTTTCCTGTCCTGAGCTAATTGTTTCATCTCTACATAGCAACCACACCCTACATTCGAAGCAATGTGTTTAACATATTCAAACCTTGGTCTACCCCTACAGATCTTGTCCTCCATCCTTCCTTCCATAACTAAGTTTGATATTCTTGGGTGTCTTAGTATGTGTTCCACCAACCTTCTGTTCTTTTCATTAGCAAACGCCAGAAGCAACTCTCCTTTCCCACTCGTCTTAATACCTCTTCATCCAAGTACACGCCTCTCAAAGTGAACAACAACAACAACATTTCTTGTCAGAGCCAGAAATCGAATCCATATCTCCACGGTGAGAGCAAAGAAAGCTAGTCACTACGCAACGAGGTGAACAGTTGAAGTGATCTCGTTGAGAATTATAAACTCAGCCACAGTTTGACTGATCTACTTTATTTTCTAAACACATGAGCTGTTCCAGAAAGATCCGGGGAATATTCTTTCTTCCTTCCCTTTTCCTCTGTTTCTACGGTTCAAATTGACCATGGAGCAAACATATAGATTAAAATACCATCTAAGCCTGAAGTCATTTTCAGAACGTTATTAAGAAATATGACAGAGCTTTTTAAAATACGCATTTTGATTTTCCCGGGTCTTCTAGCTTTTAAATAATCTGCACAATTGTCAAAATAGCTCAACTGCACATTTTTACTAAACTGGCCCCTATAGTCTGAGTGCCCTTAGTGTCATTTAATAGTGCATTATGCAACGAATCTATAATGGCAATAATTAAGACCATTATAGGCGAGTTGCATACGACTGTTTATGTTCGACGATAACTATAACTTTATTATATATGTTCTAACATAAATATTCATAAATATCTGTAAAGATTATGTCGGTTGAATTCTTCTCCTTGGGAATTGTGTAGGCTCAGCTTTTGATCTCTACCCAATAATTAATCCCAAAGCTTTGAAACATTGTTTATCCTGAAGTAGTACCAACAGATAGCGCACAGGTACTATGTTGGATCATTTTGTTATTTTGGTCAAATAACACAAATAGGCTATTGCAAACGCTTTGAAATTAATCGTATTATAAACTAGTTATTCTTCAAGTTCAATGCGTATAGAATGTCAATGGAAGGCAAATCAATTGAGTCCCAAATAGAACAGTTATGACATCTGGCGGAAAAGTTTCACATAAGAAACTGAACAGAGAGCTGGATTATAATTTCCATGGAACTAATGTCATAAGCCTGCTTCCTCCATGACGTTATGGGGTGTTTATGTCAACAACAGTATTCACTAAAATTGTCAGCTAAGTCTTACGAATGTGTAGAAATTGGAGTTGGGGATATTAAGGTACAGTGCTATTTCTTTTGCAATATTGCCCAGTTTGTTTATGCATTGTAACTACAATGGTTGATCCAATATAGGCTACATTGTCAACTTTCAAAGCACGTAATTCATGACCAACATGTTGGATCTTGAGTGCATGTGAGAAGCTATCCTTACCTGATTGGTCAATGAATGAAAATATAGAGCTCTGATTGGTTGGAAAAACTGTGTTATAATGAAAAGTAGTAGCCTACTTTAATGACCCCCATCATGATACAGTTTTCTGACATATAATACAGTGAGTCCGGGAATGTTCTCCGCAGCGCCTACATGCATCTGTGAGAGCTAGCTACAGCAGTTACGTTGGCAGCACGGCTGCCGATTAGCCTTTCACGAAATGATTGCCGGCGGTCGAGATGGGAACTATTCTTTGTTTACCTGTGTCACACGTCAGCCTGCTTCGTTGACAGGTACAGTTGCGCGAGTAGGATATGACTCAGTTCAAGTCGCCTCTGTCATCGTTTAACTGTCCGTGTTGACATGAGCTCCTATGACGCGCAATGCTGCTTGATTTATGTGCAGAATGCATTCTGTCATCGCTGTGTTCCCTAATAACAAGCAAACAGTATACTTTGTACTCACCACAGTCATTCATAACAGATGCTGGAAGTGCTGATGACACATACGCTCGCTAATTGCAATACACAGCGACGATTTCGACAGGCTACATCCCACACGTATGGGGTTCACCCTGTCAAAGACACCGTGCTGCCAACTAAACCGATGAGGCAACCACTCACAGCTGCACGTAACCACTGCGGAGAATATTCTCGGGCGCCCTGATCGACGTCATCCAACATAAAATATGCGTTCAACATTAAAATCAACTTATTATTTGAAATCTACAACGGTACTTTCCTCCTGTGCAGTCAAGATGACTCCCAATTGGTCATGTGTCATTTGTTTCTATGCTCCATTTCTTGGGCTCATCACGGTACTGTACTTCATGCTGTTTACGTCGTTAGACTAGAAAATAAGTCACGACGAGAGCAGCTAGAATAAGTGTGAGCACAGTTTCACCTTGAATACACATTCATTTCTCCATTAAAAAATCAGAACGTGTGCATTTCAAAGATCGATTCCATTGTGAGTACCGTTAAATAAGCACAAAAAGTAACAATTGTGATGGGAATCGAACCCAAATACGGTAAGCTCACGCTTTTCTACAATAGTATAATCCCCAAAGGCCTTAACGCACATCGAATTACAGCAAATTGATGGTAAAAGCAAACAATATCGCCGAACTGTTGACTTGCATCACCCAAACAGATTCCAAGCCTTTCGCTAGTCCCACGCTTGGTAGCCCATGACCGTATCATTATAGCTTTGTTCATCGCGAATTGAATTATCTCCCCAAGGCGCTGGCTAACACCTCTCGTCCGATCAGCGTGCGAACTACCATGAACATGGAAACAGTAGCAAGCCTGTGTGTGATAATGTTGACCTCTAATGTACTCCCCACGGAGAATTTCCTGAGAAGAAAAATGAAATATATAGCCTACTGTTGTTGTATGAGTCTTCAGTCTTTTGACTGGATTGATGCAGCCCTCCATGCCTCCCTGGCCTGAGCTAATCGTTTCATCTCTACATAGCTACCACACCCTACATCCGAGGCAATCTGTTTAATATATTCTAACCTTGGTCTACCTCTTCAGTTCTTGTCCTCGACCCTTCCTTCCATAACTAAGCTTGCTGTTCCTGGGTGCCTTAGTATGTGTCCTACCAACCTATCTCTTCTCTTCATTAGCATTCGCCAGAAACATCTCTCCTCTCCCACTCGTCTTAATACCTCTTCGTTTGTAACCCTATCTACACATCTAATCTACATCATTCTCCTGTAACACCACATTTCAAACGCTTCAATTCTCCTCTTTTCTGCTGCACCAATAGTCCAAGTTTCACTTCCATAGAGTGCGACGCAACAGACAAAGGTTTTCAAAAATATCTTCCTAATGTCTAAATCTATATTCGATGTCAACAGATTCCTTTTCTGTAGAAATGCTTTCCTTGCCTGAGCCAACCTACTTTTTATATCCTCTTTGCTTCGTCCATCGCTGGTTATTTGGCTTTCTATGTAACAGAAGTCTCCTACTTCCCCCATAGAGGTTTCTGATTTATTTCGGCTGCATTCCAATATTTTTGTTTTACATTTATTAATTTTCATCATGAATTCTTTCCTCAAGACGGAGTCCATACCATTCAAAAACTCATTCAAATCCTGAGGCGTGTCGGCCAAGATGACGATGTCATCAGCAAATCTCAGAGTTGAAATTATTTCTCCTGAAATCTTCACTCACACTTTAAATTTCTCTCTAATTTCCTTCATTGCTTGTTCAATGTAAAGATTGAAAAGTATGGGTGATAAGTTGCAGCCTTGCCTTACACCTTTCTGAACACCAGCTTCTCTCTCATGTCCTTCAGCTCGAATGACTGCTGTCTGGTTTCTGTATAGATTGTAGATCACCCTCCTATCCCTGTACTTTATTCCAATCATACTGTAAGTTTTAGGAAGTCATTTCTTCAGTGCTGCCTTCGCAATCAATAAAGGAATTGATTTTCTGTCGGTCAACAGAGTAATGTGCCCAATTAAATTATTTATTTATTTATTTATTTATTTATTTATTTATTTATTTATCAATATGAAGGAACACAGGCACCAGCCCAAATACATTCCTTGTTGACATTATCTGATTAAACAACAACAGGTATTATGTGGGGAATAACACATATTTATTATTATCAGTGCTTTCTTCAGGGGGAACGCGGGGGTACGCGTACCCCTTAATCATTTAAAAACTGCTTAAGAAAAAATATTAGTACATTTGTATCCGGTCCGGCAAATATAACGTCCGAATTGAAAGGTCATCGATCAGCTGGCGTCAACGCGCTTTTCACAACAGCTGGATGAGTAATCCTCGATTTAAATCGATCTATCGAATCAGTTTCTTTTGGTCGGCAACTCGACACTCCGTTCTTATAGTGTTTGGAGGTGGGGTAGGTTGTTATTTTGTGCGTGTGGTTAGTTTTGAAGGATGAAGAAAATAACGAACTATTTAACAAACACCCAGGCATCGAGAAAGCTGCAAGTTAATGATTCGAACACAAACAATAACCGGACTTTGTAAATTGCCGAAAATTGCAAGATCGTGATGTTTTATCGACTACAACTGAGAGTACCCCTTATTTTCTTTTTAGAAAAAATGCACTGATTATTATTATTATTGGAAAATCATTTGTATGGACTACACTGCTCTATGGAAGTTGGACTCTGGGTAAATTGAAAAAGAATCGACTTGAAGCTGCTAAAAGTTGTATATGGCGGAAAATGACAAGAACGGGCTGGATGGAAAGGAAAACCAACCTGAAAGTCTTAAGGGAAGTCAAAGAAGAGAGAAGATTAATGAAGGAATTGGGAAAGAGAAAAATTAAATTTATTGGACATGTCATCAGACACAACACATTCTTCGTTAACATTCTTGAAGGGAAAATGCTGGGTAAGAAAGGAAGAGGACGGCCTAGGACCAAGTATTTGGAAGACATCAAGAATAGAATGGGATGTGACAATTACATGGAACTGAAACAAACCGCCAACGACAGAAGAGTGTGGTTGCATCGACAAGGCATTTGGAATATTATGATGATTATTATTATGCTTCTGAATGCCTCTTGATGAACAGGAAGGGTCCAGTAAGGAGGTTTGAGCTCAAGGAACTAAAATTCCTAAGGAGAATACTAGGGCTAATACGAGAAATTGATGACACCTATAGGATCAGACACAATAGTGAGCTGTACCATCTTCAAGAGGACATAATCACATCGATGAAGAACAGGCGACTAGCCTTTTATTGTCATCTAACCCTCATGAACCCCTGCGACTCACGAACAGAATGTTCACCACGACAGGTTGAGGCAAAGCCTCCAAGAACAAATGGATCACCACAGTGAAATCAGACTTGTAGCAGCTTCAAATCTCTCCCAACACCGCACATGATCGGACCAAATTCCGCCAGCTCGTTCTTCAAGGGGTATTCCCAGCATGCATTACCAGTCGGAAGACCACAGGAACCACCAGACCGAAGTGGACAGAGGAGAGGAAGTCTGCTCATAGCCAGAAAATGAAAGCCTTTTGGACTAAGAAGAAACAGAAGACCGATGTGAAGAGTGGTCCTTAGATGACCAAAACGAAAACAAGAATATTATTATTGCTATTAATATAAGCAGTAAATGGCCATTTATTTTATTTTCAGGACGGGTCAGGGAAGGGATTTTGGAAGGAAATCGGCCGTGAACCTATTGAAAGGAACCGTCCCGGCATTTGCCTGGTGGTGAAAATCAGAAACCACGAAAAACCCACACTTTCCCGATGCCAGCGAGACACGAGCACGCTAGGGCTCTCGACCACGGAGGCCGATCGAAAATAATAATCTGGATACAATTTAAACAAGAAGTTCCGTGACGAACTAAAGAGCCTACTTTTCTTAAAATATAAGATTCATGCCAATGATTAATCTATATGGATCTATCTAGAATAATGACGAAATTAAGTTGGTAAAAACGAATTTTCTAATTAGTTCGAAATACTGTACACCTGGCATAATGTAGCCTAAGAGAGAACTACAGTTGGCAGCCCTGGTGACTGAATATATTCTTAGTTCCATCTCTTAAGGTACAGAATACAAAATTTGGTTGAAATCCAATAAATGGAATGGACGTTACATACAGTTAAACATTGGATTTAACAGCGCGCGTAAAATCACGTTGGCAACAATGACCTACATGTAGTGGTCATAAATAATCTGAAATAATATGATCTATTGTTGTGTTCATTTTGAATGAAATCCATTAGTTAGTACATAAGTTACATGTATTTTAAAATTGGACCTATCAGCAGGCATAAAATTATCTTGGCAGCACTGGCGTAGGCCTATATTAGTTACTCCAAATTATCTAGAATGCCAGGTACTATACGTGTGCAAAGTTTAGAGCTATTGGCTTGCATACTTTCTGATATATTGATATTAGGGTAACAAAAAAAGAGACAGCATTTATTAACAGTTGGCAGACATGGTTACTCTTAAGATCGGCATAGTCATATCTGTTATGGTACACACAGCACACACGAAATTTGGTTGAAATCCAAATGATAGTATAGAAGTTACATGTATTTAAATTTGGACCTCTCAGCAGGCTTAGAATCATGTTGGTAGCACTGACGTATATAAGTTACTCCAAATTAATATAGAATGTCAGGTACTATACGTGTGCATAGTTGAAAGCTGTCAGCTTGCATACTTTCTGATATATGGGTATTTGGATTAAAATAATTTGAGAGCATTTATTAACAGTTGGCAGCCCTGGTGGCTCTTAAGAATATGCTTAGTCTTATCCGTTCATGTACACAAAGCACATACGAAATTTGGTTGAAATCCAATTGATAGTGTAGAAGTTATATGCATTTAAAAATTGGACCTATCAGCAGGCTTATACTCATTTTGGCAACACTGCCATATATGGCTTCCTGGAAATTAAACTGCAATATTATTATCTATACGTGTGCCAATTTTGAAATAGCTCCCATGAATACCTTCCATGATATCCAACATGGAGCTCAAATTTCAATTGCGATTTTTCAGCAGTTGGTAGCACTGACATCATTTTCAAATATGGCCGTGAGATATTCAGGTATAGATCTTTACTCCCACCAAATTTTGTTTCGATTGCTCCAGCCGTTTAGGAGTTGATAGGGGAGACACACACACAGCCAGACAGACAGACATACATACAGACAGACACACATTTGCCCGATCTCATAAGTCTACTTTTTCCTCATTTTTGCAAAATGTGAAAAGTAGGCTAAAAACTTCAATTTTCTTCGGCATTTCCCAATGAATTAGGGTCGCCAGAGCCAACCAGGCTCATTTTGGTTTTGGCCGGATGTTCTTCCTGACAACATGTGATTTTTCAGGTGAAAATTCCGCCCCGCTGTCACCGGGATTCGAACCCCGGCCGTCCGGGTGAAAGACGAGCAGCTAAGCCACTGTGCCATCACGCTCCCCTATATAAGATAACTATTGATGGTCAAATCAGCTTGAACATCCATAAAATAACATTTCCTACTATTTAGAAATGTTTCTTAGTTGAGATATTTAAAAAGAGGTGTTGTTTTATGTCCGTCTGTTCATATTTTCTTCATATTCAACATAGAAACGCTAACGAATACGGAGTGATCGCAATTTCCATAGTTATTTCATAGTGCATATTTTTTGAAACGTGATACGGAGTGATCGCAATTTCCATAGTTATTTCATAGTGCATATTTTTTGAAACGTGGTGCATATTTGACCAATAATTAATGCATTTTTGTATGCGTATTTGACCAATAATTAATGCATTTTTGTATGCATATTCATTCATTTAATAATGCTTGAACATCCGGGCCTTAGCTGTGACGTAGGCTACTAACAAAACTGATGCACTCAGCCATACCTGGA
Organism: Meconema thalassinum; assembly: GCA_946902985.2. NCBI lineage: Eukaryota > Metazoa > Arthropoda > Insecta > Orthoptera > Tettigoniidae > Meconema > Meconema thalassinum. The sequence continues at coordinate 75,074,302 of OX336392.1, forward strand.
GATTGACTTCTCCCATTTTACATGGTCTTCTCTCCTCTGTGGTAGTCATCTATCAGACACGGCTCCTGACTGTGTATTTGAAAGTTTGGAAACATGGAAACGATTATAGCGTTCTACTTCTGGAGAACCGTTCTCTTGTGTTGGTAAGCACGGCGCGACCCCAAGCACTATGATTAGCCCTGCCTATGACCCTGACGTACAGTATTCTCACTTGGCTGCACGTGACGCACAGTGCCATTTGATTGATGCTAGTGTTGGCATTTTCACACCTCCTTAACGTGACACGTTTCATAGTGATACTCTCACATTCACTTGTACTGGTACATAATCCTAAAAGCATACTTCCATCTTATCCCTCCCTATATTATTCTGCTCAGGTCCCATTCCAGTTTTGTACCGAAAATAAGGTCCCATTAACACCAACCTACACATATGGGCTACCAACAGGTTCAGCATAACCCAATGCGTAAACGAAACGCACTCACTTACGCTTTAAATGCCTCACAATTAAATAAATACCTTAAAACATGTATATTTACAATGAAAGAATGCAACACGGTAACCATGGTAACAGCATCTCACAGGTCCATCTATTTCTGTAAGACGCAATGCAATTCCAATTATTACATTACTGTGAAAGTTTCTAGACGGTTTTAAGGTTATCACTGAACCAAATTAAGCTGTAAAATTCATCAATACATACAGTATAATGCGCTTAAGGGGGTCATGGGACACTCTAGAATATTTTCACGCAATTTTCACGTGTGAGTGTGGTCTTTTTCACCCGACTATAAAGGGTCTCCGAAAACCACATTTAAAGGCCCTTAAATTAACAGTGTGTGTGATATTCCCAGAAAACTAACTTCGCTCTGATATACCTATGATGGAATGACAACCCCCTAACCACTGCACCAGTAGCTGAATTGATCAAGTCTGATTATTCATACCAAGAATAAATCAGTCATAGCATTCATGAATGAGATTTTGCTAAGTGTACTCTTTACAACTAGAATATTCGCGGGCGAAGCCGCTACCAGTAATGCTTGTTATTATTATTGAATATCCAAAAAATAATACAGGAACCCTATTTTACCAGAGGTGCATTAGGGTTGTAGATTAAAAACAAAGCAAATACAAATATTACTAACATAGTTTACAAAAAAAATTGTTGATGAAAGTGAGAAATTGTCCTAAACAGCACTGCCTCTTGAAAATACGGTACAGCGGTTTTGAAGGTTACAGCTATTAAGGTGGCATTGTAAACCGAATCTTTACTTTTCAAATACAGGACACTCAAATATAAGGTGACACACCAATTGAGGCAATCCACAAAAACATGAATAGTCGTCTGTTGCTATTTTAAAACGTTCAAAATAAGACTTGAATTTTCCACAACCAGTTAAAAATTCATTGAGGACAAAGTTTGGCACTAATAATGTTGATAACAGTCGATCTTGTACTTTCGGGAAGAATATTTCCATATTAGGTTTCAGGGATGATTCTTCTTCTTCTCCTTCTTCGTCTTTTCCCGTTCATGCGGGGTCGACGTTTCTGACAAGTCGTTTCCATTTTCCTCGGCCCCAAATAGTGTTTTCTGTTAACTGCTTCTCCCGGAGATCATCATGCACGCAGTCCATCCATCTTGTTCCTGGCCTGCCTCTTTCCCTTTTGCCTTCCACCTCCAGACCAAGCACTCGCCTTCCTACATAATAGCTCTCATCTCTGCGCTTAATGTGGCCATACCAGAGCAAGCGTCTTTCTTGCACCTTTTTGATATTTCAGTCACTTTTACGCTGCCTCGTATGAAGGTGTTTTTGATGTGATCGTTCCTTGTAACACCACACATCCATCTTAGCATCTTCATTTCAGCTATGAAATGATATGAAATGAATTTCTATTAGGATTGTACATATTCGACCAACGAATTATTCGAATGGTTTGATTAATTTCGAACACGAATATTTGTTGATGTTGATTGTTGTTTTAAGGGGCCTAACATCTAGGTTATCGGCCCCTAATGGTCTGGGTGTTAGCGAAAATGACTATAAAATGGAAACCCTAACGAAACTTATGTTAGACTGACAATACTTACAAAATGGAACTCAGATAGAAACGACTCACAAAATGTAGAGTGGAAATACTTGCAAAAGGTAATTTAGATGGAAAATATTCACAAAAGGAAGAGATTGAAAAACACGCACAAAATGTAATTTATGTTCAAAATACTTTCAAAATGCAATGGAGATTCAAAATACTCTCAAAATGCAATTAAGATTGAAAATAGGTTCAAAATGCAATTGAGGTCAAAATACTTACAAAATGCAATTGAAATTGGAAATTAACAATGAAATTAGATTGAAAAAGGCCAGTTCAGATTCAAAAATGTTCACAAAGTACAATCGACATTCAAAATACTTACAAAATGCAATTGAAATTGGAAATTAACAATGAAATTAGATTGAAAAAGGCCAGTTCAGATTCAAAAATGTTCACAAAGTACAATCGACATTCAAAATACTTACAAAATGCAATTGAAATTGGAAATTAACAATGAAATTAGATTGAAAAAGGCCAGTTCAGATTCAAAAATGTTCACAAAGTACAATCGACATTCAAAATACTTACAAAATGCAATTGAAATTGGAAATTAACAATGAAATTAGATTGAAAAAGGCCAGTTCAGATTCAAAAATGTTCACAAAGTACAATCGACATTCAAAATACTTACAAAATGCAATTGAAATTGGAAATTAACAATGAAATTAGATTGAGAAAGGCCAGTTCAGATTCAAAAATGTTCACAAAGTACAATCGACATTCAAAATACTTACAAAATGCAATTGAAATTGGAAATTAACAATGAAATTAGATTGAAAAAGGCCAGTTCAGATTCAAAAATGTTCACAAAGTACAATCGACATTCAAAATACTTACAAAATGCAATTGAAATTGAAAATACTTACAAAATGGAGTTTAGATCGAAAATACTTACAAAATGCAATGTAGATTGGTTGATTGGTTAGTTCTTAAGTTTAGGGGCTGCGACAACGAGGTCATGTAGCCCAGTGCACTTTGGGTGTGTGTAGAATCTGTCTGATAACCGGTGTTAATTGTGATGACTGTGTTAGTGTTATCTGTTTTTTAATTTAAGTACAGACTGCAAATTAATTTTTCAAATAGTTCCTACTTTTGCCACCAAGCGCCACCGTCAACTACTAGCCCTAGTTCAGAACTTAGCTACTAAACGCCACTACAGTCGGCTCTTGACAACGAACGTAGAAACCTAAGAGCGTTGTTTACATTCTTAACCTATCCAATTTAGCTTCACACAGGTGAAATTAGTGGAAGGTTCTTTAACATGCCATAAATCTATGGCATGGGACCGCCGGCTTAACATCCCCTCCGAAGGATATGCATACTGAGGGATTTTTAACGCTCTTATAAAATCCGACGGCTTCGGCCGGGTTTGAACCCGCTATTTGGGCATAGAAGCTCAGCATGCTACCAACTACGCCACCGCAGCCGCCGCAATGTAGATTGAAAATACTTACAAAATGTGGTTGAGATTCAAAATGACACGGGGAGCCAATGGCATAAATAGGGAGGGAATTGTAAAGAGAAAAGGAACTATAATGAAAACAAAAAGAAGGCTGATCCCTCGCAGAATTAAAGCGGGAAAGGAAGAGACTCCCTAGGCCTCGGATACCCTAATACCGTCGGGGTCGGAAGAGAACAAGAGTTGACCAAGGGAGGCCGACAGGAAAGAGAACAGAGAGGAGCTCGGCACAAGTGAGAGGGAGCAATGCCGGACTCAGCTGGGGTCCCGTGGTCGCCAACCCATGTTCCACTAGATGTGAGCCCTTGGGGGGTGTCGAATATTTGATTCGAATATACGAATAGTTCGACTGTTCGAATTATTCGCACATTGGAATATCAGAAGTATTTGAACATTTGAATACAGGACAAACCCTGTAATCCGCTACCTTTGGGACTCAGGGTTTGGTCGGAACGCAAAAATGGTCGGATTATCCGAAAGTTCAGAAACATACGGATTTACATTAAAATAAACAATCTCAGAACTCAAGATATCGGGGTTCCATTCTTTCTTTCTCGGTAGAACCACGTCCACACTGCGTTGTCAAGCATTTCGAGTTTACGCTTTTTCAAAGTTTTGCGATTCTTAAGAGCGTTTATATTCGACGATCTCGAAATGTAAATATTATATGGAGAAAACTGTATCATAATGAGGGTCATTATACCACTATTATTAATTACTAGCAGAAGTACCCGTTCTTCGAACGGTGTTCGGTGTTAACACCAGACATTATAATAATAATAATAATAATGTTATTGGTGTTACGTCCCTTTTAAGTACTGTTGCTTTTAGTGACGCACCAGACATTATCAATTGAGCTACTGTTGCAATGGTTAGCGGCTTGTCATTCCTTCATAAGTTTATCAAAACGAAGTTAGTTTTCTGGGAATATCACACACACTGTTAATTTAAGGGCCTTATAATGTGGTTTTCGGAGACCCTTGATAGACTCGCGAATTTTGTATCTCACATTGAGAAGTGCAACATATGCTTTGGTCGTCCTTCTAGGATAATTTTTATATTTCGCCTATTTTAGCATATATTTTGAGAAGTTTTGCCCTATATCCACCCTTCTACTGTATGAAATGAACGGTGAAGAGTTTTATAAATGATTGGTGTATTGACTCATGTTTACCATACCTAATTTTACGATGCACCAAGCATCCGAACATGAGTTATAGGCGTACATAAGGATACACAGAAAGACAGACAGACAGACAATACTATTGTCTACAACATATCACCCAGAAATCCAAATATGGGTATATCTACCACACAGTATCAAAGAAAATCATCCTTACGATGAACCCGTATGTCGACAAAAAAAAAAAGATTAGTTGAAATGTGCTCTCAAACTAAATTCACCTGACGTGTACTTCCTGACATGAAATAGAATTGAAAGCCTTGTAGATGAAATGCAATACACGTCACATAAAAACTGACCCTCTACGTTGTGTTGGGTCCCCATACACAGGAAGACCTCTTTCATAAATTATAAAAGCTTGTGGTGCATGAAAATTCAGGTTCTTTAGTCTCAAATGGCCCAAATTCCTAAAAGCCGCAAAAAATGCTGATTCAATTCAAGAATTTTTGAAAATAATGTTGTTGTTTGGAGATATAATAGACCTTCTGCACTATATGTCGCACGTGAAAATTGCATGAAAAAATCCTAGGTTACCCCTTGACCCCCTTAATTGCATTGATGAATTATACAGTCTACGTTGGTTCCGTGATAACCTTATATTTGCAAACTTTCACAGAAATGTAATAAATGTAATAAATTGCTTCTTACTGAAATAGATGGAAAGTTGGATGCCACCCCTTGAGATAATGTTGTCATGGTTACCGATTTGCATTCCTTCATTAGTTTGTTAAATTAAACTTAATTAGTTTACTGGGAATGTTTCAGAAACTGTTGGTTTTAGAGCCTTATAATGTAGTTTTCGAGGACCCTCGAGTTTTATTTCTGGCACCGAGGGGCTTTGTCTCGTCGTTGTACGTCATAATATAACACTAATAATAATAATATAACATAGGGATAGGAATATAATAGACCTGCCATACCACACCCGCAGATGTAAATCGCGTGAAAAAAATCTAGACTACCCCTTGACCCCCTTAAGCGCATTTTACGTATTGATGAAATTTACAGCTTAATTTGGTTTCATAATAACCATCTAACCGTTTGCAAACTTTCACACTAATGTAATTAATGGAATTGTATTGCGTCTTACAGCAATAGATGGATCTCTGAGAATCTGTTGCCATGGTTATCGGCTTGCATTCGTTCATAGTTTATTAAATTAGTTTTCTGGGAATATCTCAAAAACGGTTGGACGTAGGACCTTAAAATGTGCTTTTAGGGCCCCCGAGTTTTGTCTCTCACATTGAGGGGCTGAAAATGAGCTTTGTCTCGTCCTTCTACTCCTATTTCAGCATGTATTTTAAGGGGGTATGCCCCCTTTTATGAGAGGTATAGAGAAGAGTTACATCAATGATTAGTGTCGTGCCTCTGATGGATATCTGTACCAAATTTTACGTTGATACACCCAGCCGTTCTCGAGTTATAAGGGAATAAATTTGTCCACAGACAATCAAGCAAACAGACAGACAGACCAAAACATTATTTTCGCGCGCATCTATCATAAAACAGTCTGAAACGTGTAAATAACTCAAATTTCCGTAGAAATTCAGAAAAAAACAGACAAATTTTCTTTTTTAGTCTACTTTTCACATTTTGCAAAAATGAGGAAAAAGTAGACTTATGAGATCGGGCAAATGTGTGTCTGTCTGTCTGTCTGGCTGTGTGTGTGTCCCCCCCCCCCCCCCTATCAACTCCTAAATGGCTGCAGCAATCGAAACAAAATTAGGTAGGAGTAAAGATCTACCTGAATATCTCACGGCCATATTTGAAAATGATGTCAGTGCTACCAACTGCTAAAAAATCGCAATTGAAATTTGAGCTCCATGTTGGATATCTTGGAAAGTATGAAAGGGAGCTATTTCAAAATTGGCACACGTACAGATCATAATATTTCAGTTTAATTTCCAGGAGGCTAAAGATGGCAGTGTTGCCAAAATGATTATAAGCCTCCTGATAGGTCCAATTTTTAAATGCATATAACTTCTATACTATCAATTGGAATTCAACCAAATTTCGTATGTTGTATGTGTACATAACCAGATATGACTGAGCGTATTCTTAAGACCTACCAGGGCTGCCAACTGTTAATAAATGCTCCTAATTTATTTTATCCAAATACCAATATATCAGAAAATATGCAAGCCGACAGCTTTAAACTATGCACACGTATAGTCCCTGACATTCTATATTAATTTGGAGTAACTTATATACGTCAGTGCTACCAACATGATTCTAAGCCTGCTGACAGGTCCAACTTTAAATACATGTAACTTCCATACTATCATTTGGATTTCAACCAAATTTCGTATGTGCTATGTGTACCATAACAGATATGACTATGCGTATTCTAACGAGCAACCAGTGCTGCCAACTGTTAATATGTGCTGTCCCTATTTTTTTTTACCCTAATATCAATATATCAGAAAGTATGCAAGCCAATAGCTCTAAACTTTGCACACCTATATTACCTGGCATTCTAGACGAATTTGGAGTAACTAATATACGTCAGTGCTGCCAACATGATTCTAAGCCTGCTGATAGGTCCAATTTTAAAATGCATGTAACTTCTATACTAACTAATGGATTTCATTCAAAATTGGCACAACAATAGATCATATTATTTCAGATTATTTCTGACCAATACATGCATGACATTGTTGCCAACATGATTTTACGCGCGCTGTTAGATCCAATGTTTAACTGCATGTAACGTCCATGCTATTCATTGGACTTCAACCAAATTTTGTATTTTGTACCTTAAGAGACGGAACTAAGAATATATTCAGTCATCAGGGCTGCCAACTGTAGTTCTCTATTAGGATACATTAGGCCAGGTATACAGTATTTCGAACTAATTGGAAATTTCGATATTAGCAACTTAATTTCGTCATTATTCTAGATAGGTTCATATTCTGTAGAATAATCATTGGCATGAAAAGTAGGCTGTATAGTTCTTCACGGAACTTCTTGTTATATATGTAGAGATATACTGCACCGCTCGATGTGGCCGTGTTTTATTGCACAAATTTAGGTTTTACTCGCTAACCGTCAGAGATACACGAAAAGTGATAAGAAACTTTTGGATAGAAAATTAAATGCTAAAGGTCGTATATACCATCAAAAGTTTGCTATTTCTTAGCGCTCTCTTTTTATTTGAAATGGAAATATGAAATTTTGAAACCAAAGGGTGTAGTGACGTCACAAAAGTAGGTTTTACTCGCTAACCGTTGGAGATACACGAAACGTGATAAGGACCTTTCGGATAGAAAATTAAATTTTGAAGCTCATATGTGCAATCAAACGTTTTCTATTTCCTACCGTTCTCTTTTTATTTGACATGGAAATATGAAATTTTGAAACCAAAGGGTGTAGTGACGTCACTAAAATGGTCGCCATTTCTTAATAGTGCAAAATATCGAAATTAAAAGTATCCTATATGTAAACCTGGTATTTCAGCTACATCCATGAAAAATTTCATTTAAATCGGACCAGTGGTTCTTGCGTTATTAGGTAACAGACAGACAGACAGAAAGACAGACACACACCATCTCATTTTTGCCTACTTTCGATTTTGGCAAAAAATGAAAGTAGACTTATGAGATCACTACAGGGCGAAAAAAAGTGTGTCTGTCTGGGTGTGTGTATGTGTGCGAGTCTGTGTGTGTGTGTGTGTGTGTGTGTGTGTGGACTCTGAATGTCTGTCCCCCCTATCAATTCGAACACGGTGAGCGCAAATTGAACGAAATTTGGTACAAAGGTAGCACTAGCGAAGGACACCTCAGTGTCATGTTTTATATCGCCGCCATCTTGACGGAAACGTAATGGCGGCCACCCAAATGTTCAAAGCTTAAATCAAATTACGACTAACCTAATCATCCGATCTCTAGCTAATTTTGCAACAACATACCTTTATGGGGGCAGCATCATTTGACCAAATTAATAGGTCATCAGCCTAATAGTTTGCGGATGGCGGCCATCTTTGTGTGAAAATCGATTGCCCCTATTAATTCGAACACGGTGAAACCGAATGGAACGAAATTTGGTACAGAGGAAGTACTAGCAAAGGGCACCCCAATGTCATGTTTTATATCGCCGCCATCTTGACGGAAACGTAATGGCGGCCACCCAAATGTTCAAAGCTTAAATCAAATTACGACTAACCTAATCATCCGATCTCTAGCAAATTTTGCAACAACATACCTTTATGAAGGGAGCATCCTTTGACAAATCTAATAGGTCATTAGCCTAATAGTTAGCGGATGGCGGCCATCTTTGTGTCAAAATCGATTACCCCTATTAATTCGAAAACGGTGAAACCGAATGGAATGAAATTTGGTACAGAGGTAGCACTAGCAAAGGGCACCTCAGTGTCTTGTTTTATATCGCCGCCATCTTGACGGAAACGTAATGGCGGTCCCACAAATATTCAAAGCTTAAATCAAATTACGATTAACCTAATCATCCGATCTCTACCAAATTTTTCATCAACATACCATTATGGAGGGAGCATCCTTTGACCAAACTAATAGGTCATTAGCCTAATATTTTGCGGATGGCGGCCATCTTTGTGTGAAAATCGATTCCCCCTATTAATTCGAACACGGTGAAACCGAATGGAACGAAATTTGGTACAGAGGTAGCACTAGAAAAGGCCAACTCAGTGTCATGTTTTATATCACCGCCATCTTGACGGAAACGTAATCACGGCCACCCTAATGTTAAAGGCTAAAATGTAATTACGACCAACCTAATAATCTAGTCTCTACCAAATTTTGCAACAACAAATCTTTATGCGGGAAGCATATTCCGACCAAACTGCTAGATCATCAGCCCAATAGTTTGCAGATGGTGGTCAAGTATGTGTGCAAATCGATTCCCCCTATCAATTCAAACATGCTGAAACCGAATTGAACGAAATTTGGTACAGAGGTAGCACTAGCAAAAGGCACCTCAGTGTCATGTTTTATATCACCGCCATCTTGACGGAAACGGAATGACGGCCACCCAAATGTTAAAAGCTTAAATCAAATTTCGACCATCCTAATAATTTGATCTCTACCGGATTTTGCAACAACATGCCTTTTTGTGGAAAGCATCTTATGACTGACTACAAGGTCATCAGCCCAATAGTTTGCAAATAGCGGCCATGTATGTATGCAAATCCATTCCCCAGATCAATTCAAACACGGTGAAACCGAATTGAATGAATTTTTTTTACAGAGGTAGCACTAGCAAAGGACACCTCATATTCATGTTTAATATCCCTATAGCACGTTGTATTTCAACAAGCTACTACAACCAACATTCAATTATACTCCTTGAAAAGGACAAAGAGTTATAACAATACCCATGCATTTAGGAGAAAGTAGGCTATATGTTCTTTATTAGCCTACTTTCGATTTTTGCAAAAAATGAAAGTAGACTTATGAGATCACTACAGGGCGAAAAAAAGTGTGTCTGTCTGTGTGTGTGTGTGTATGTGTGTGTGTGTGTGTGTGTGTGTGTGAGTGTGTGGACTCTGAATGTCTGTCCTCCCCTATCAATTCGAACACGGTGAGCGCAAATTGAACGAAATTTGGTACAAAGGTAGCACTAGCAAAGGACACCTCAGTGTCATGTTTTATATCGCCGCCATCTTGACGGAAACGTAATGGCGGCCACACAAATGTTCAAAGCTTAAATCAAATTACGACTAACCTAATCATCCGATCTCTACCAAATTTTGCAACAACATACCTTTATGGGGGCAGCATCATTTGACCAAATTAATAGGTCATCAGCCTAATAGTTTGCGGATGGCGGCCATCTTTGTGTGAAAATCGATTGCCCCTATTAATTCGAACACGGTGAAACCGAATGGAACGAAATTTGGTACAGAGGTAGTACTAGCAAAGGGCACCCCAGTGTCATGTTTTATATCGCCGCCATCTTGACGGAAACGTAATGGCGGCCACCCAAATGTTCAAAGCTTAAATCAAATTACGACTAACCTAATCATCCGATCTCTAGCAAATTTTGCAACAACATACCTTTATGAAGGGAGCATCGTTTGACAAATCTAATAGGTCATTAGCCTAATAGTTTGCGGATGGCGGCCATCTTTGTGTCAAAATCGATTACCCCTATTAATTCGAAAACGGTGAAACCGAATAGAATGAAATTTGGTACAGAGGTAGCACTAGCAAAGGGCACCTCAGTGTCATGTTTTATATCACCGCCATCTTGACGGAAACGTAATGGTGGCCACACAAATGTTAAAAGCTTAAATCAAATTACGACTAACCTAATCATCCGATCTCTAGCAAATTTTGCAACAACATACCTTTATGGAGGAAGCATCCTTTGACAAATATAATAGGTCATTAGCCTAATAGTTTGCGGATGACGGCCATCTTTGTGTCAAAATCGATTACCCCTATTAATTCGAACACGGTGAAACCGAATGGAATGAAATTTGGTACAGAGGTAGCACTAGCAAAGGGCACCTCAGTGTCTTGTTTTATATCGCCGCCATCTTGACGGAAACGTAATGGCGGTCACACAAATATTCAAAGCTTAAATCAAATTACGATTAACCTAATCATCCGATCTCTACCAAATTTTTCATCAACATACCATTATCGAGGGAGCATCCTTTGACCAAACTAATAGGTCATTAGCCTAATATTTTGCGGATGGCGGCCATCTTTGTGTGAAAATCGATTCCCCCTATTAATTCGAACACGGTGAAACCGAATGGAACGAAATTTGGTACAGAGGTAGCACTAGAAAAGGCCAACTCAGTGTCATGTTTTATATCACCGCCATCTTGACGGAAACGTAATCACGGCCACCCTAATGTTAAAGGCTAAAATGTAATTACGACCAACGTAATAATCTAGTCTCTACCAAATTTTGCAGCAACAAATCTTTATGCGGGAAGCATATTCTGACCAAACTGCTTGATCATCAGCCCAATAGTTTGCAGATGGTGGTCCAGTATGTGTGCAAATCGATTCCCCCTATCAATTCAAACACGGTGAAACCGAATTGAACGAAATTTGGTACAGAGGTAGCACTAGCAAAAGGCACCTCAGTGTCATGTTTTATATCTTGGCCATCTTGACGGAAACGGAATGACGGCCACCCAAATGTTAAAAGCTTAAATCATATTTCGACCATCCTAATAATTTGATCTCTACCGGATTTTGCAACAACATGCCTTTTTGTGGAAAGCATCTTATGACTGACTACAAGGTCATCAGCCCAATAGTTTGCAAATAGCGGCCATGTATGTGTGCAAATCCATTCCCCAGATCAATGCAAACACGGTGAAACCGAATTGAATGTTTTTTTTTTACAGAGGTAGCACTAGCAAAGGGCACCTCATATTCATGTTTAATATCCCTATAGCACGTTGTATTTCAACAAGCTACTACAACCAACATTCAATTATACTCCTTGAAAAGGACAAAGAGTTATAACAATACCCATGCATTTAGGGGAAAGTAGGCTATATGTTCTTTACTGAACATCTTGTTATATATTAGTATGATGAAACAGTTTCTCCCACCAATCAGATCTCAAGAAACAGTTGTGTGATCAATTAGGTAAGGATAGCATCGCACCTGCGCTGACATCAACGGCCTCCTATTTTAAATTTCACTGCGTGGCTTCTAGTGTCATAGTGGGGTATTCCAGGAGGCCATGGTATTCTATGCGTCCCATGCGCTCTGTTCAGTACATAAAACTGGCGAAATCTCGACAGATATTTATGAATATTTATGTTCGAACCTAAACTAGTTATAATTATCGTCATATTCAACTCGCCTATAATGGTAATTAATACACTCGTTTGGAAATTATAAAACTCGCACCGCTCGTTTTATAAACCTACTCGTGTCTCAATTATTGCCATTATAGGCTCGTTGCATAATGTACTATTATGTTCGACCCTCACTATTATGTGTCAGAAAACGGTGTCATAATGATGGTCATTATAACACTTATTTTCATTATGATACAGTTTCTCCAGCCAATCAGAGCTCGTTCATTGACCAATTAGGTAACGATACCTTCGCGCATGCGCTCAAAATCCATCATGTCGGACATAAACACAACATCGTACTATAATAAATTACCGACATGGAATACGCACCGTCCATATTGAACCCATGTACCATTGGCTCAAGGGGGTCGAATCCATGTATTTTTGTAAAAGGAAGGAAGGAAATATACAGTCTTTGGAGGAACATAGAAAGATTTCATGCAAGGGATGCTAGCATCACGTTGTGTAAGAAGCTGGACCCAGGTGGCCAGGAAATGAGATCATGCCTGACTCATTGATAAAGAGCCAGTCACGAGTATAAATAGACTGAGTGGAAAGTTCCAAGCGTATGACAGAGAACACGTTTCGGAAATCGCCCTTACCTTGCATTAAAACGGCAACAGCGCAGCTGTGCCAGAATAATAATAATTAGATTTAACCCATTTGGAAGAATAAAAGTAAGTAAATAAATACAGCGTTGTGAATGATTTCAGAAGAGAGATTTTTGTGTGGAGAAAAAGCTTTTAATAATTGTCCAGGAAAGAAGTGCGAACGTAGCCATACGTCATAGGGGAATTACCGAGGCCCGAGGAGTGGGGAAATAAAAAGCAACAGCAACACCCACACAGCTGAAGACTAAAAATTATTTAATATCTCAGAAATGCACGATCGATTTTCATGCGCAGTGAGGTCATTTTACGTTTGGAAGACGAGCTTTCTGGAGATATAATTTTTAGCCTATTTTCAATTTTGAAAAAATAGGCTTATGAGATCACCTTTTGTCCGTGTGTGTGTGCGTGTGTGTGTGTGTGTGTGTGTGTGTGTGCGTGTGTGTGTGATTCGTGTGTGTGTCCCCCCCTAATAAAATCGAAACGGCTGGAGCGATTTCAATGAAACTCGGGAAGTTCATAGCACTATTCCCGGCGACCTCGACCGTGCCCTTCAAATTTTGTTACGTCTCTCCAATCCAACATGGCGGCTGTGCGAAATACTTCACTAGCATTCAATATCTCCGAAACTATTACCGATATCGCCCTGAAATTGTGTACGGTGATAAAGGGCACTACTAGAAGTTCACCTATGAGACTTTTAAAAACCTGGTGACTACAAAACCAACATGGCGGCCAAGCGAATTTGAGACATTTAAATAGACTTTTCTCGCGATTTAACTACCTAATGTAATGAAACTTGGTACAGCAAATGTTTATACACATTGTAATGCACTGGAGTCTAATTTAGTTCAATTGTTTACATAACCTCAAAATGGCGGCTGTGCGAAATATATCACTGACATTCTATATCTCCGAAACTATTACAGATATCACCCTGCAATTTTGTACGGTAATAAAGGGTACTGTTACAGGTATACCTATGAATAATTCATAAACCTGTCAAGTACGATACGAACATGGCGACCAAGCGAATTTAAAATATTTTAATAGACTTTTCTCGTGATTTAACTCTCTGAGCGCAGTGAAATGTGGTACAGTAATTGATTTTGCAGATTGTAATGCACTGCCATCTAATTTAATTCAATTGCTTACATAACCTCAAGATGGCGGCTGTGCAAAATTTTAAAATTAAGTTTTAATTTCTTGTGTCGTAATCATGCGATCGAAGTGAAAGTTTGAATAATGAACCTAGGCAATAATTGTCCTTGAATGGTACAAAACTCTATGGCCTATACACATAACACTCCTAAATGGTGAGCTCCCGAAATATTTAGACGGTTCTCAATATCTATGAATCTTTTACAGCAACCAAACTGAATTTTTTATGTTCATAGAGACTATGAACATATGTTCACCTATAGGACTTTCAGGAACCTGGTGAGCACAAATCCAACATGGCGGCGACGCGAAGTATAAATATTTAAATGGACGTTTCTCGCGAATTAACTATCCGAGTGCCGTGAAACGTTGCACGTTAAATGCTTATACAAATGTTGATCCACTGGCATCTAATTTATTTCAATGGTTTGCATTATCACAAGATGGCTGCTGTGCGTAATTTTAAAATCTCGTTTTTACTTCTTGTTGTCTAATCATGCGATTGAAGTTTGAATACCACACGTACACAATAATCTTAATGTAATAGTACAAAAATAAAAATCCAACCTGGCGACCATCTGAAATATTTAGACGGTTCTCAATATCTACGAATCTGTTACAGCAATTAAACTGAAATTTTGTATGTTGATTGTGGCAGTTAACATAAGTAGGATATATGAAAATAGGCAGTATAGTTCTTCACGGAACTACTTGTCAATTTTGAAAAAATAGGCTTATGAGATCACCTTTTGTCCATGTGTGTGTGCGTGTGTGTGTGTGTGTGAGGTGTGTGTGTGTGTCCCCCTAATAAAATCTAAACGGCTGGAGCGATTTCAGTGAAACTCGGTAAGTTCATAGCACTATTCCCGGCGACGTCGACCATGCCCATCGAATTTTGTTACGTCTCACCAATCCAACATGGCGGCTGTGCGAAATATTTCACTAGCATTCAGTATCTCCGAAACTATAACGGATATCGCCCTGAATTTGTGTACGGTGATAAAGGGTACTACTAGAAGTTCACCTATGAAACTTTCAAAAACCTGGTTACTACATAACCAACATGGCGGCCAAGCGAAGTGGAGACTTTTAAATAGACTTTTCTCGCAATTTAACTATCCAAACGTAATGAAACTTGGTACAGCAAATATTTATATACATTGCAATGCACTGGAGTCTAATTTAGTTCAATTGTTTACATAACCTCAAAATGGCGGCTGTGCGAAATATTTCACTGACATTCTATATCCCCGAAACTATTACAGATATCACCCTGCAATTTTGTACAGTGATAAAGGGTACTGATACAAGTTTACCTATGTATAATTCATAAGCCTGTAAAGTACAAAACGAACATGGTGACCAAGCGAATTTGAAATATTTTAATAGACTTTTCTCGTGAGTTAACTCTCTGAGCGCAGTGAAATGTGGTACAGTAAATGATTTTGCAGATTGTAATGTACTGCCATCTAATTTAATTCAATTGTTTACATAACCTCAAGATGGCGGCTGTGCGAAATTTTAAAATTAAGTTTTTATTTCTTGTGTCGTAATCATGCGATCGAAGTGAAAGTTTGAATAATGAACCTAGGCAATAAGTGACCTTGAATGGTACATAACTCTATGGCCTATACATATAACAATCCTAAATAGCAAGCTTCCGTAATATTTAGACGGTCCTCAATATATATGAATCTTTTACAGGAACCAAACTGAATTTTTTAATGTTCATAGAGACTATGAACATATGTTCACCTACAGGACTTTCAGTAACCTGGTGAGCACGAATCCAACATGGCGGCGACGCGAAGTATAAATATTTAAAAGGACGTTTCTCGCGAATTAACTATCCGAGTGCCGTGAAACGTTGCACGTTTTAAATGCTTATACAAATGTTGATCCACTGGCATCTAATTTATTTCAATTGTTTGCATAATCACAAGATGGCTGCTGTGCGTAATTTTAAAATCTCGTTTTTACTTCTTGTGTTCTAATCATGCGATTGAAGTTTGAATACCACACTTACACAATAATCTTAATATAATAGTACAAAAATAAAAATCCAACCTG
Source organism: Meconema thalassinum (assembly GCA_946902985.2). Classification (NCBI taxonomy): domain Eukaryota; kingdom Metazoa; phylum Arthropoda; class Insecta; order Orthoptera; family Tettigoniidae; genus Meconema; species Meconema thalassinum. The sequence continues at coordinate 75,090,687 of OX336392.1, forward strand.
GCGACCATATGAAATATTTAGACGGCTCTCAATATCTACGAATCTGTTACAGAAATTAAACTGAAATTTTGTATGTTGATAGAGGCAATTAACATGAGCAGGATATATGAAAATAGGCTGTACAGTTCTTCACGGAACTACTTGTTATAATTGTGCGACAATTAGTTCAAAAGTTGGTCACGAAAAGGACTAGGATTTTATCTTTTTTTGACTAAATAGTATAAAAGTCCAGGCCAAGCCAGACCAATCATGCAGTTATTCCGACAGACCGAGGGGGGCGTCAGGCTACATCACACATCGAATGCAGTTACTAGTCCGTCCAGGGGGCGTGACGTTGCGGTATCACACATCGAATGCAGTTTCCGATAGCCCAGGGGGCGTCATAGTGCTACATCACACCGAAGACAGTCTACAAGTATTCCTTGAGGGGAAACGCTGTATCACATCGTATAGAAATTATCCGACAGCCAAGAGCGTCGCGGTATCGATAACCAACGAGCATCCGTAAGGAGTAACCAAGAAGTATTATTACAGTATCGCCGTGTGGAGAATTAGGAAAATCCTAGTTACAGGATTTAGTTCCGACAGTATAAAGTTTACAGTGAAAAGTTCAGTAATTACAGTCAAAGCAGGCTGCGAACTTAGAGCCCAGGGCGATAGGTCTTAAATTAAACGACCAAAAGTATCATAACGTATTGAAGTAACGTAACAGCGAGATAAACATTTTATCAACTTTAAAGAACCCGAGTAGGGACGGACAGAATAAGGTTCGCAAAGTATTCTGGAAAGATAGGAATTCGAGAACCGAATCATTGGAAAGGAGAAGGAAACTCTAGACATTGTTTCAAGGAAACATACGAACTATTCAAAAAGCACTAAGTTACGAGGAGTATTAGTTGCTAGAAATCAATAGGTCACCGATAGATTATCTGGGGGACCGTGGACTGAATAGACTTTCGCCAGACCAACCAATAGGGTCTAGAAAGGAGCCGTTTGAGTCAATAATAATAGCAGATCGTCAGGAAACGGGATTTGAAGGAGTACTATTCCAGGGAGGAAATAGATGGTTCGAGACTTTCACATTCTGGCAAGATAGGAAGCCGACATTTACTAAATTTTCACCCTTGGAGACGGGAGGTCAAGAAATCACGTGTGAAAGGCTTAATAGCAGCCTTAGTGATTAGAATCTGTGAAGTGTAAATATATAAAAATTTGTTTTAAAAAGGTAATATCTTTCAGTGTTTTTATCGTGTATTCTAAACGAATACACCAGTGTATTTTAAAATGTTATCAGTGTTAAATGTATACGAGTTAAATGTGTGTCAAGATATGTCAGTACATGAAATGAATTTGTACAAGATGGTGTAATCACAAAATAGTGGGCAAAAATGAAACATCGCAAGAAAAGGAAGGTCAGGGACCGACCTATAACATGTGAGTAAAGATTTTCATTATGTTTTGTGTTGGGAAAGTGTTTGTGTACAATCCACCGGAGTTTGAGATAGAGGGATGTTTCTGAATAACAAATAACAGAATAGGAGCGCGGTCTGAACAAATAAAATTTGAGAAATTATAAATAATTAGGTGAAATGAATAAATCCTGTAGAGGAAATGTATGAAATAAAATGTCAGTGTATTTGACAAATGTTACAAAAGCAAGCGTAATAAATAATAATAATAATAATAATAATAATAATAAAAGAAATATAAATAAAGATTAAATTGAATGATATGAAAGTAAGAGCGTTTGAGCCTTAATAAAAGTATAAGACATGGCGTTAATGCATGTTCTTAAAATATAGCGATTATTGTCAAGGGAAAGGATTAATATAAAAATTGAGATACGGATTAATTGTTAATGTGGAATTTATCAGTTCTTTGGAAGACGCTAGGCCTTAAAATAATGTATAGCGCAATGTAGCGCATTAAAGTAAATTGTCACGCTAGGAATGCGTAGAATCTAAATGTACTTGGTAGATTACTTATGAGGGACAGTTGATTGCGGTAATTGAGCCATGATAAAGTCCTCCAATAGTGACGTAGATCACGAGGCTATGTGTGTTATGTTGTATTATAATAGGGAGCAAATGTATGGTATTATGAGCGTAGGTAATATAGGCCACGACCGACCCTAAGTAGCATTTATATAAGTCCTCTAGTATGGGAATGGTTCCCGAGGCATGTTAAGAGAGTCGAACCCAGACTCGTCTAGTTGTTGAAGCCCCTAAGTATTCGTCGTTGTATGTGAATTACTCTTACCAATCAATGATGACACTTCATAATTAATAAATGCCAAGGTTACGAAAGTGGTTTATGAACCTAATAATGTTGTTGAAAGTAAATGAAAGACACGCCAGGTCTCCCCAGAGAACTGAAGAAAAGAAAGATCTGTTTTAAAAGCATTGAGTATAGCTGCCACGCGTGGACAAGGCTGGAGGCTCCCCTATTAGCCATAAATCTCGCCCAAGTGATTACGGTCCAACCCTTGTTATTGTAAGTGTGCTAGGTCGGGAAAGGACCGTCTGAGAGAAGTAATAATACACCGTGAGTGTTTAAAAGTTGTAAATGACCCGGGATTTGAACCGAGGTCCGTGTAGATGAAAGTACCGCTTGCCAGTTCAGATCGTAGCTTTCTTATGTGATAAAGGTCTTATAAGACAAATAAATAAAAATCCCTAATGTAATGTTGTATGGATGTAGGATTCCATGAGTTCAATGAAGATAACTAGATTCCGGGAGTAATCATAGTTTTTGACTTTGTCAAGTAATCTTTTGTAACTCTGGAGTACACAAGTATTTTCCCGATCACTGTAGTGAATTTGTGAAACTTGAGAGAGATGGTAACGTGGAGAACATTGTTGAATGCCCAAACATTTAAGTAGAGAAGTAATATGTACTTTAAATATGATTATATATTTGTTTGATGAGAAGAAACTCATAAAATAGTTATTGAGGTGTGTGAAAGAAGGACACCGTCATTATTGGAAAGTATCGAGCCATTAGAGCTCGTGATTATATTGGACTTTAAGATAGATACTTTATGGAAGTGAAAATAATTATGAGTTTTTGGTTTGAAAGGAACCATTTGTTTTAATACAATGTTTGTTTAATTTTTATATCTTCCTTGTTCACTTTGAACATGTTTAGAAGGATTTGGTCAATAGTTTATTTGTTTTATTTGTTTGTAGCGCCATAATTTTGGTTAATTAAATGTGTTAAAATAGGAGTTGAATTTGTTTTTATTTTGAAAGTGTATCCTCTATTTAATCCAAAATGTGTAAGTCACAGAGTGGTAGAACATACCATAACCCCGAAAATCCCGAATTGAGCATTGCTGGCATACTGTGATTTGCATATTTCTTGCTGGAAGGGCATAATATGTTCGCGTAAATAAACTGGCGAATATGAAACAAGAAATAGCACTGTACCTTAAAATCACCAACACTAATTTCTACACAGCGCATTCAAACGACTCCGGTGACAATATTACTGAGGGACGGCAGATGTAAACATATGGCTTGCATATGGCATTGCAAGCACACAGAGCGCATGCGTCGGTCGTTCAAAGATCTTGAAAGACAGAGAGATGTCTCGCGCTCGCTCTCCGGTAACAACATTCTTGTGGCTGACTCTCAACAGATATTTATGAATATTTATGTTAAAACATATAATAAAATTATAATTATCGTCGAAAATAAACAGTCGTATGCAACTCGCCTATAATGGTAATTAAGACACTCGTATGGAAATTATAAAACTCGCATCGCTCGTTTTATAAACCTACTCGTGTCTCAATTATTGCCATTATAGGCTCGTTGCATAATGTACTATTTCACCATCTATCGTCTCTGTAAAGGATTCAATGTCTTTCCGATTTCTTCCCCAATCTATTGTCATAACGCCTACATTGAGTTCCCTGGCAAATTTTTGGAGCGATTCCCCTTTGTCCAGTCTTCGTAGCACTACTAATTTTTCACTTAATGGAAGAATAACGTGTTTACGTTTCATTTCTGACTTGTTGAAAAAACACACAAAACCGTTCAGTACACACAATGTACTGTAAACAAATTACCGTAACCAATGCCGTAAAACCAACGAAGAGTAAGCACGAAAGCCTTCACAATGTACTGTACAAAACATGGACGACTGAAACGATACGAGAGATGACGGAGCACTAAAACGCACAAGCGATAACAGCAATGGCGCGACGGGTAGCGAGTCACCGCTGAGAGTCGGGGCAAGTTCGGCTCGAGCACGGTCGGATCAACCGGAGTGGCGGGCCAGCCGAGGACGGACGAGAGGGGTTCTACTGTATTCGAATTATTTCAATTTCCAACCTATTCCAACATTCGAATTAGTGAAATAACCCGATTATTTATTCAATAATTGAATGAGTCGAACCATTCAAATGTTCGAATAATTGCATAAATTTTGAAAAAGAAAAGTGAAAAGAATGTTTAACAGTTACGATCGCAATCAAAACGAATTCAGTCAATAATATAATGAGTCTAACCATTCAAATGTTCGAATAATTACAAAAATTTAGAAGAAGAAAAAGAGAAAAGAATGTTTAACAGTTACGATCGCTACCAAAACGAACTTTCCCCTAAAGTAACATCTCTGCCAAAATTATTATTACTAGCGGACCCGTGCAAGAACTCTCGCATAACGGATTGTGTGCGCCCCATTTGCGCTATGCGGGCTGTACACGACACAGTTCTGCCAGGGGCTATCTTCTTGTTTATTTGTTTAAAAGCACTTTATAAACAAATACATATATTTCCGTTGACTTTTCGAGAAATGCAAGATTTTTCCTGTACTATCGAGACGATTTGGAAGATTTTGGTACAAACCACACCTCCTAACTCCCTCTGGTTTAGGAGCTTGAGTTTTGTGAAACATAGACCTTAGCGTATTTAATAATAAGATTGTCCTTCTGTCTTCGTTTCGGCGTGCTGTGGACCACGTTACTTCAACCGTTTGCATCCTAGAGCTTTAACTCTTCCCCAATATTCTTTCATTCGCGTTCAGTGATCCACCTTTCTTTCATCAGTCCACTTCTTGCCAATTTTCAATTTTGGTTTATCTTGGAAGCACGTTCCAGGATGCCTTCGAGTGTGATTCCTACTTCTCTAAGATCTTTTTTAACTTCGATGAACCAGGGTCCCTTGGTTTTCTTGTTAACAAAGTAGGAAATGATCTTGTTGGTCTGTCTCTGCAAGCTCAGGCGTGTTATGTGGCCATAAAATTGAATCCTCTTTTTTGAATGGTGTCTGTTATCCTCTCAATGTGAAGGAAGAGTTCGTTGTTATGATATGAATGGTCCAAGGATCTTCCTCTAGGGTTTGCTTTCTTTGGCTTCTAACTTTTCAATCAGACCAGTTCTATTCAATGCTAGGCAATCTGCTGCATACTGGGCTTGTGCGCGAATGACTGAACAATAATGCTTAAGCATGGCGTTGATGGACACATTATTGTTATTATTATTATTTTTCATTTGAATTGAGCCTCTATGGACGGCATATTAACAATCAATTTTATTTGTGTCTAGATCTTGTTCTTCTACCGGCCTAGATATCTTCCCAGTACTTCTTGAGTCCATCGATTACTGCCTTCTTTCGTGCTTCTTCGCCTCTTGGGCTCAGATTCAACTTTAAAATCCTGATAGTTTATAACCATTTCTCGAAATTCAAACTTATCGTGAATTTTCTTTTCTGGAATAGGCCTATCAATTTGCATCAGGTTTTTCTCACATTTTTGGAACCATCTCCATTTGGTTGCTTTAGGCTTTGTGAAATTCCAGATTTTCTTAGTCAGTCATTCGTCAGTCATACGGAAGATGTGCCCGTAGAACAGCAATCTCTTCTCATTGATGGACAACATTATTGGTTCTATTATAGTGAATACTGTAGCTCTTCAATGGATCTCAATCGTCCCCCTCTCCCCCTCCCCCCCCCCCCCATTAACCTATCTGTTGCCTATTCTTCTTCTTGTTGTCGTTTCGGCCATCTACCGACCACGCTATTTCAACTGCCCTTTTCCATGTCTTTGCGGCTGGGCCTTAACGTTCGCCCAGTATTCCCGCATTCGTTTCCTATGCTGTTCCTTCCTCGCTTCAGTCCATGTCTTGCCAGTTTTTAGTTCTGGCTTTCTTGGAGTTTCGACTTTAGTGGAACACGTTTCTGGATATCCTCCTGGGTTATCCCCACTTCACGCAGGACATTACCAACCTCAGTGAACGACGTCTCCTTGGTTTTCTTGTTAAGAAAAAAGAAAGGAAGATCCGATTGCTCAACCTTGTAAAACTCATACGAGCAATTTGTCAATAGAAAACTATCCTTCTCTTACGAATGGTGTCCGTGATCATTTCTACATGTGAGTAGAGTTCATGATTGTGTCGTCTTCTGAATTCACAATTTTCTTTAATTGGACCTAGGATTCTTCTCAAGATGCGCCTTTCTCTTATTTCTAGTTTCTCAATCATACCCTTTCTATTCATAGCAATGGCATTCGGCACCATATAAAGTCTTATTACTGTGCAGTAATGTCGTATCTTGCCGTTAATGAATATTGATTTCTTCTTGTAGACATATTTAGTTAGTTGATATGCCGTTTCCATTTTTCTTATCCGTGATGCAAAGGCTTCTTTCTCCGAGGTGTTGGGATCTATCCACACTCTAAGATATGTATGGCCTATTGTCATTATTATAATTATTATCATTATTATTGTTACATTACATTATGCGAACCGGCCAAAACTAAGGACCACACAAATGTCATTTCATTTCCTTCTCATAGTTCTTTCTTCCTTTCTCTTCCTCCACACTTCCTTCATTATTAGTATTATTAATATTATTATTATCCCCACGGCCATGCCTAGGAGTGACGTCATGCTGGCGTGTGGCGATACACTTGCTACACAACGCAGCCATTGTCCTCGCGTGGTGCGGCTCGCGTCGCTACGTCGTTCGCATACAGAGCGCTCCAGGGGCGAGCAAAACTAGTTATATCTGACCAAAGGCTATGAGAGATCAAACTTTGAAAAAGTCATCAACCCTTAAACGATTTCAAAGATACTTCAATAGAAGATTATTTTAACAAATTTATAACTTTCCTTCTAGAATTCCCAATTAGAACAAAGTTAAAAGAAAATGGCTGCTTAACTCAGTCGGTAGCGGCTCTGTGCGTCCTACTGGATACGCAAACATCTGTGGGGTTGACTTTGCCCGCAACAGAAGTCGGTACCCAAGATAAAATGGGTCGGACGCGTTGCTGACAACTCCTTCGCAGCTAGTGGGGATTCAAGAAAAAGTGGGAGCTCCTACCCCTAACCCTACGGCTATTCTATGACTTCCAACCCTGTCTAGGTTGTTATTGTTATGTTGCTGTTTAATTTAAGGGACTCTATATCGTGGCCATTTAACTCCGTGTACTTGAGTGTGTGTAAAATACGTCCGATAACCTGGATCATTGTGATTTTTGTAGTAGTGTATTTGTGGTATAACCCTTTCTCGAACTGATTGCCGGAGGACGAGATGGGAACTATTCTCTTTTTTACTTGTGTCACACGTCAGCCTGCTTCGTTGACAAGTACAGTTGCGCGAGTAGGATATGACTCACCTCCAGTAGCTTCAGTCATCGTTTAACTGTTCGTAGTGACATAAGCTCCTGTGACGCTTATCTCCGCTTCTAAGACAGGTAGCGCGCGGAATGCTGCTTGACTTATGTGCAGACTGCACTCTGCCATCACTGTGTCCTCCACTTCACCCCGCGGGACTCCTACTACAATAATCAACTAACGCTGGCGCAGCCACGCTCAGTGGCAATTAAATCTTAAATGGGTAATATAGGCTACTAATAATTCAAGTGAGAATTAGGAAGGAGGTAGCCTTGGCCTTTAGTTAGGAACCATCCCAGCATTCTGCTCGAGTAGAAGTGGGAAATATCACGGAAACCCACTCAGTTCACCGAAGGAGTCTGCGAGGGATCATTCATCTACCATCGCAAGGACGGAGTCTTGGAGCTTAACACACTTTGTCAGCATGTAATAGTAGGATGATGACAGGCCGATCGTCCAGGCGACCGCTAACCAGGGGCTAATTAAGGAAGGGTCAGGGAAGGGATGTTGGAAGGAGGTTGGCCGTGGACCTGATGAAAGGAATCGGCTTGGCATTCTCCTGGTGGTGAAAATGGGAAGCCACGAAATCCATTTTCAAAACGGCCGAGGTGGGATTCGAACCCACACATCCCCGATGCTAGCGATCACGAGGTAGCGCATTAGTACTCAAGGTTAATTTTCGATAATATTTTGAACAAATAGTTCCACGATGAAATAAATTTCCTATTTTCATCATCATATATTATTTCAGTAGTATAGATCCCTCCTGCGGCGCTCACAAGCGACCGATCGTGACAAATGAGCATTCAAATGAAAGAGAATAGACATTAGCATTGCCATATTGCACTCTAAATTCATAAATATCTATAAGTTCCTTAAAAAATGAATTTTAAAAAAATGTACGAAGTGTGCGATTTTCAGATACAGTTGCTGTACGAAAATGCGCTCCATAATTGCTGTCCACTTCACATTTTGGCCTCTGTGACGCCTGTTTCATGTCATTTTAACATACTGAGGTCATTACTTTATCACTTAGCATGACTTTCAGAAACAGTAAATCAAAGGAATGAGTACTCAAATCGTATAATTTCATAAATATCGAATAGCCAGTGAGTGTTATGATGATCCAATTTTCAGTGATTGCCTTTTTAAGATAGGGAACGTAGAACTTGGAATTCTAATTGAAATGTAAATAGTGTTCTATAATCATTTGGTTACAATAAAAACATGAACAACCTTTCTCCTTAAGTTTCTCATTATAAACCTATAGGGAAAGTGTGGTTTATGAACATGTGAGATTTCTCGCACGGGACCGCTAGTATATTCTAATGGTCTATTCCATTAAAAATACTCCCTCCTATAAGAAGCATTTTCCATGTGATTTACGAGTACATGACCTACGTTGTGATCCAGTACCTACAGCAAGGAAATAGAAACTCAACATCAATAAGTTGTAGTCATTATAGACACGAAGCATAAAGAAAGTACTGTACAATCGTCTTTCAGTGGTACTACTGCATGCCTTGTATTAAATCAAAGCTTTCATAGTTCGTCAAGATAACTCATTTCAACACACCTCCAGCACTGGAAAATATGTGTCCAAAGTTACACGATGCGGCTTTTAACGCTAAGGAATTGTGTACTGGTGTAGCCTATCATACGAATCTCCTCTTCAATCGCCTGAATAAGATGTGAGAAATGAAAATAAAAATCGAGGTTTTAAAATTTCCAACTCACTCCATCTTGAATTTTTGAACACAATTGAACATCATTAGATCTATTAGATCTATACTAAGCTCAGAATAAAGATTCGCTGTACCAAGTTTCATTACACTCGGGTAGCTTAATTAGATCGGAGGAAAGCTATTTTAAACATTTGAAAATAACTTAGCCACCATGTTTTCTTTTTTGTGTTTCTCAGGAATTGAAAAGTCAGATATATTTTCTTACTAAACAGTCCTTTAACACCATACAAAATTTCAGTTTGATTGCTTCAATAGTTTCGGAGATATTGAGAACTAGTGAAATTTTTGGGATGTACGCCATATTGGATTGATTTGTATATGTGCTGTAAAATTGTTTGCCAGCAGATGAACATTGTAATCGTGGCTCATTATATCAACCTATAATTATATCGCTTGTGTAGAACACGAGAAATTAAAACATAATTTTAACAAGTAGTTCCGTGAAGAACTATACAGCCTATTTTCATATAGCCCACTTATTGCAACTATCAACATACACAATTTCAGTTTGATTGCTGTAATAGATTCGTAGATATTGAGAACCGAATAAATAATTCGGATGGTCGCCATGTTGGATTTTATATATGTAGGTCCTCGAGTAATGTACTGTTACATGCAGATTATTGTGTACGTGTAGTATTCAAACTTCAATCGCATAATTAGGACACTAGAAGTTACAAGGAGATTTGAAAATTTCGCACAGCTGCCATCTTTAGGTTATGGATACAATTGATATAAATTAGATGCTAGTGGATTACCATTCGAATAAGGATTTACTGTACCAAGTTTCACTGCTCTCGGATGGTTAAATTGCGATAAACGTCCATGTGAATATTTATATTTCGCGTCGCCGCCATGTTGGATTTGTGATCACCAGGTTATTTAAAGTCCTATAAGTGAACTTGAGTTCATAGCCATTATGAACAATAAAAAATTCAGTTTGATTGCTACAATAGATTCGTAGATATTGAGAGCCGTCTAAATATTTCGGATGGTCGCCATGTTGGATTGTTAAATGTATAGGCCATAGAGTCATGTACCATTATAGGAAAATTATTGGGTAGGTTCATTATTCAAACTTTCACTTCGATCGCATGACTACATCACAAGAAATGAAAACATAATTTTAAAATTCGCACAGCCGCCATCTTGAGGTTATGTAAACAATTGAACTAAATTAGATACCAGTGCATTGCAATGTGTATAAATATTTCCTGTACCAGATTTCAGTGCGTTTGGAGCATTAAATCGTGAGAAAGGTCTATTTCAAATTTTCTAATTCGCTTGGCCGCCATGTTTGTTTTGTATATAACCGGGTTTTTAAAGTCGTATAAATGAACTTCCAGTAGAGCCCTTTATCTCCGTACAAAACTTCAGGGAGATACCGCTGATAGTTTCAGAGATACAGAATGCCGGTGAAATATTTCGCACATCCGCCATCTTGTGGTTATGTAAACAATTGAACGAAGTTAGTTGTCGGTGCATTACAATGTATATAAACATATACTGTACCAAGTTTCATTGCGTTTGCTTCGATAAATCGCGAGAAACGTCTATTTAAAAGTCGCAACTTCGCTTGGCCGCCATGTTGGTTTTGTAGTTACCAGGTTTTCAAAGATCACATAAGTGAACTTATAGTAGTTCCCTTTATCACCATACATGATGTCAGGGTAATATCGGTAATCATTTCGGAGATATTGAATGCTGGTGAAATATTTCGCACAGCCGCCATGTTGGATTGGTGAGTCGTAACTAAATTTGAAGGGCACGGTCGAGGTCACCCGGAATAGTACTATGAACTTACCGAGTTTCATTGAAATCGCTCCAGCCGTTTAGATTTTATTAGGGGGGGGGGGACACACACACGAATCACACACACACACACACACACACACGCACACACACACGGACAAAAGGTGATCTCATAAGCCTATTTTTTCAAAATTGAAAATAGGCTAATAAAAAGTCACATAATCGAGCTTACCATTGTATTCTCTATCACCATTCATAATTTCAGGGTGATATCAGTAATAGATTTGGATAGAATGCTAGTGAAATGTTTCGTTCGGGCACCATGTTGGATTATTGAAACTTATTAAAATTTGAAAGGACCGGTCGGGATTGGTCAAAATATTACTATGTTCTTACAGACTTTCATTGAAAGCGCTCCAGCCTATATTATACTATGTCCGTACACATGGACAAACACCTCAACCCAAAATCACAGGTTCGATTCCGGCCGAATAAGTCGGAATTTTGAAGGTCGAGATAAATTCACAGTACTCCGATTCGTACGACGTCAGCATGTCAAAGACTTCTCGTGGCACATTTGGTAATTACAAGAAAACATTAGTTAGTTAGTTAGTTAGTTATTGTTGTTTTAAGGGGAGGAACTACGAGGTCATCTGCCCCACAAGAAAACATTAATTACATACTAGGGCGCCCGTACTGCTCCGCAGCATTATTTTTCAGTATTGGAATTAAAAAATTACGACATTATCTAATAGTTTATAACCTTTATTTCAGAATACTCCCTTCCAGACAATGTTCGCTGTGCGTCGACCCTTAGGTTTAATTTCTACTTCTACATCTTTAAATGATTTTCCTCGGGATAAGGCAACATGGCCTAAAACAGGATTAGGCAAATATATTCCAACTCGATGAAGCGTTTGACCCTGCGCTTTGTCGATTGTAATACAAAACGCTAGTGTAATAGGAAATTTCCGTCATTAGAACCAAAGATATGATTGCTACAATGAGAAAAATGTTGAAAAAATGAGATGTAATATCGAATGTTCACTCATAACTTTCCTAATAATCATCCGATGTGAATAGTTAAGAGCTCAAATGACAGCGCTTGATTCACTGAGTGTTCTTAGATGAAAACGGCCTTCGTACCTCAATTAGAACCAGAGATAGCATTGCTTCAAAGTTGGAATAAGTTGAAAAAATCAAATAATTTGAGGAAGGCGGAAGTTAAGTGATTTTTAATACTTGATAACAAATCTGTGCATGAATAACTTTCATTTAAAAAAGAATGAAGAAAATAGACCGGATAGAATGGCCGGACGGACTCGGATAAGTTTTCATATATATTTTAAATATATAGATCAGATGTGGGTTCACCGATCCGAATTCTGGTTTTATTGTCTGGTGGCAGCAGGATAGGAGGGTGGAAATTGGAAAGTAGATGGCCTGAATGGCTCCAAATCAAATGATATAGTACTCAAAGTTGCTGAGGCCAGACTAATATAATCTCTAGGGCCCTGATAAAAATGTGCTTATTTTTTAATAAATATGATTTTTTTATGAGTACTTATAAGTGGAAAAAATTACAGTCAGTCTGAAAGACTAGACGTTATATAATTTCAAATGACGCATGCTACAAATGCTACACATGTTAGAAAGGCTCAGGAGGGCTTCTCGCTTCACTCGAAGCCCCATTCACTCCATTGCCCATTAACTTAGGCTTCCCGCGCGGGCACCTCTTTAAGGGTCACCCTGTATTTGAGTCTGACATCTTTTACAACTCTTTAAAGGTCACCCATTATTTGAATCTAATATCTTGCAAACCTCTTAAAGGGTCACCCTGTATTTGAATTGAATCTAACATACTGCACACCTCGTTAATTGTCTTATCTTATCTGTATTCTTATCTGGCATCTTATATATCTCTTTAGAAGTCACCCTGTATTCTTGTGTGACATCTTGTACACCTCTTTAGGAGGCACCCTGTATTCTTATCTGGCATCTTATATATCTCTTTAGAAGTCACCCTGTATTCTTGTGTGACATCTTGTACACCTCTTTAGGAGTCACCCTGTATTCTTGTCTGACATCTTGTGCACCTCTTTAGGAGTCACCCAGTACTCTTCTCTGCCATCTTGTACACCTCTTTAAGAGTCACCTTGTATTCTTATCTGGCATCTTTTTTATCTCTTTAGGAGTCATCCTGTATTCTTATCTGGCATTTTGTATTGTACTTTGCTCCGACATCCTGCACACCTCTTTAGGAGGCACCCTGTATTCTTATCTGGCATCTTGTATATCTCTTTAGAAGTCATTCTGTATTCTTGTGTGACATCTTTTACACCTCTTTATGAGTCACCCTGTATTCTTGTCTGACGTCTTGTGCACCTCTTTAGGAGTCACCCTGTATTGTTCTGTGCCACCTTGTATTCTTATCTGGCATCTTGTATATCTCTTTAGGAGTCACCCTGTATTCTTATCTGGCATCTTGTACACCACTTTAGGAGTCACCCTGTATTCTTTTCGCTTCGCTCGAAGCCCCAGGTCACTCGACGCCCCAGGACTCTTTCAACAGACTCCATTAACCATTAACTTAGGCTTCCCGCGCGGCTGCATGACGTCACGCACTCGCCGTCTATTACCCATTAACTTAGGCTTCCCGCACGGCTGCATGACGTCACCGTCTCCGTCTCCGTAACGCATAACATTTGACTCTAGCATAACGATGAAGTCGACAAGATCATTTGAAATGATAAAATATATAATTAAGTTTCCAAAATATGTTCTTAAATTTGTATCATATTAATCTCCCCCAGTTACTCGGAAAACAGTTGAAACGTCCAGCTGCTTGAATCATCCATAATCTTGTCTACAGTACAAATGTACCCACTTAATAGGCCGGGCATTGCCTCAGTTTCTGAATACTGCAATACTTCCTGCAGATGCACGATACGAAATCATGTATGTGCTGTTTTCGAAGAGCAGAAGAAAATTTCACTTCAAAAAGTTTCATAGCACTTTGTCAATACTCACAAGTTTCGCAGACCACAAGTAAAATTTCTGTCAAGGTAATGACTACTGGGGCTTTAATAAGGCTGTTGACAACTGCCCCCTGCTTTACTTAATGACCGGGGAATTCCTGTCTTGAAATATTACTGCAATAAAGATAAGGGTGCATTAACGAAATACAGAAGCAAATTACTGGAATTGCCAAGGGTCGGAAATGTGGGCAGCAGTCATCAAAGGAGTACAACATTCCACCAAATAAAGGAATTATTTACTGTATTTATGAGTAAATACGCCGGAATATGAAGTAATTTATAAAAATTGCAAAAATATGTAAATAAATAGAAAATAAAACTCAGCAATTCTTCTAGGTTTGTTAAATAATAGTGCATTTTGCACTGAGCCTATAATGGCAATAATTAAGACACGAGTATGTTTAAAAAACAAGCGTAGCGGGTTTTATAATTTCCATAAGAGTGTCTTAATTACCACTATACAGTAGTCGAGTTGCATACGACTGTTTATGTTCCAAGATAATTATAACTATTTTATGTTCGAACATACATATTCATAAATATCTGTCGAGATTTCCCCAGTTTTATGTACTGAACAGAGCGCATGAGACGCAGAGAATACCTTGTATTTGACCATGGCCTCCTGGAATACCTCACTATGACATTCCTCACGCAGTGAAATTTAAAATAGGGGGCCATGGAAGTGAGCGCAGGTGCGATGCTATCCTCACCTAATTGGTCACACAACTGTTTCTTGAGCTCTCATTGGTGAGAGAAACTGTATCATAATGAAATCTTGTACTATAATGAGCTTAATTATAGTACAGTTTTCTGGCATATAATATTTACATTTCGCCAGGGTCGAACATAAAAAAATATTTAAACACACAACTATTCGGTCCTTAATAATCTCCCATCTTCCTTCCAGGCAAATGCCGGGGTTGGTCCCTAACTATAGGCCACAGCCGCTACCTTCCAACTCCTCGTCCTTACATTCCAACTTCCCTCCTTCCCTCCCCAACGGTACTTGTAGCTCACCCATTGGGTGTCCGTCTCGAAGCAGCTACAAAACTGGCGAGCCGAACATGTCCTCGGACACTCCCGGCACTAAAAGCCATACGCAAAAAAAAAAAAAACTATATTGCTGATCGAAGTACTGTACTGAACTCGATAAGACAATAGGTCCAGTCCACCACACATTTAGCCTGGTACAGAAGCCATTCAGAACGAGAAAATCACACAGTTATATTCTTATGTGCGTTTCTAGAGTCTACAAGCGTATACGATATTTATCCTGCTTACCTGATGGTATGTTCTCAGCGTGGGTGGGTGACCAGGGATATACAAAGAACAAGACTTCTCCATGTATCTTCTCAATACTCTAAGTCAAAAGTGATCAATATTTCTTTTAAACATAAGGTCCGTGAACTATGGCCACACGATCGTTTAGAGCAACTAGCACAGAATGCAAATACATTTGCCGTTTATAGCAAAATATTTGTAGATATCAGTATTGATGGATGAATTCTAAAGTTTATATTATACACCAACCAATACTTGAATTAAAATATATCAATTATACAGGGTGTCTTTTATGTACCTTTGGGGAATGATAGATCGTGTAGGGGATGGGTATAGAAGTAATGTGAGATAGGGAGCGGCCTCCTTAACCCCTAAAATAAGGGTTGATTCAGGCCCTCCTCCCTGTAAGTTAAGCAACCGACCCAAGCCTCTATTACCTTTCTCAATCCTTTTAAAGGAACTTTGTGACTAATTATGGAACTGCGGTAGTTTTAAGTTCGTGCCTTCTAATGATTACCCTACGGCAAAAATTAAGCTAAGCATGCCTAGCCTAGCTAAACCTTACTTTCTCTTGCAAATCAACGTGATTTAAACGTAATAACGGACTTAAACAATTTAATGCTATGAAGTGCACAAAGATCGGTTTAATTTACCGAAGGTATCAAGCTTAAAATCCTTACACCTAAAATAACATTAAAAAAACAAGCCCGGAACCGGACCCGGGACTACCGCCCTTTCGCACCGCAACGCTATCCATTACGCCATCGCCACATGGTGAAATGAGTCTTGCCAGGAGTTAGAGGATTGAGAAGGGTAATAGAGGCTTGGGTCGATTGTCTAACTTACAGGGCGGAGGGCCTGAATCAACCCATATTTTAGGGGTTAAGGAGACCGCTCCGACCCAAAGTTCCCTATCTCAAATTACTTCTATACCCGTCCCCTACACGACCTATCATTCTCCAAAGGTACACTTTTCGATGTGAAATGCCATGTCCTGTGGTTCGAATTCCACGTAAAAAGGAGGACCCGTGGCTCATAATCACAAGATTCACGGTCACGTAAAACTACAATCTTCCTTCCTTTTTCCAAAGGTACATAAAAGACACCCTGTATATTATAGAGCACTATCTTATTCAAAACAGCCTTGTCAAACACTACAGAATGTGGTTTAATCACTGCTTAAACGTACATGTTTCGGTGTTCAATGACACCTTCGTCAGCGTAGATTGAATTAAAATAATCTTAAAAGTAAGTTTACAAAGATAAAAGAGAAAATGGATATCCTTACAATACACTATTAGAAATTTAAATAGTGTTTTTCTTTTTTTAATCTTTGTAAACTTAGTTTTAAGGTTATTTCAATTCAGATAGCGGACCCGTGCGAGAAATCTCGCGTGTTCATCAACCACACTTTCCCCGATAGGTTTATAATGAGAGACTGAAGGAGAAAGGTTTTTATGTCTTTATTTCAACCAAATGATTATAGGACACTATTTACATTTCAGCTAGAATTCCAAATTCTACGTTCCCTAACTTAAGAAGGCAATCACTAAAAATTGGATCATCATAATACTCACCGGTTATTCGATATGTTTGAAATTATACGAATTGAGTTCTCATTCCTTTGATTTACTGTTTCTGAAATCCATGCAAAATGTTAAAGGAAATACATCAGAATGTTAAAATGACATGAAACAGGCGTCACAGCGGCCAAATGTGAAGTGGACAGCAATTATGGAGCATATCTTCCTACAGCAACAGTATCTGCAAATCGCACACTTCATACATTTATTTAAAAGCCATTTTTAAAGAAATTATACATATTTATGAAATTAGAGTGCGATTCGTCACTGCTAATGTCTATTCTCTTACATTGGAATGCTCATTTGTCACGATCGGTCGCTTGTGAGTGACGCAGGAGGGATCTATACTACTGAAATAATATATATGATGATATACGCTGACGAAGGTGTCATTGAACACCGAAACATGTACGTATAAGCAGTGATTAAACCACATTCCTTAGTGTTTCACAAGGCGGTTTTAATAACATAGTACCATCAGTCAACACGGATATTAATTATTACCATTGTCATTATGGTCAATGATTACGCATTTCATATTATAGAACATGTTTCAACCTGATATTGTGGTATTTCTCGGCACAATTAAGAAATGAAAATACTAGTGGTGTACTTAAGTCTAATGATGAATGTTTAATATGAAAAATTGTGTGATAAATTGTAATTAAAAGAATAAAATAGTATAATAAATTGGATATTCTTTTGTTTTGTTATTTTAATTACAATTGAAGACTCCACGGGAAAAAACGGGGTAAGTCACATTCTGTACATTTTTCAGGAGAGCGAATTTAAACCCCTCAACACTAAAAAAAGAAATACTTAAAACAACTCAATTGAGAATAAGCAATATAGTTTCTTTGCCAAATTTATTTTTATAAAGGAAGTACATGTTAAACAAATAACAACTAAAGTTAAATTAGGAAAAGTGAGAGGATATGGGACGTTCTTTCCGTTTCCACTAAAAATAAAAACCTCTGTACCTCGGTGACATTCCGCTTTATTTGAAATTAATTTCAAATGATCTGTAGTGACGATGGTTGGCCACCAGAATGCGCCATAAACTCATTTGCGAAAAAATTGGACTTACCCCGTTCTTTCCGTGGGGTCTTCAATTTATCACATATGTTTTTTAACGTATTTGTAAATAAGGACCAATACTGAATTAAATATGATTAACTTTAAATCAATACGCCACATTCATAAATTCATATTAAAATCCTCCTGTCTATACCGATGGGCGTCAGCTCCTCTACTTTTGGTTTCTCCACCTCTTATGCAGATGTTTCCTTTCTTTAGTGTTTTATTGACAACATATAAAATGGTGAACAGGGAGTTTGAAGATCTGAGGAATATTTAAACACGGTTCTGAGACCTACAATTTGCACCAAAAAACAAACGATGGACGGTTTCAACACAGAAAAATCTTGGGTTGTTTAGTACCGTAAACAATACGATATGAGATTTTCCATCATATTTCTCATTCAGTCATGGGTAACCATAAAGTTTGTAACGATTCGATCCCATACCTGTTAGATATAAAGGGTTATTCATTCATTTATTATCATATTTATTATTCTTATTAATTAGTACATCGATGAGATGATTTTTATATCAGATAATTGTAAGCGGTTTTTATTATTATATTCAATTAGATTTTTATTAACATTTATTTGTAAAGAGACGAAGTATTATATATTGCAACAAGATTGGCGATATGGACTAACCCTATGCGTCACAAACAGAACGTCGTAGTAGTTATTTCACCACGGCTAAGCGTCACTGTCATGAGTAACCATCACGAGTTCGACCATCGAGTTCCTTCTGGAAGGAATAGAAGCTTGATATTTCACCTTATTGCGAAAGAATCACGCCATTTCTAATGTACGTACGCGTCAAGACTGAAGAGAGAGGGTAGCTTGCTTCTAGAGTGGCCCCCACGTGACACCACGTGACAAGGAAGTTATTAGTACCTGCACCCTCGACAAGACATTCATTCATCAATAGCTCTCAATGAAGGGAGGAAGCAATAACCTGGCTTCCTGGTATAGCATCGAACTGAGTATACTGATTCGACACTGAACGATGTCTTGCCAGTATCCATATCAGCCGATAGTGGATTATATCACTACTCAACGGTCTTAACACAGATGGCAACGTAATTGAGTATGGTATACCATATCTACTGACATACTACAACATTTTTTAGAAATATGAAACGCAACATCGAGATCATCTTGCACACTTTTTTATGATGATACTTCAAAAGGATGAGCAAACAATTAAATATCCGACGTCTCTGTAATATGTAACTTCAAGATAGATTCAATTCATTAATGTTTATTTTCTTTTAAATTAATTGCCGCATTGAGTAATTTTAAATTCAATTGTGTGACTATCACTATTCTGTTTTATTAATATTTTGTTTTTGCATTTAATAAATTCATTTTCTTTAACGTAATGCCTATTTCTTTCATAGTAGTTAGCACATACTATAGGCAAATTCATACTCCTTGATTAAATACTGGATTGGTTAGAAGACTTTGTCTCACCACGACCAGGGATAATTAGGTCTCACTCTACTGCTGATAGCCGAGGTTAATTCTTAAATTTCGATTCACTGTCTTAAATAGGAATCTGGCGCTCAACAACTTATTATATTATACTATCGCAGGTAAGGTCACACCACAGTGTATTTATATATTCTTATCATGTTTGTTAAATAGAACCTTTACAGTTGTCACCATGTTAAGGGACTCATTAAAAATGTTACATTTGGCGCTACAACGTCGGACACGAAAACCATTCGGTATTTAGTCAGAGGAGTGTATAATTTCAGTGCAAATTGTCAGTGCTTTTGGGGGACAGTGAAGTGAAGTGAAATTTTGGAAGGGCATTTGTTATACGGTGTACTTCGAGATGTCGGGAGAGGAACAGAGGCAGTTGAGAAGTAGGAATAAAGTCGAGAAAGTTAATTATAAGGAGGTTGATAGCAGTAGTGATGTTGAAAGCGTAGAGAATAATACCAAGATGTCGGAGGTAAATCTTGAGAGTAATGAGGAGAATGTTCCTGTGGTTAGCCCTAACACGAATTCAGAGGAAAATCTTGAGACGAATACAGAGGTACATCCTGAGACTAGTGGTAGTCAGGAGAAACAGAAGTCCTTAGAGGTCCATGACATTTCATTAGCTGATATCTTGAGGGAGATGAATAAAAATAGTAGGGAAAGTAGGAAGGAATTCAATGATAAATTTGAGAAATTAGATAAAGATATGAATAAAAATAGTGAAGAGAATAAAAGAAGTTATTTGGAATTCAATGATAAATTTGAGAAATTAGATAAAGATATGAATAAAAATATGGAAGAGAGTAAGAAAGATAATTTGGAAAGTAGGAAGGAATTGAGTAGAGATTTAGGTGAGAAATTAGATAAGAGTAATCAAGAGATGAGAGAGGATATGAGTAAAATAAATCAGAAGCTGGAAGAGAATAATGTAAAACTAGATATTGTGGAAACGATGAATAGAGAATTAAGTATGAAGTATGATATGCTGCAGGAGAGTATTCAGGGGGTGAAACAGGAAATCAGAGGTGAAATTAAAGAGGAGGTAGAGATGAAGGCTAAAGATATTATTAAGACAGTAGATAAGAAATTAGAAGCAGCAGAAAGTAGGATTCAGGAAAGAATAGTAACTGTGATTGAAGATAAAATAGCAATTCAATGTGAAAGTTTTAGCAAATTGGTAGAAGCGGAAACTAGGCAGGTAGTAGAGTTGGAGGAGATTGTAGGTGAAAGTAGAGTAGAGTCAAAGGAGATAGTAGAAGAAAGCATAGTAGAGTTGGTAGAGATGCTAGACATAGATGAAAGTAGCTTAGGTAAGGAACAGCAATCAGCGGAGATGATAGATGAAAGCAGGACAGCTATAGAAGAGACTATAGAATGTAGTGAAAGAGAAGTGGAGAAGATGAGAGAAAAGATAGGGATAGAAGTAGGTAAGATAAAGAAAGTACTAGGCACTCAAGAAATTAAGATGCAGAAAATCTTAGGTGAAGAGGATATGTTGACTAGGGAAGAATTTAATGATGGTGTAGCGGAAATTAATGTGAAATTATTAGAGGCAGAGAAGCGTGCGTTAAGTCATAGTCAGAAGAACATAATTAGTAAACAGGTTAAGAGGAGGAGAGAGATAGATAAGAGCAGAAGCAATAGTCCACAGCTAAAGAGAGCATTAAGTGATAGTAATGGAGAAGTGAAAGGAAGACAGGTAGGTAGATATTTTAGAAGTAAAATGAAAGAGAAGAGAATTAAGTTGTTAGAAGAAAAAGAAATCAGAATGAAAGAGAGAAAGAAAGCATATGATGTGCAGTGGCGTACTGAATTAGCCAGACTTAGGGAAGTGAGAGGGGGAAAGCCGAAGTACTGTGTTACTATGGATGAATGTAGTACAGAGGAAGTAGAAACTAATGCTATAAGGAAGGAGGAAAGTGGTATTCTAGAGAAAGATAGAATTGAAGATGAATGTGGTAAAAACTGTAAAATGCCAGAAAAAGTAGTGATGTAAATTTATGTTAACGATAGTTACTGTTCCGTATGACTTAAATATTAAGTAATGAAGTTTTATATGATTTAACAGAGGTAGATAAGAAACCTGCTGTGTGTAATTTTAATTCAGTCGTGAAGTTAGGATGGTAAGGAGCGCGTAGTGCCTACGCTTATTGATTTAGATTGACTAAAATCATTTAATTTGGAAGACAGAGGTTGTCGTGCTATTGAGCAATTCAGGTAAGTTGAATGTGGGTCCTTAAACTGCAGGTAAGTTGGATGAAGTGAGAATTAAATTTAAAAAGTTGGGAAGATTATTACAAAAGTAAGTAATCGAAAGAAAGTAATAATTATTATGGCAACCATAATTATGAATATAATGGTACGGTAATGAAGATTTAATTCAAAAGTGAGTAAAAATGATGTAATACAGTGGTAATAAAACGAATGAATTGAAGAATTAGGTATTGATTTAATAAAAAAGTTTCATTTTGAGGACAGCGAGATTATCAGAGGATATATTATGAGAAATTTATAAGTGGTTTAGAATTGTTAATGGTAATGCGTTGTATGAATTAGCCAACATCGGGTTGAAATAAGGAAGTAGTAACTAATTAGGACATCTGGTAACTTACTTGGTGACAGATATGTGTGTGTGTGTATGTGTGTATTTTCACGTAAATGGACGTGAGTTTGAAGTAGTAGGCCAACGAAGGTAATGCCGTTGAGCAATGTGGTTTTAGGTTTTGGTAAGATGCCAAATGAAGTTGTTTTTTGAGGAAGTTTTTGGTAAGATGCCAAATGAAGTAGGTTGGAAGAAGTTTTTGGAGGATGAAGTAGGTCAGCGAGGTATATTCCGTTGAGCAATGAGTTTTTTTATGGTGTCTAAGGGACTACGTGAAGTTAATGTTGGGAGATTTTTAAAGTATATATGGTTGTATGCACACAAATTAAATAAAGGATTATAGAGGTAAGATGATCCAAATTTTAGTTACAGTTACGCACGTTTTAAAGATACAGTATTACAAGGCTTGTTATCGAGCTAAACCACTTTGTAGTAAAAACTTACTGATGATTAATAACGAATTAATGATGTGGTAGATTGTTGTCCTACACAGATAAAAGTAAAGATAATAATAATAATTAGATGGTTGGCATAATATTTTCTAGAATTGAAAGGAATTTGTTATAATTCGACGTTTTGAGGATTTTAAAGAAAAATCATTTTTTTTAGTAGACGAGAAATTAAGTTTTATTTATGTCATACGGAGTTAGTAAAGAGAAGTTTAATATTTTGAAGACAAGAATAAGTTAGTAATGTAAGGTGAGTGTACCTAAGGGGTAATAATGAAGTTTCAATTAAAGGCAGGTGTAATTTACGCATTTAATTTAGTAGAGCAGAGAGTGTCTGAACTGTGTTATAACTCAGGACTTGCTTTATGAAGTGATTATGGGAGAATATTTGCTAATTAGGAGTGTCGGTGTTATTGACTATCAACTGGAACACTGTCATTATTTTAGGAAGACAATAGTTAGGAAAACAAAGTGTGATGTTATTATTCCAAGGAATTAGTCGAAGCAAGTAAGATTTTTTTAGCTGAAATTTAGTGTGTTATTGGTCAGTAAGAGGTGACCTGTAACAGTAAGAAGATGTGGGATTATACCACGAATAGGGGAGTTTTTTTTGTATGTGACGTGTGATGTCACGATGAGTTGTTGAGAGTTTTGAGAGATTCTGGTATAGCAAGAGTGAGCTATAGTCCAGGCGATCGAATCAAGTAAGGAAGTGTTGACGTGTAATGTCACAATAAGTTTTGAGAGAAAACTATGTTTTTTTTAGGTATTCAGCAAAAAGTCAAATCATGAATAGACTAAGTTCAAAGTATAAGAGCATTAATATTTTGTGGAACGAAATATTTATTCCGAGGAGTTTGTCATGTGTTTTTGTGAAATAGTTTAGTGATATACGTAATTCAGGTTTATTGAGTAGTATTTTGTCCAAGTCTTAATCATTTTGTTATGGTAGGTAAGAATGACGATACAGTAAAGTTATATCTTGACGCTAAGTTAAATTTTATAAGATGAACGAGAAGTCAGATTTTATGTTTATTTGTGATTTTGAAAAATCAAGTTATTGTTTTCGAGAAGTAGTGAAGAGGAATATGGTTTTATGAGAAGTTAAGAAGTCGTGGAGACTTAGGAAGTATTAATTTGAAAGGAGGCGGCCGTGGCCTAAGAAAGAATTAAGCCACGAAGGCAGGTGAGTAGTAACTTGGATATTTAAGTGAACTGTTTAATAACTGCTTTGAGGTATTTCGATGTCATCATGTATTTGGGGAAATATTTACATGTATGACATATGCACTGAAATTGGAATTGCCTTAGTTATCTTGCTAAGTTATTTTTTTCTTCAATTATTGAAATTTTACTGCATTTGAGTAATCCCTTTAAAGAGACGAAAGTAATATTGTGTTATTTGCATATCGTGTGCTGTGATAATTTTAATGTGTTAATCAGCTGGAAATACAACAATGTAATTCTACGCCAGACTGATATACAAAAACTACGTTCAAAAGATAAGAAACCAAAATTGTATGTCAAGCATACAATCACCACCATTATAAACGAGTGCAGCGTTGACATATATGTCAAAATTAAAAGTGAAGGGAATTATATGTATATTTTTTTTACAGCATAAATATAAAGAAGAATGAACATTATGAACATTTGGAAGAATGAGATAAATGAAAGTTAAAATGTGAATTTTTGTGAAGAATATATTTCTTGTATATTTTTGTGTATTGATGAAGAGTATATTGTATGTTGTCTTTTTGGGGGTTATAATATTTATATTTATAGTTTTTTATGTTGGATGTGGTAAGAGAAATAATGTTAAACATCATTTAAATGATTTATCTTAGGGGCGATTGTAACGATTCGATCCCATACCTGTTAGATATAAAGGGTTATTCATTCATTTATTATCATATTTATTATTCTTATTAATTAGTACATCGATGAGATGATTTTTATATCAGATAATTGTAAGCGGTTTTTATTATTATATTCAATTAGATTTTTATTAACATTTATTTGTAAAGAGACGAAGTATTATATATTGCAACAAGATTGGCGATATGGACTAACCCTATGCGTCACAAACAGAACGTCGTAGTAGTTATTTCACCACGGCTAAGCGTCACTGTCATGAGTAATCATCACGAGTTCGACCATCGAGTTCCTTCTGGAAGGAATAGAAGCTTGATATTTCACCTTATTGCGAAAGAATCACGCCATTTCTAATGTACGTACGCGTCAAGACTGAAGAGAGAGGGTAGCTTGCTTCTAGAGTGGCCCCCACGTGACACCACGTGACAAGGAAGTTATTAGTACCTGCACCCTCGACAAGACATTCATTCATCAATAGCTCTCAATGAAGGGAGGAAGCAATAACCTGGCTTCCTGGTATAGCATCGAACTGAGTATACTGATTCGACACTGAACGATGTCTTGCCAGTATCCATATCAGCCGATAGTGGATTATATCACTACTCAACGGTCTTAACACAGATGGCAACGTAATTGAGTATGGTATACCATATCTACTGACATACTACAACATTTTTTAGAAATATGAAACGCAACATCGAGATCATCTTGCACACTTTTTTTTATGATGATACTTCAAAAGGGTGAGCAAACAATTAAATATCCGACGTCTCTGTAATATGTAACTTCAAGATAGATTCAATTCATTAATGTTTATTTTCTTTTAAATTAATTGCCGCATTGAGTAATTTTAAATTCAATTGTGTGACTATCACTATTCTGTTTTATTAATATTTTGTTTTTGCATTTAATAAATTCATTTTCTTTAACGTAATGCCTATTTCTTTCATAGTAGTTAGCACATACTATAGGCAAATTCATACTCCTTGATTAAATACTGGATTGGTTAGATGACTTTGTCTCACCACGACCAGGGATTATTAGGTCTCACTCTACTGCTGATAGCCGAGGTTAATTCTTAAATTTCGATTCACTGTCTTAAATAGGAATCTGGCGCTCAACAACTTATTATATTATACTATCGCAGGTAAGGTCACACCACAGTGTATTTATATATTCTTATCATGTTTGTTAAATAGAACCTTTATAGTTGTCACCACGTTAAGGGACTCATTAAAAATGTTACAAGTTGGGTCAATAACCTAGCAGTTGGACCTCCTAAAATAACGATCATAACCTTAAAGTTCGTAGGTTTCTGCAGTCAGACCTTGCCTTTAAATAATTTTAAATTCAATTTTGACAATGTGACAACTCACGATACTTGGGAAGTAGTTAAATTTAATTTTCAATAAACATAGAGAGAGAGAGAACTTTAAACAAGGTGTTCTATAGGAAATGGCAAACTTGCGCATCTGCCATGTTTCCTAACTTTTGGTGTGCACGTTTTTAAGACCTTCCCTTAATGAGTTCAAAGTACGCAATTTCTACAGGTGTTGTCCCAAATTATATTCCCATTAGTCGAAGTGGATTACATAGTTTCCTGGTTTACGGTAAATTGGATCTGACCGCCCGGCGAGCTACGAAGATAAATGATGGTCCTGAGAAGCGCCCACACGCAGTACCTCCTAGTTAGCATCGTCGTGTTTATGACAAGCCCACAATATTCCAATAAAGCAAATGTTGCCTCATAGAACAACATGGTCATTCCATCGTGACATCCGTGCTTTCCATCCACATGGTGGTTCAGTAACGTGGTGGAGAGTTACGTTACGGTTATGTGATGGTGTGGTTATTGTTGCTTTTAAGGGTGGGTTTTCATGGTCATCTACTCCGAATGGTAAAGACAGTAGCGTAGCCAAGATTGAACAATGAGAGGGGTCATAGCAACTGGGTATGTAATATAATAATAATAATAATAATAATAATAATAATAATAATAATAATAATAATAATAATAATAATAATAATAATCAAGTAGTGGCAACAAAGAACTACCTAAAATACATCATTAAGGCAGACACGCCAGATGACAAATGTAGGAGATGCCATCGCGAATCGGAGACCTTCCAGCATATCACAGGGGGCTGTACAACAATTTCATCTCCGTACTAATTGAAGAGACATGACCAAGTAGCCAAGATAATCCACCAGAACTTGGCAAAGAAGCACTCCTTAAGTAATAATGTTCTGCCTTACTATCAATATATCCCTGATGCTGTTTCGGAGAATGATACACTCAAGCTACTCTGGGACAGGTCAGTGATCACAGATAGACTTATATCAGCAAACAGGCCAGACATTATTCTTATTGATCAAGTGCAGAGGAAAACTCTTCTAATAGACATCGCAGTCCCTAACTTGCATAATATCCAGCACAGTTATGCTGAGAAAGTGACCAAATACATGCCTCTGGCTGAAGAGATCCGACAGATGTGGCGACAGGAATTTGTCACTGTATTGCCTATCATAATCTCTTCCACAGGGATCATACCGAAGTCGCTGAAGGCCAACCTCGATACCAGTATGCAGAAAGTACATATTTTGGAGACCTGCTCCGTAGTTCGTTCATTCCTCAACCTACCAGTATAGAGAACTCCACTCCATCTTGCAACAAATGCCGATGAAATGGTGAATGTTGTACCCGATGACATGGTGAATATATGAACAATAACAATAATAATAATAATATCGGATGATCTCGGGTGCCGGGTGCAAGCTTTGTTATTTGACACCCAAAGGGTAGCTTGCATGTCGAATTTCATTGTTCCTTGAAGCACTATGAAAGTCAAGGATGTTAGATATCTAAGCTCCTTGAACACTATAGCGGTTTCTAGTAGAAAAATGAGGAACTTTGTGTTGGCGGAAACTCCCGAGATTAATTTTGCCATTACGAACACGGCCTACTGAATTCAAATGGGTTCCTTGACATGCCAACATCGTTTGACATGGTGTCGTAATTTTTGCCGCCTTTCAAAAATCACTTACCACGGCCAGGAGCGAAACTGCAAGCTTGGGGTTAGTAGGCCCACACGTTGACCACTCACCCTCCGTATCAAGCTATATAGTAACTGGGTATAATCATAATTCGGGGAATTGCAGGACATAGTAATATGAAGCAACTCAACTATCTCACACTAAAGAATTTAACAATCTCCAAATTACACACAGAATTTTCTAGATCTTTATTATTAATTTTAATTAAAACTAGATTAATTTATATACAACTTCCCTCCCGCTAAGGAAACCAAAAAAGAAAGAAAAAGGAAAGAATGCTAGGCTGTTTGAGAAAAGCTACAGTATGTTTAACGGGGGAAAAGCTAGATTGGCTACTCTGTGAGGTTGGACTTAAGACGTGTGTAGCCTCAATGGTGAGCTGGACCAAAACGCACAACAATACATCACCAATCAGACACAAATCACAACCATACCGATTTCCCACACGGCATCAGCAAGTGTCCTTAAGAAATGTTTATTTAGCTTATAAATTAAAAGTTCCTGGTTTTTCATTGTAAAATTTCAAAAAAAATGGGGGGGAGGGTTCTAACCCCCAGTAACACTCTCCTGACTACGCCACTCGGTAAAGATGAAAATGAGAATTAATGAGAGATCAATAATTATTTTTTCACGTCCCCAATGATGAGATATAAAAACTCGAAGGTATTAATTGTTTTCCTTTGTAGGCATTCATTGCTTTAGAGGCTTTGTGACTTCGTGGTTATATAGTCCCTTGTACTTGGGTGTGTGTAGAAGTTGTCTGATAACCTGTGATGTCTGAGCTAGTGCGTGCACATTTAATTGAGATCGGATTTCGGTAGGAATCAGATGTGACCTTAAATTAGGTACCATGCCAGACTTTGTCTGGAGTAGAAGTGGGGAAACCATGGAAAAGTCCCTGAATCCTCATTCTTCCAGGAACGAGGGCATTTCTTTTTCCTGTTTTTGATTTCCGTTATTAATTTTTTCAATCCATTTCCACTTCGTGTACTGTATGTAAGGGGGCTGCGTGGTGCAGTCGGTAGAGGCGCTGAGCTTCTAGCTGAAAGGGAGTGGGTTCAATCCCCACCTAGGTAGTGGATTTTAGAAACAAAACTACCACTTCGGAAACGCAATTAGCCCTGGGGTTTACTCCGCCTACACCAGAAATGAGTACCAGGGTAATTCCTGGGAGCAAAGGCGGCCGGGCGTGGAGCTGACAACTCTATCCCATCTAGTGCTGATGTCACAAAAAAAGGAAGCCTCTACCTTCCACTACTCCCAGGGCCTCCATGGCCTGTACGGAGTTGGATTTGCCTTGTACTGTATGTAAAGTAGCTTTAAGTTCTCATTTTCATATTAATTTGGGAAGATGACCTATGTGTTCGTCCCTAAAATGTTAAAGTTGCTCCACTACACTGAAAAACATCGAATCCTGGATATTATATTATTGAAATGAATGAAAATCCACAGCCTGCTTCCAGTCTCCGACCGGGTCAGGAATGGAATGAATGAAGCCCCCATCTAGCGGCGAGGATATGGAATGTGCCGGCTGCCGAGGCCTGACGCACTCCTCTGGGGCAATGATTAAATGAATGACAGATGAAATGAAATGATAGAGGAGAGTGTTGCTGGAATGAAATGTTGACAGGGAAAACCGGAGTACCCGGAGAAAAACCTGTCTGCCTCCGTTTTGTCCAGCACAGATCTCACATGGAGTGACCTGGATTTGAACCACGGACCCAGCGGTGAGAGGCCGACGTGCTGCCGCCTAAGCCACGGAGGCTGTGGATATTATATTATTATTATTTATTTAATCGATTGTTCCCCTTTAGGAGAGCGATTGAACTTGAATACATGATTTCATCCCCTGGCGTTTTCCCGCTTCTCTTCCCAAAATCTCTTCATCCTCTCAGAATGCTCCTTCTTCCGCTCAACTGTCCACTTTCTTCCAGGCTGTCGTGACGGTCTCTGATCAAACTTAACATTTTTGATTTTATTCCTGCACTCGGTGCGGTCCTCAAGGTTTTCTATGTTGACCTGTTGTAGGTCCCTCTGAACCTCTGTCAGCCACTCCGTGCCACCCTTACTCCGTGTTATAACGTTGAGTAATTTCTTCGCCGTTCTGAAATTTTCCATCCTGTAAATGTGTGTATAAAACTGTACTCGGCGTTTTCTGATTACTTCCGTTATCGTGTGGATCTTTTGGTAGAGTTCGCTTTGAGGTCTCTTCATCCAAATACCGTTATTATTAACTGCCCCGTAAATCTTTTTGAGAATTTTCCTTTCCTGTTTTTCTATATCCTTAATTTTGGAATGACCGCGATTACCATTGTTTCGGCTGTGTAAGTTGCTTCCGGAAGAATCACCGTTGTATAGTGCCTTAATTTTGCGTCTAACGGGATGCACTTCTTGTTGTAGTGAGCCCACGTTATCTTATTTTAAAATGATGTCAGTGCTACCAACTGTTGAAAAATCGCAATTGAAATTTGGGCTCCATGTTAGATATCGTGGAAGATATGAATGGGAGCTATTTCAAAATTGGCACACGTATAGATAATAATATTTCAGTTTAATTTCCAGGAGACCATATATCCCAGTGTTGCCAAAATGATTATGAGCCTGCTGAAAGGTCCAATTTTTAAATGCATGTAACTTCTACATTATCAATTGGAATTCAACCAAATTTTGTATGTGCTATGTGTACATAAACGGATATGACTGAGCTTATTCTCAAGATCCACCAGGGCTGTCAACTGTTAATAAATCCTCTCAATTTTTTTTGTCCAAATACCAGTATATCACAAAGTATGCGAGCCGACAGCTTTAAACTATGCACATGTATAGTACCTGACATTCTATATTAATTTGGAGTAACTTATATACGACAGTGCTACCAACATGATGCTAAGTCTGCTGAGAGGTCCAACTTTAAATACATGTAACTTCTATACTGTCATTTGGATTTGTGCTATGTGTACCATAACAGATATGACTATGCGTATTCTTAAGGGCAACCGGGGCTGCCAACTGTTAATAAATGCTGTATCTATTTTTGTTAACCTAATATCAATATATCAGAAAGTATGCTAGCCAATAGGTCTAAACTTTGCACACGTCTAGTACATGGCATTAATTTGGAGGAACTAATGTACGTCAGTGCTGCCAACATGATTCTGAGCTTGCTGATAGGTCCAATTTTAAAAAGCATGTGACTTCTATACTAACTAATGGATTTCATTCAAAATTGGCACAACAATAGATCGTATTATTTCAGATTATTTCTGACAAATACATGCATGACATTGTTGCCAACATGATTTTACGTGCGCTGTTAAATCCAATGTTTAACTGCATGTAACGTCCATGCTATCCATTGGACTTCAACCAAATTTTGTATTCTGTACCTTATGAGCTGGAACTAAGAATATATTCAGTCACCAGGGCTACCAACAGTTGTGCTCTATTAGGCTACATTAGGCTACATTACACGTACACGTTTGAATGCACTCCTGGAGTTTGCATTTTTGACTGCTGGGAGTGCGTACGCCGTTCACTCCTCTTGAGCACAGTCGTAACTCCAAACCGGGGGATTGATGTTCTTATTTTAATAAGCGGAAATTAGCTACAGCATTCAAAGTTATTGAAAATGTAGCTGGTGAAGTGAATAGTAGAAAATAAAATGTACAAATATTGGTCTAAGACTTGGTTAATGCAACGGGGAAATTTCTAACTAAGCGAGATGGAGTAAAGGGGAGCGCCGTACCATCCAAGGAGCGTTTAATATACTGTAATATAAAGCAGCAGCAATTGGAGAATGGTTGGTTCCTCAGTTTAGGGGCCGTGACAACGCGGCCATGTAGCCCCGTGTACTTTGGGTGTGTGTAGAATCTGTCTCATAAACGGTGTTAATTAATTGTAATGGCTGTATTAGTGTGTGTTATCTGTTTTAATTCAAGTAAGGACTGCAGACATTCGATTCTCAAGTAGTTCCAACTTTTGCTACCAAACGCCAACTTCAACGACCAACTAGTTCTGAACTTGGTTACTACATGCCACCGCAGTCGGCTCCTGGCGACGAAAGTTTGCACCTAAGAGCGTTAGTCAAATCTAACCTATAATTTAGCTTCACTCAAGTGTAAATAGTGGAAGGTTGTTTATCATGCCAAAAATCTATGACATGGGATCGCCGGGTTTACTTCCCCTCCGAAGGAAGTCATTACTGAGGGATTTTTAACGCTCTTAAAAAATCCGACGACTTTGGCCGGGTTTGAACCCACGACCTTGGGCATAGAAGCTCAGCATGCTACCAACTACGCCACCGAAGCCACCAATTGAAGAATGTTCGTCTTCATTCGTAAACAATGACATGCTCCACAATTTTATAAATCCATTGGTTGGTTGAAGCTTCGGTGAATACGATAGTAATCAATTTCATGCCACCACCTCGAGGTGTAGTGGCTGTCACCTTAGATTGGACCGGGTGAGTTAGCCGTGGTCGTTACGGCATGACTGCTGGCAGTCACTCACATCCGGGAGGCGAGGAGGTTCGAATCTCCCCGCCGGCAACCTTGAAGATGATCTTCTGTGGTTTCTCGTCTTCCTTCCAGGCAAATGCCGGGGTTGGTCCCTAACTATAGGCCACTGCCACTACCTTTCAACTCCTCGACCTTCCATTCCAACTTTCCTCCCCAACGGTACTTGTAGCTCACCCATTGGGTGTCCGTCTCGAAGCAGCTACAACACTGGCGAGCCGAACATGTCCTCGGACACTCCCGGCACTAACAGCCATACGCAAAAACACTTAGATTGGGAAGGATGGATTTATGTTAGGAACCATACCGTCATTTGCCTGGAGCCGAAGTGGGAAACCACGGAAAACCATTTCCAAGAGCACTGAGATGGAAAATTGAACCCTCCTCTTCTCAGTTTTGCCTCACGATTCAAAGGACTGATCGAAGAAAAATGTATGTCTGTACCAGTGGAGGTTTCCATGAGCGAGCTAGCTAGCTAATAAGGTGTAACCACCATGGGCTTCCATATATTAATAATAATAATAATATCGTATGGCCTCGGATGCCGGGTGCAAGCTTTGTTATTTGGCACCCAGAGGGTAGCTTGCATGTCGAATTTCGTTGTTCCTTGAAGCACTATGAAAGTCAAGGAGGTTAGATATCTAGGCTCCTTGAACACTATAGTGCTTTCTAGTAGAGAAATGATGAACTTTGTGTTGGTGGGAACTCCCGAGATTACTTTTGACATAATGAACACGCCCTACTGAATTCAAATGGGTTCTTTGATATGCCAACATCGTATGACATGCGTTTCGTATTTTTGCCACCGTTCAAAAATTACTTACCACGGCCAGGAGCGAACCTGCAAGCTTGGGGTTAGTAGTCCGAAACGATAACCACTCACCCATCGTGGCAAGCTATGGGCTTCCGTGAAATAGGCTAACTCATGGGTAAAACCATTTGGCTTCGCAGCTAGGATCATGGAATACGTCAGTGGCACAGACATTCATTTTTATTCGATCAGCCCGTTGAATCGTGCAGAAAACAATTTGATTGATCTTTAATTAAGAAGCATCCTGTTAAACGTTTAACCTTATACAGGTTACTCTCAGTATATTCCTGGATAAGAGCTACTTGTAGGACAAGCCACGAATTATGTGGTTCGTGCGTACAATCTTGTCGAGTAGTGTAGTATACAGTAAAATGTAGAGCAGAAGATGGACAAGCGGTCTGAACTTGTTGGCAGTGATCCAGTATCCAGTCTGCCAGCATCTCATTGCTTCAATTAAGTGCAGATCTTGACCTTTGATGTTAGAATTAAGCAAGACTAACTCTAGGTCGCAACTTTCTCAAGGAACTACAACTATCAATATGATAGTTCTATAATTTAATGAATCCATTGGAAATATCCATCTTGGTGCTGTACTATTAACGTAATTAATTGATTACTTAAGGGACTAATGAAGATGATAATTGTTGTTTTCAGGGGCTTAAAAAGCAAGGTTATCGGCCCCTAATGGTTTGGTTGATCGTGAAGTTGATAATGGAATGTAAACTATAACTAAAACTAACTACTAACTTATATACAAGAAGAAGAAACGGGAAACAAAAGGAGAATAAGGCAAATAAAGGACAGGAGGAAAAGAAATGCCCTCAACCCTCGAAGAATGCGGATTGAAGGACTAGGAAGGAAGGAGAGCTCTGAAAGGCAGATAGGAAAGTGAAAGAGGAGAGGGTCCGCTCCCAGAGGTAATGGATAAAAGGGGGAAAACCGGACCCAGATCAGGAATCCCTCGGGGTCGCCAACTCCCGAACTCACCAGCCGTGTGCCCCTGAGGGTGTAACAATATCTAGGGTACACCAGAAGTGGTGGGGCTACATACACCCGGCCTCCTTGAGGGCCTTGATTTGAAGGCAGGAGATAACATGAAAAGAAAAAGAAGGCTGACCCCTCGCAGAAGGAGGGTATCAGAAAAGATGAGACAAGGGTTAATTAAGGCGGGAGAGGAAGAGACTCCCTAGGCCTTGGATACCCCAATACCCTCGGTGTCGGAAGAGAACAAGAGTTGACCAAGTGAGGTCGACAGGAAAGAAGATGGAGAGGAGCCCGGCACAAGCAAGTGGAAGCAATGCTGGACTCAGCTGGGGCCCTGTGGTCGCCAACCCACGTCCCACCAGATGTGAGGCACTGGGAGGAAGCTATATTTGAATTTAAAATGAAATGCCTATTTCTAAGATGCCTGATCTGACAATAATACGGTCGAAACTACCTGCCTTGAATTAGATATTTTCCGTAGGGAAAACGAGAAAGCAGGCATTAAAATTAGTTTAAGTTAGTTAAGTTATTGTTGCTTTATGATGCGAAACAGTGAGGCCATCTGTCCCTTGATTACTTTTATTGATGGTTACTCGTATAAACCTTGAAATGTTCATTTAAAAGGAAAGGATCATTGCGGTACCCAAGAAAAGAATTCATAGTCAATCAGTAGAGACAGTCAAAATTCATGAATGAAAGGGGATAACATTCTCGTTTAATGAGGGTAAAAATTCTTGATTGAATTAGAAACATTCTTGGGTGAAACAGATTTTTCACACTGCCTTATTAGTTAATATGTAATATGTTAGATGTTAGTAATAATTAGTTATTGAGAGTTGTACGCAGACAACTGTTCTAAGAAAGTTGTGGATTTTTTCAGATATGACAAGGAAGAAAACAGTTCTGTTTTGGAACTTGCTCAATAAATATTATGAAATAACAATAACAAATTTGCAAATTTTGTTAATTTATTCATGAATTGCCGAATAATTCCGATTTCTCGCGAATAACGACAAAAAAAGAGATGCTAAATCACGAATCATAGATTTTTAGCGATTTTTCGAGAGTGTTCCGCGAGATAAAACGTGGAATTATATGATATGTCTTATGTAAACTGTGTTCTAAACCAATGTTCATTTGTTTAGTTTTCTTCGTGATTTTGTGAGTCACGAATTTTGACTGTCTCTATCAATCAGTCAGTTAATTCATAGTGACGATGTTATGGCTTAGGCTATGGCCCACTGTTATACTTAATCACGTGACATGGTATGTGAAATTATATTGAGCAACAATTACATGAAATACAGTACAACAATAGTACATTATGCAACGAGCCTTTAATTACAATAATTAAGACACGAGTATGTTTATAAAACGAACGAAACGAGTTTATAATTTCCACACAATTGTTATAACGTTATTATAATGTTCTAACATAAATATTCATTAATATCTGTCGAGATTCTGGCGGTAGAATTCTTCTTCTTGGGAATTGTGTGGGCTTAGCATATGATCTCCACCCGATAACGAATCCCAAAGCATTAAAACATTGTTTATCCTGAAGTAGCCCCAACAGATAGCGCACGGGTACTATGTTGGATCATTTTGTTATTTTGGTCAAATAACACAAAATAGGCTGTTACAAACGCTTTAAAATTAAAATGTATCGTATTATCAACTAGTTATTCTTCAAATTCGATGCGAATAGAATGTCAACGGAAGGAAAATCAATTTGAGTCCCAAATAGAACAGTTATGACATCTCTCGGAAAAGTTCCTCGTAGGAATTCCATTTGCTGAATAGAGAGCTGGATTACAATTTCCGTGGAACAAATGTCATAAGTATGCTTCCTCCATGACGTTCTGGTTAAACCGTTAAAGATACCAGGCGAAGCCGAGGTGGGTTGCTAGTATAATGTTAAAAACAAGATGTTCAGTAAAGAACATATAGCCTACTTTCTCCTAAATGCATGGGTATTGTTATAACTCTTTGTCCTTTTCAAGGAGTATAATTGAATGTTGGTTGTAGTAGCTTGTTGAAATACAACGTGCTATAGGGATATTAAACATGAATATGAGGTGCCCTTTGCTAGTGCTACCTCTGTAAAAAAAAAACATTCAATTCGGTTTCACCGTGTTTGAATTGATCCGGGGAATGGATTTGCACACATACATGGCCGCTATTTGCAAACTATTGGGCTGATGACCTTGTAGTCAGTCATAAGATGCTTTCCACAAAAAGGCATGTTGTTGCAAAATCCGGTAGAGATCAAATTATTAGGATGATCGAAATTTGATTTAAGCTTTTAACATTTGGGTGGCCATCATTCCGTTTCCGTCAAGATGGCGGCGATAAAAAAACATGACACTGAGGTCCCTTTTGCTAGTGCTACCTCTGTACCAAATTTCGTTCAATTCGGTTTCACCATGTTTGAATTGATAGGGGGAATCGATTTGCACACATACTTGGCCACCATCTGCAAACTATTGGGCTGATGATCTAGCAGTTTGGTCAGAATATGCTTCCCACATAAAGATTTGGTGTTGCAAAATTTGGTAGAGACTAGATTATTAGGTTGGTCGTAATTACATTTTAGCCTTTAACATTTGGGTGGCCGCGATTACGTTTCCGTCAAGATGACGGTGATATAAAACATGACACTGAGGTGGCCTTTTCTAGTGCTACCTCTGTACCAAATTTCGTTCCATTCGGTTTCACCGTGTTCGAATTAAAAGGGGTAATCGATTTTGACACAAAGATGGCCGCCATCCGCAAAATATTAGGCTAATGACCTATTAGTATGGTGAAAGGATGCTCCCTCCATAATGGTATGTTGATGCAAAATTTGGTAGAGATCGGATGATTAGGTTAATCGTAATTTGATTTAAGCTTTGAATATTTGTGTGACCGCCATTACGTTTCCGTCAAGATGGCGGCGATATAAAACATGACACTGAGGTGCCCCTTGCTAGTGCTACCTCTGTACCAAATTGCATTCCATTCGGTTTCACCGTGTTCGAATTAATAGGGGTAATCGATTTTGACACAAAGATGGCCGCCATCCGCAAACTATTAGGCTAATGACCTATTAGATTTGTCAAAGGATGCTTCCTCCATAAAGGTATGTTGTTGCAAAATTTGGTAGAGATCGGATGATTATGCTAGTCGTAATTTGATTTAAGCTTTGAACATTTGTGTTGCCGCCATAACGTTTCCGTCAAGATGGCGGCGATATAAAACATGACACTGAGGTGTCCTTTGCTAGTGCTACCTTTGTACCAAATTTCGTTCAATTTGCGCTCACCGTGTTCGAAATGATAAGGGGGGGGGGGGGGGGCAGACATTCAGAGTACACACACTCACACACACACACACACAGACTCACACACACACAGACAGACACACTTTTTTTTTCGCCCTGTAGTGATCTCATAAGTCTACTTTCATTTTTTGCAAAAATCGAAAGTAGGCTAAAAACACAAGTAAATAATATTAACACTGCAAATAATAAGAATACTGTAGACAGTGGCTTTGAACGTTCTCCTGATCAGAGTAGAGAAACGGGGGAAAGATTGTTCATTTTATTCGAAGAATGGTGTATATAATACATGTAAATATTCTTTTCAGGTAGTGAGGAGATCAGATTTGTGTTGACCAACTGAAAAGTGTTATTGTTGTAGTGTCATTTGAAGGGATCGTGGTCAATTATCCCCGTGTACTTGGGCGAGTTTAGAATTTTGTTTGATAACCTGTGTTATTATAGAGACTATATCAGTGTGTGTGTATTTGTAAATCAGTTTTGGATTGGGAATGAGACGGCCGTGGCCTTAAGTTAGGAACCATCCCAGCATTTGCCTGGAGTAGAAGTGGGTAATCACGGAATACCACTTCCAGGATGCCTGAGGTGGGAATTGAACCGACGACGGTATTGATGACCAAGATCTTGAAATCAGAACTCAATGCACGTTACTATCATTGTGTGATTACCTCAGCTCCGACGACAGTACATTGAATGATAGCCAAAGTCTAAAAAAGAACAAGTAGTTCCTTGACCCACTTAAGAGCCTACTTTTCTTAAAATTTAAGATTCATGCCAATGAATAATCTATATATCAGAAAAGAAATGTTACATTGGATTTATCAGCGCGTAAATTTATGTTTTGCTTAGAATTATTCTGATATATTATGCTATATTACTATAGTCCCAATTTTGGTTGAAATTCAATTGATAGTAGCCTGTAGAAGTTACATGCAATTAAATATTGGATCTATCAGCAGGCTTAGAATCATGTTGGCAACACTGTCATATATTGGCTCCTGAAAATTAATCTTGAATGTTATTATGTCTGTGTGTGCCAATTTTGGAAGAGTTCGCATGCATATCTTCTAGATATCCATCATAAAGCTCAAATTTCAATTGTAATTCTTTTAGCAGTTGGTAGCACTGATTTCATTTTTATACATGGCCGTCAGATATTCAGGTATAGATTTTTACTCATACAAAATTTGGTTTTGATAGCTGCAGCCGTTTAGGTGTTGATAGGGGGGACAGACAGACAGTCACACATTTGCCCGGATTGATCTCATACAGTATGTCTACATTTTACAAAATATGAAAAGTAGGCTAATAAAAGCGGCTCCTTGATTAGCTCAGTTTGTGGAGCAAGGGAGGCCCAAATCCGAAGGTTGTGGGTTTGAGCCCCTTTTTCATCATGCGTTTCAAATATAGGATGTTCACGCCATGAATAGTTTAGTTTTTGCCGTAGTCGACGGATCTCATGACTGTGTCATGCTGACCGGTAGTCGAACACTTATCAGCCGAACCCCGTGTCACGTATTTCCGGTAGTGTCAGCCGCCTTAAAGGCGCCAGGCAAAGACTTCTTTCTCGTAGCTCAGTCTGAAGAAGAATTGTGTTTGTGTTGGCAGTACTGTGAATGATATCGATGTTGGTGTTATTGTTTTATTTGAGGTGCTCGGGCATCGTGGTCCTTTAGCCTCGTGTTCTTGTGTGTGTGTAGAATTTGCCTCTTAGTCTAAGTTATTGGGGTGTATCGAGTAATGTGCGTGGTTGTAATAGCCGCGGTGATAGCGTCTTGGTCTGAGATTTATGAGGTCTCAGGTTCGAACCCCAGTCGTGGCAATTATTTAGGGGCTGATGACCTCGTAGTTCCGCCCCATAAAACAACAATAACTAACTAACTAACTAATTAAGAGCAATGTGCGTAGTTGTAATTCAGATGAGGATTGTTGTTCAAGTTGAAAATTTATTGTATTTCAACTATTCACAAATGGCCATTAGGCCTATTTGCAATATTATTATATCTATAAATATTAATTATATTTCTAATACATTAAAATGTTTCTTAATGTCATGTTGTTCAGCTTTGTGGCAATGTGGATATCCCGCTATAGATTCGTCCGAAGTGCCCCGGTTCGATTCCTGGTCGGTATGTGGGATTTTGACTTCCTATGGATAATTCCACTGGCTCGGGGACGTGTTTGTGATATCTTCATAATTAATTTCATGGCGTTCTGGTTGACTACGAATTATAACTCCCAAGACCTGCATGAGGCCTCTCCAGAGGTCACACGACGTTATAATGTCATGTTCAGTATTCTAAGGAAAAAATGGTGTGGCAATTATATCTATATGAAATGAAAATCCACAGCCTGCTTCCAGTCTCCGACCGGGTCAGGAATGGAATGAATGAAGCCCCCATCTAGCGGCGACGATATGAACTGTGCCGGCTGCCGAGGCCTGACGCACTCCTCTGGGGCAATGATTAAATGAATGACAGATGAAATGAAATGTTAGTGGAGAGTGTTGCTGGAATGAAATTTTGACAGGGAAAACCGGAGTACCCGGAGAAAAACCTGTCTGCCTCCGTTTTGTCCAGCACAGATCTCACATGGAGTGACCGGGATTTGAACCACGGACCCAGTGGTGAGAGGCCGGCGTGCTGCCGCCTAAGGCATGGAGGCTCCGGCAATTATATCTATATACTGTATATAATTCGTTGAGGCCTTCTGGGACCACGTTAAGTCTTGCTACACTTGGCAATAATCTTCTCTTCCCTCTGGGCCCAGAATTCCCTCATTCTCTGTAAGTGGGCCATCTTGTGCTCGGCTGTCCTGGTGGTACCTTGTCTTCTTTTCGGTTTCGGTGTCTGATCTCGGATTAGCCCATTAGTCAGTATCTTTTTGCGGAAGATTATTATTAATATTATTATCATTATTATTAGTCTATACGTCGCATTCAAAACTATTACCTAACTAAACATTAACTCATAACATAAATTTATTATTATAATTACTTTAGTGTAACTTTTTGTGTCTTTAATTATTTACATTAATATTTTTTTCATTATCATTACCATTACCATTATCACAAAAAAATTGCATGCACTCTTGTATTGAAATATAATCTGTATAATAATAAATAATAATAATTAATATCTCTCACATATAATCTGTACTGCCGTCAGATTCGTGAGACATATCACAATAATGTAACAAAAATAGTATTTAAACACATTAAAGTTAAAAATTATTGTTATTTTTGTAAGGGTAGAACGATAGATATTTCAAAATGTAAGAATTTTTCAGTAGAATACCAAAACTTTCATATTGACTGTCACTGCCTTAGAACATGAATGAATCGTGTAATATACGTCATCTCTCTCTTTCACTTTCTGCTATCAAAATAATGCAGAGTTTTAATATGATACTTATTTTTCAATAACTTACGTACTATTCCTGAAAAATCCGGGGAGTTGTCTTGCTTCCTTCCCCTTTCCTCTGTTTACCTCTACCTCTTACCTTTACCTTTATCTTGCTATTGGCAGTCAGCAGTACGCGCCAAGTA
The DNA here is from genome assembly GCA_946902985.2 of Meconema thalassinum. NCBI lineage: Eukaryota > Metazoa > Arthropoda > Insecta > Orthoptera > Tettigoniidae > Meconema > Meconema thalassinum. The sequence goes on from OX336392.1 coordinate 75,131,423, forward strand.
GCTCGGCCACCCGTTCAAGTGCCGGCCAGTGGACTGCGTAATACTCGTCGACCATGTAAAAAATCACACTGTATAATTCACAAACTAAGAGCTCAAAAGCCTCATTGGTGATCAATTCAGTCGTGAAAATCCAGCTGTTTTTACTAACGTTCGGTTTCCAGATCATTCTAGAATTTGGAACATGGTTGCGTGTGAGTTGCATTCACTGGGTCCAGTATGAGACGCGTGTTGCTAATTTGATGTTTCCTGAAAATAGAAACTGGGGACAGGAATGGAGTTTCGCCAAGTCACATATTGCACAGTGCGCGGTGATCGACACACTGTTGCACAAGTTAGTTGATTGACATAGTAGCCTACGGCGTGACAAGGTCCTCTGTGACCTGAGTCGGTCACACATAGCGTTACTCAACCAGTACGACCGGGACGTGCTCCATCACATCTAAACACTCTCGCAGGCACAGCTCAACGCAGTAAGCGCCACCAAGACTGCGTGATGGTGATAGTTGCTTTAACCCTGGAATGCTAACCATTCGTAAATTTTACGATCAAGGAAACGTTTTCGGTTATTTTTCAAATTCGGACCGCTTGATAGCGCCAAGCCTTTCAGTGCCTTCCTCGCTCACTCCCCACTACTCAGTATACTGTGAGCAACAGACGTGGATGGTATGTGTGCACCATTACCCAATCGCGATCGTAAATTTTACGAGTGATTAGCTTTAACGCGAGTTTAGGCATGGTGTTGTGTGTTTACGTTTATATTTCATATTTTTCCTATTTATATAAAAGTGGACACTTGCTTACTCACTGAAAACAAAAGGAAAAATTTTCTACACATTTCATGTGTCAAAATTTTTATTTTGTGACAGTATTACATGAACATGTAGATACATTCTAAATAACTATGTAAAATAATATTTTGATGATCTAATCAAGATTTTATCATGTCAATATGCAGTATATTTAATAAAATGAAAGTTCGCAACAGATAACGTTCTTTAACTTTTCTGCGTTATTAATTTCTAATAAAATCAGAGGTCGTAAAATTTACGAATGGTTTGCCTTAACGTATGTCAAAGGAAGGTTAGCATTCTAGGGTTAAAGGAGCGCAACATCGAGGCCTCTAATGTAGGGAGCGGTCATGGCCTATTGAAAGACTCATGGAGATTCCCGGCTCCGTCAAGAAATTGAATTCTGGTCTGGAGGCTGGAATAGGGTACACTCAGCCTCGTGAGGAAATACTGAGAAGATGTGAGTTCGATTCCCACCCCAGGTATCCTGGAAATGATTTCTCGTTGCTTCCCACGTCTAAAACCAGGCAAATGCCGGGATGTATACTAACTCAAAGCATCCTACCCAATTCTGACCTAAATTACAAATACACACAGTACTACAGCCACCCTAAGAACACGTTATCAGACTAATTCTTCACACATTCAAGTTGTTGTTTGAGTGCTCATTCATTTGACTGGTTTGATGCAGCTTTCCTGTCCTGAGCTAATTGTTTCATCTCTACATAGCAACCACACCCTACATTCGAAGCAATGTGTTTAACATATTCAAACCTTGGTCTACCCCTACAGATCTTGTCCTCCATCCTTCCTTCCATAACTAAGTTTGATATTCTTGGGTGTCTTAGTATGTGTTCCACCAACCTTCTGTTCTTTTCATTAGCAAACGCCAGAAGCAACTCTCCTTTCCCACTCGTCTTAATACCTCTTCATCCAAGTACACGCCTCTCAAAGTGAACAACAACAACAACATTTCTTGTCAGAGCCAGAAATCGAATCCATATCTCCACGGTGAGAGCAAAGAAAGCTAGTCACTACGCAACGAGGTGAACAGTTGAAGTGATCTCGTTGAGAATTATAAACTCAGCCACAGTTTGACTGATCTACTTTATTTTCTAAACACATGAGCTGTTCCAGAAAGATCCGGGGAATATTCTTTCTTCCTTCCCTTTTCCTCTGTTTCTACGGTTCAAATTGACCATGGAGCAAACATATAGATTAAAATACCATCTAAGCCTGAAGTCATTTTCAGAACGTTATTAAGAAATATGACAGAGCTTTTTAAAATACGCATTTTGATTTTCCCGGGTCTTCTAGCTTTTAAATAATCTGCACAATTGTCAAAATAGCTCAACTGCACATTTTTACTAAACTGGCCCCTATAGTCTGAGTGCCCTTAGTGTCATTTAATAGTGCATTATGCAACGAATCTATAATGGCAATAATTAAGACCATTATAGGCGAGTTGCATACGACTGTTTATGTTCGACGATAACTATAACTTTATTATATATGTTCTAACATAAATATTCATAAATATCTGTAAAGATTATGTCGGTTGAATTCTTCTCCTTGGGAATTGTGTAGGCTCAGCTTTTGATCTCTACCCAATAATTAATCCCAAAGCTTTGAAACATTGTTTATCCTGAAGTAGTACCAACAGATAGCGCACAGGTACTATGTTGGATCATTTTGTTATTTTGGTCAAATAACACAAATAGGCTATTGCAAACGCTTTGAAATTAATCGTATTATAAACTAGTTATTCTTCAAGTTCAATGCGTATAGAATGTCAATGGAAGGCAAATCAATTGAGTCCCAAATAGAACAGTTATGACATCTGGCGGAAAAGTTTCACATAAGAAACTGAACAGAGAGCTGGATTATAATTTCCATGGAACTAATGTCATAAGCCTGCTTCCTCCATGACGTTATGGGGTGTTTATGTCAACAACAGTATTCACTAAAATTGTCAGCTAAGTCTTACGAATGTGTAGAAATTGGAGTTGGGGATATTAAGGTACAGTGCTATTTCTTTTGCAATATTGCCCAGTTTGTTTATGCATTGTAACTACAATGGTTGATCCAATATAGGCTACATTGTCAACTTTCAAAGCACGTAATTCATGACCAACATGTTGGATCTTGAGTGCATGTGAGAAGCTATCCTTACCTGATTGGTCAATGAATGAAAATATAGAGCTCTGATTGGTTGGAAAAACTGTGTTATAATGAAAAGTAGTAGCCTACTTTAATGACCCCCATCATGATACAGTTTTCTGACATATAATACAGTGAGTCCGGGAATGTTCTCCGCAGCGCCTACATGCATCTGTGAGAGCTAGCTACAGCAGTTACGTTGGCAGCACGGCTGCCGATTAGCCTTTCACGAAATGATTGCCGGCGGTCGAGATGGGAACTATTCTTTGTTTACCTGTGTCACACGTCAGCCTGCTTCGTTGACAGGTACAGTTGCGCGAGTAGGATATGACTCAGTTCAAGTCGCCTCTGTCATCGTTTAACTGTCCGTGTTGACATGAGCTCCTATGACGCGCAATGCTGCTTGATTTATGTGCAGAATGCATTCTGTCATCGCTGTGTTCCCTAATAACAAGCAAACAGTATACTTTGTACTCACCACAGTCATTCATAACAGATGCTGGAAGTGCTGATGACACATACGCTCGCTAATTGCAATACACAGCGACGATTTCGACAGGCTACATCCCACACGTATGGGGTTCACCCTGTCAAAGACACCGTGCTGCCAACTAAACCGATGAGGCAACCACTCACAGCTGCACGTAACCACTGCGGAGAATATTCTCGGGCGCCCTGATCGACGTCATCCAACATAAAATATGCGTTCAACATTAAAATCAACTTATTATTTGAAATCTACAACGGTACTTTCCTCCTGTGCAGTCAAGATGACTCCCAATTGGTCATGTGTCATTTGTTTCTATGCTCCATTTCTTGGGCTCATCACGGTACTGTACTTCATGCTGTTTACGTCGTTAGACTAGAAAATAAGTCACGACGAGAGCAGCTAGAATAAGTGTGAGCACAGTTTCACCTTGAATACACATTCATTTCTCCATTAAAAAATCAGAACGTGTGCATTTCAAAGATCGATTCCATTGTGAGTACCGTTAAATAAGCACAAAAAGTAACAATTGTGATGGGAATCGAACCCAAATACGGTAAGCTCACGCTTTTCTACAATAGTATAATCCCCAAAGGCCTTAACGCACATCGAATTACAGCAAATTGATGGTAAAAGCAAACAATATCGCCGAACTGTTGACTTGCATCACCCAAACAGATTCCAAGCCTTTCGCTAGTCCCACGCTTGGTAGCCCATGACCGTATCATTATAGCTTTGTTCATCGCGAATTGAATTATCTCCCCAAGGCGCTGGCTAACACCTCTCGTCCGATCAGCGTGCGAACTACCATGAACATGGAAACAGTAGCAAGCCTGTGTGTGATAATGTTGACCTCTAATGTACTCCCCACGGAGAATTTCCTGAGAAGAAAAATGAAATATATAGCCTACTGTTGTTGTATGAGTCTTCAGTCTTTTGACTGGATTGATGCAGCCCTCCACGCCTCCCTGGCCTGAGCTAATCGTTTCATCTCTACATAGCTACCACACCCTACATCCGAGGCAATCTGTTTAATATATTCTAACCTTGGTCTACCTCTTCAGTTCTTGTCCTCGACCCTTCCTTCCATAACTAAGCTTGCTGTTCCTGGGTGCCTTAGTATGTGTCCTACCAACCTATCTCTTCTCTTCATTAGCATTCGCCAGAAACATCTCTCCTCTCCCACTCGTCTTAATACCTCTTCGTTTGTAACCCTATCTACACATCTAATCTACATCATTCTCCTGTAACACCACATTTCAAACGCTTCAATTCTCCTCTTTTCTGCTGCACCAATAGTCCAAGTTTCACTTCCATAGAGTGCGACGCAACAGACAAAGGTTTTCAAAAATATCTTCCTAATGTCTAAATCTATATTCGATGTCAACAGATTCCTTTTCTGTAGAAATGCTTTCCTTGCCTGAGCCAACCTACTTTTTATATCCTCTTTGCTTCGTCCATCGCTGGTTATTTGGCTTTCTATGTAATAGAAGTCTCCTACTTCCCCCATAGAGGTTTCTGATTTATTTCGGCTGCATTCCAATATTTTTGTTTTACATTTATTAATTTTCATCATGAATTCTTTCCTCAAGACGGAGTCCATACCATTCAAAAACTCATTCAAATCCTGAGGCGTGTCGGCCAAGATGACGATGTCATCAGCAAATCTCAGAGTTGAAATTATTTCTCCTGAAATCTTCACTCACACTTTAAATTTCTCTCTAATTTCCTTCATTGCTTGTTCAATGTAAAGATTGAAAAGTATGGGTGATAAGTTGCAGCCTTGCCTCACACCTTTCTGAACACCAGCTTCTCTCTCATGCCCTTCAGCTCGAATGACTGCTGTCTGGTTTCTGTATAGATTGTAGATCACCCTCTTATCCCTGTACTTTATTCCAATCATACTGTAAGTTTTAGGAAGTCATTTCTTCAGTGCTGCCTTCGCAATCAATAAAGGAATTGATTTTCTGTCGGTCAACAGAGTAATGTGCCCAATTAATTTATTTATTTATTTATCAATATGAAGGAACACAGGCACCAGCCCAAATACATTCCTTGTTGACATTATCTGATTAAACAACAACATGTACTATGTGGGGAATAACAAATATTTATTTTTATCAGTGCTTTCTTCAGGGGGAACGTGGGGGTACGCGTACCCCTTAATCATTTAAAAACTGCTTAAGAAAAAATATTAGTACATTTGTATCCGGTCCGGCAAATATAACGTCCGAATTGAAAGGTCATCGATCAGCTGGCGTCAACGCGCTTTTCACAACAGCTGGATGAGTAATCCTCGATTTAAATCGATCTATCGAATCAGTTTCTTTTGGTCGGCAACTCGACACTCCGTTCTTATAGTGTTTGGAGGTGGGGTAGGTTGTTATTTTGTGCGTGTGGTTAGTTTTGAAGGATGAAGAAAATAACGAACTATTTAACAAACACCCAGGCATCGAGAAAGCTGCAAGTTAATGATTCGAACACAAACAATAACCGGACTTTGTAAATTGCCGAAAATTGCAAGATCGTGATGTTTTATCGACTACAACTGAGAGTACCCCTTATTTTCTTTTTAGAAAAAATGCACTGATTATTATTATTATTGGAAAATCATTTGTATGGACTACACTGCTCTATGGAAGTTGGACTCTGGGTAAATTGAAAAAGAATCGACTTGAAGCTGCTAAAAGTTGTATATGGCGGAAAATGACAAGAACGGGCTGGATGGAAAGGAAAACCAACCTGAAAGTCTTAAGGGAAGTCAAAGAAGAGAGAAGATTAATGAAGGAATTGGGAAAGAGAAAAATAAAATTTATTGGACATGTCATCAGACACAACACATTCTTCGTTAACATTCTTGAAGGGAAAATGCTGGGTAAGAAAGGAAGAGGACGGCCTAGGACCAAGTATTTGGAAGACATCAAGAATAGAATGGGATGTGACAATTACATGGAACTGAAACAAACCGCCAACGACAGAAGAGTGTGGTTGCATCGACAAGGCATTTGGAATATTATGATGATTATTATTATGCTTCTGAATGCCTCTTGATGAACAGGAAGGGTCCAGTAAGGAGGTTTGAGCTCAAGGAACTAAAATTCCTAAGGAGAATACTAGGGCTAATACGAGAAATTGATGACACCTATAGGATCAGACACAATAGTGAGCTGTACCATCTTCAAGAGGACATAATCACATCGATGAAGAACAGGCGACTAGCCTTTTATTGTCATCTAACCCTCATGAACCCCTGCGACTCACGAACAGAATGTTCACCACGACAGGTTGAGGCAAAGCCTCCAAGAACAAATGGATCACCACAGTGAAATCAGACTTGTAGCAGCTTCAAATCTCTCCCAACACCGCACATGATCGGACCAAATTCCGCCAGCTCGTTCTTCAAGGGGTATTCCCAGCATGCATTACCAGTCGGAAGACCACAGGAACCACCAGACCGAAGTGGACAGAGGAGAGGAAGTCTGCTCATAGCCAGAAAATGAAAGCCTTTTGGACTAAGAAGAAACAGAAGACCGATGTGAAGAGTGGTCCTTAGATGACCAAAACGAAAACAAGAATATTATTATTGCTATTAATATAAGCAGTAAATGGCCATTTATTTTATTTTCAGGACGGGTCAGGGAAGGGATTTTGGAAGGAAATCGGCCGTGAACCTATTGAAAGGAACCGTCCCGGCATTTGCCTGGTGGTGAAAATCAGAAACCACGAAAAACCCACACTTTCCCGATGCCAGCGAGACACGAGCACGCTAGGGCTCTCGACCACGGAGGCCGATCGAAAATAATAATCTGGATACAATTTAAACAAGAAGTTCCGTGACGAACTAAAGAGCCTACTTTTCTTAAAATATAAGATTCATGCCAATGATTAATCTATATGGATCTATCTAGAATAATGACGAAATTAAGTTGGTAAAAACGAATTTTCTAATTAGTTCGAAATACTGTACACCTGGCATAATGTAGCCTAAGAGAGAACTACAGTTGGCAGCCCTGGTGACTGAATATATTCTTAGTTCCATCTCTTAAGGTACAGAATACAAAATTTGGTTGAAATCCAATAAATGGAATGGACGTTACATACAGTTAAACATTGGATTTAACAGCGCGCGTAAAATCACGTTGGCAACAATGACCTACATGTAGTGGTCATAAATAATCTGAAATAATATGATCTATTGTTGTGTTCATTTTGAATGAAATCCATTAGTTAGTACATAAGTTACATGTATTTTAAAATTGGACCTATCAGCAGGCATAAAATTATCTTGGCAGCACTGGCGTAGGCCTATATTAGTTACTCCAAATTATCTAGAATGCCAGGTACTATACGTGTGCAAAGTTTAGAGCTATTGGCTTGCATACTTTCTGATATATTGATATTAGGGTAACAAAAAAAGAGACAGCATTTATTAACAGTTGGCAGACATGGTTACTCTTAAGATCGGCATAGTCATATCTGTTATGGTACACACAGCACACACGAAATTTGGTTGAAATCCAAATGATAGTATAGAAGTTACATGTATTTAAATTTGGACCTCTCAGCAGGCTTAGAATCATGTTGGTAGCACTGACGTATATAAGTTACTCCAAATTAATATAGAATGTCAGGTACTATACGTGTGCATAGTTGAAAGCTGTCAGCTTGCATACTTTCTGATATATGGGTATTTGGATTAAAATAATTTAAGAGCATTTATTAACAGTTGGCAGCCCTGGTGGCTCTTAAGAATATGCTTAGTCTTATCCGTTCATGTACACAAAGCACATACGAAATTTGGTTGAAATCCAATTGATAGTGTAGAAGTTATATGCATTTAAAAATTGGACCTATCAGCAGGCTTATACTCATTTTGGCAACACTGCCATATATGGCTTCCTGGAAATTAAACTGCAATATTATTATCTATACGTGTGCCAATTTTGAAATAGCTCCCATGAATACCTTCCATGATATCCAACATGGAGCTCAAATTTCAATTGCGATTTTTCAGCAGTTGGTAGCACTGACATCATTTTCAAATATGGTCGTGAGATATTCAGGTATAGATCTTTACTCCCACCAAATTTTGTTTCGATTGCTCCAGCCGTTTAGGAGTTGATAGGGGGGACACACACACAGCCAGACAGACAGACATACAGACAGACAGACACACATTTGCCCGATCTCATAAGTCTACTTTTTCCTCATTTTTGCAAAATGTGAAAAGTAGGCTAAAAACTTCAATTTTCTTCGGCATTTCCCAATGAATTAGGGTCGCCAGAGCCAACCAGGCTCATTTTGGTTTTGGCCGGATGTTCTTCCTGACAACATGTGATTTTTCAGGTGAAAATTCCGCCCCGCTGTCACCGGGATTCGAACCCCGGCCGTCCGGGTGAAAGACGAGCAGCTAAGCCACTGTGCCATCACGCTCCCCTATATAAGATAACTATTGATGGTCAAATCAGCTTGAACATCCATAAAATAACATTTCCTACTATTTAGAAATGTTTCTTAGTTGAGATATTTAAAAAGAGGTGTTGTTTTATGTCCGTCTGTTCATATTTTCTTCATATTCAACATAGAAACGCTAACGAATACGGAGTGATCGCAATTTCCATAGTTATTTCATAGTGCATATTTTTTGAAACGTGATACGGAGTGATCGCAATTTCCATAGTTATTTCATAGTGCATATTTTTTGAAACGTGGTGCATATTTGACCAATAATTAATGCATTTTTGTATGCGTATTTGACCAATAATTAATGCATTTTTGTATGCATATTCATTCATTTAATAATGCTTGAACATCCGGGCCTTAGCTGTGACGTAGGCTACTAACAAAACTGATGCACTCAGCCATACCTGGAGATTGACTTCTCCCATTTTACATGGTCTTCTCTCCTCTGTGGTAGTCATCTATCAGACACGGCTCCTGACTGTGTATTTGAAAGTTTGGAAACATGGAAACGATTATAGCGTTCTACTTCTGGAGAACCGTTCTCTTGTGTTGGTAAGCACGGCGCGACCCCAAGCACTATGATTAGCCCTGCCTATGACCCTGACGTACAGTATTCTCACTTGGCTGCACGTGACGCACAGTGCCATTTGATTGATGCTAGTGTTGGCATTTTCACACCTCCTTAACGTGACACGTTTCATAGTGATACTCTCACATTCACTTGTACTGGTACATAATCCTAAAAGCATACTTCCATCTTATCCCTCCCTATATTATTCTGCTCAGGTCCCATTCCAGTTTTGTACCGAAAATAAGGTCCCATTAACACCAACCTACACATATGGGCTACCAACAGGTTCAGCATAACCCAATGCGTAAACGAAACGCACTCACTTACGCTTTAAATGCCTCACAATTAAATAAATACCTTAAAACATGTATATTTACAATGAAAGAATGCAACACGGTAACCATGGTAACAGCATCTCACAGGTCCATCTATTTCTGTAAGACGCAATGCAATTCCAATTATTACATTACTGTGAAAGTTTCTAGACGGTTTTAAGGTTATCACTGAACCAAATTAAGCTGTAAAATTCATCAATACATACAGTATAATGCGCTTAAGGGGGTCATGGGACACTCTAGAATATTTTCACGCAATTTTCACGTGTGAGTGTGGTCTTTTTCACCCGACTATAAAGGGTCTCCGAAAACCACATTTAAAGGCCCTTAAATTAACAGTGTGTGTGATATTCCCAGAAAACTAACTTCGCTCTGATATACCTATGATGGAATGACAACCCCCTAACCACTGCACCAGTAGCTGAATTGATCAAGTCTGATTATTCATACCAAGAATAAATCAGTCATAGCATTCATGAATGAGATTTTGCTAAGTGTACTCTTTACAACTAGAATATTCGCGGGCGAAGCCGCTACCAGTAATGCTTGTTATTATTATTGAATATCCAAAAAATAATACAGGAACCCTATTTTACCAGAGGTGCATTAGGGTTGTAGATTAAAAACAAAGCAAATACAAATATTACTAACATAGTTTACAAAAAAAATTGTTGATGAAAGTGAGAAATTGTCCTAAACAGCACTGCCTCTTGAAAATACGGTACAGCGGTTTTGAAGGTTACAGCTATTAAGGTGGCATTGTAAACCGAATCTTTACTTTTCAAATACAGGACACTCAAATATAAGGTGACACACCAATTGAGGCAATCCACAAAAACATGAATAGTCGTCTGTTGCTATTTTAAAACGTTCAAAATAAGACTTGAATTTTCCACAACCAGTTAAAAATTCATTGAGGACAAAGTTTGGCACTAATAATGTTGATAACAGTCGATCTTGTACTTTCGGGAAGAATATTTCCATATTAGGTTTCAGGGATGATTCTTCTTCTTCTCCTTCTTCGTCTTTTCCCGTTCATGCGGGGTCGACGTTTCTGACAAGTCGTTTCCATTTTCCTCGGCCCCAAATAGTGTTTTCTGTTAACTGCTTCTCCCGGAGATCATCATGCACGCAGTCCATCCATCTTGTTCCTGGCCTGCCTCTTTCCCTTTTGCCTTCCACCTCCAGACCAAGCACTCGCCTTCCTACATAATAGCTCTCATCTCTGCGCTTAATGTGGCCATACCAGAGCAAGCGTCTTTCTTGCACCTTTTTGATATTTCAGTCACTTTTACGCTGCCTCGTATGAAGGTGTTTTTGATGTGATCGTTCCTTGTAACACCACACATCCATCTTAGCATCTTCATTTCAGCTATGAAATGATATGAAATGAATTTCTATTAGGATTGTACATATTCGACCAACGAATTATTCGAATGGTTTGATTAATTTCGAACACGAATATTTGTTGATGTTGATTGTTGTTTTAAGGGGCCTAACATCTAGGTTATCGGCCCCTAATGGTCTGGGTGTTAGCGAAAATGACTATAAAATGGAAACCCTAACGAAACTTATGTTAGACTGACAATACTTACAAAATGGAACTCAGATAGAAACGACTCACAAAATGTAGAGTGGAAATACTTGCAAAAGGTAATTTAGATGGAAAATATTCACAAAAGGAAGAGATTGAAAAACACGCACAAAATGTAATTTATGTTCAAAATACTTTCAAAATGCAATGGAGATTCAAAATACTCTCAAAATGCAATTAAGATTGAAAATAGGTTCAAAATGCAATTGAGGTCAAAATACTTACAAAATGCAATTGAAATTGGAAATTAACAATGAAATTAGATTGAAAAAGGCCAGTTCAGATTCAAAAATGTTCACAAAGTACAATCGACATTCAAAATACTTACAAAATGCAATTGAAATTGGAAATTAACAATGAAATTAGATTGAAAAAGGCCAGTTCAGATTCAAAAATGTTCACAAAGTACAATCGACATTCAAAATACTTACAAAATGCAATTGAAATTGGAAATTAACAATGAAATTAGATTGAAAAAGGCCAGTTCAGATTCAAAAATGTTCACAAAGTACAATCGACATTCAAAATACTTACAAAATGCAATTGAAATTGGAAATTAACAATGAAATTAGATTGAAAAAGGCCAGTTCAGATTCAAAAATGTTCACAAAGTACAATCGACATTCAAAATACTTACAAAATGCAATTGAAATTGGAAATTAACAATGAAATTAGATTGAGAAAGGCCAGTTCAGATTCAAAAATGTTCACAAAGTACAATCGACATTCAAAATACTTACAAAATGCAATTGAAATTGGAAATTAACAATGAAATTAGATTGAAAAAGGCCAGTTCAGATTCAAAAATGTTCACAAAGTACAATCGACATTCAAAATACTTACAAAATGCAATTGAAATTGAAAATACTTACAAAATGGAGTTTAGATCGAAAATACTTACAAAATGCAATGTAGATTGGTTGATTGGTTAGTTCTTAAGTTTAGGGGCTGCGACAACGAGGTCATGTAGCCCAGTGCACTTTGGGTGTGTGTAGAATCTGTCTGATAACCGGTGTTAATTGTGATGACTGTGTTAGTGTTATCTGTTTTTTAATTTAAGTACAGACTGCAAATTAATTTTTCAAATAGTTCCTACTTTTGCCACCAAGCGCCACCGTCAACTACTAGCCCTAGTTCAGAACTTAGCTACTAAACGCCACTACAGTCGGCTCTTGACAACGAACGTAGAAACCTAAGAGCGTTGTATACATTCTTAACCTATCCAATTTAGCTTCACACAGGTGAAATTAGTGGAAGGTTCTTTAACATGCCATAAATCTATGGCATGGGACCGCCGGCTTAACATCCCCTCCGAAGGATATGCATACTGAGGGATTTTTAACGCTCTTATAAAATCCGACGGCTTCGGCCGGGTTTGAACCCGCTATTTGGGCATAGAAGCTCAGCATGCTACCAACTACGCCACCGCAGCCGCCGCAATGTAGATTGAAAATACTTACAAAATGTGGTTGAGATTCAAAATGACACGGGGAGCCAATGGCATAAATAGGGAGGGAATTGTAAATAGAAAAGGAACTATAATGAAAACAAAAAGAAGGCTGATCCCTCGCAGAATTAAAGCGGGAAAGGAAGAGACTCCCTAGGCCTCGGATACCCTAATACCGTCGGGGTCGGAAGAGAACAAGAGTTGACCAAGGGAGGCCGACAGGAAAGAGAACAGAGAGGAGCTCGGCACAAGTGAGAGGGAGCAATGCCGGACTCAGCTGGGGTCCCGTGGTCGCCAACCCATGTTCCACTAGATGTGAGCCCTTGGGGGGTGTCGAATATTTGATTCGAATATACGAATAGTTCGACTGTTCGAATTATTCGCACATTGGAATATCAGAAGTATTTGAACATTTGAATACAGGACAAACCCTGTAATCCGCTACCTTTGGGACTCAGGGTTTGGTCGGAACGCAAAAATGGTCGGATTATCCGAAAGTTCAGAAACATACGGATTTACATTAAAATAAACAATCTCAGAACTCAAGATATCGGGGTTCCATTCTTTCTTTCTCGGTAGAACCACGTCCACACTGCGTTGTCAAGCATTTCGAGTTTACGCTTTTTCAAAGTTTTGCGATTCTTAAGAGCGTTTATATTCGACGATCTCGAAATGTAAATATTATATGGAGAAAACTGTATCATAATGAGGGTCATTATACCACTATTATTAATTACTAGCAGAAGTACCCGTTCTTCGAACGGTGTTCGGTGTTAACACCAGACATTATAATAATAATAATAATAATGTTATTGGTGTTACGTCCCTTTTAAGTACTGTTGCTTTTAGTGACGCACCAGACATTATCAATTGAGCTACTGTTGCAATGGTTAGCGGCTTGTCATTCCTTCATAAGTTTATCAAAACGAAGTTAGTTTTCTGGGAATATCACACACACTGTTAATTTAAGGGCCTTATAATGTGGTTTTCGGAGACCCTTGATAGACTCGCGAATTTTGTATCTCACATTGAGAAGTGCAACATATGCTTTGGTCGTCCTTCTAGGATAATTTTTATATTTCGCCTATTTTAGCATATATTTTGAGAAGTTTTGCCCTATATCCACCCTTCTACTGTATGAAATGAACGGTGAAGAGTTTTATAAATGATTGGTGTATTGACTCATGTTTACCATACCTAATTTTACGATGCACCAAGCATCCGAACATGAGTTATAGGCGTACATAAGGATACACAGAAAGACAGACAGACAGACAATACTATTGTCTACAACATATCACCCAGAAATCCAAATATGGGTATATCTACCACACAGTATCAAAGAAAATCATCCTTACGATGAACCCGTATGTCGACAAAAAAAAAAGATTAGTTGAAATGTGCTCTCAAACTAAATTCACCTGACGTGTACTTCCTGACATGAAATAGAATTGAAAGCCTTGTAGATGAAATGCAATACACGTCACATAAAAACTGACCCTCTACGTTGTGTTGGGTCCCCATACACAGGAAGACCTCTTTCATAAATTATAAAAGCTTGTGGTGCATGAAAATTCAGGTTCTTTAGTCTCAAATGGCCCAAATTCCTAAAAGCCGCAAAAAATGCTGATTCAATTCAGGAATTTTTGAAAATAATGTTGTTGTTTGGAGATATAATAGACCTTCTGCACTATATGTCGCACGTGAAAATTGCATGAAAAAATCCTAGGTTACCCCTTGACCCCCTTAATTGCATTGATGAATTATACAGTCTACGTTGGTTCCGTGATAACCTTATATTTGCAAACTTTCACAGAAATGTAATAAATGTAATAAATTGCTTCTTACTGAAATAGATGGAAAGTTGGATGCCACCCCTTGAGATAATGTTGTCATGGTTACCGATTTGCATTCCTTCATTAGTTTGTTAAATTAAACTTAATTAGTTTACTGGGAATGTTTCAGAAACTGTTGGTTTTAGAGCCTTATAATGTAGTTTTCGAGGACCCTCGAGTTTTATTTCTGGCACCGAGGGGCTTTGTCTCGTCGTTGTACGTCATAATATAACACTAATAATAATAATATAACATAGGGATAGGAATATAATAGACCTGCCATACCACACCCGCAGATGTAAATCGCGTGAAAAAAATCTAGACTACCCCTTGACCCCCTTAAGCGCATTTTACGTATTGATGAAATTTACAGCTTAATTTGGTTTCATAATAACCATCTAACCGTTTGCAAACTTTCACACTAATGTAATTAATGGAATTGTATTGCGTCTTACAGCAATAGATGGATCTCTGAGAATCTGTTGCCATGGTTATCGGCTTGCATTCGTTCATAGTTTATTAAATTAGTTTTCTGGGAATATCTCAAAAACGGTTGGACGTAGGACCTTAAAATGTGCTTTTAGGGCCCCCGAGTTTTGTCTCTCACATTGAGGGGCTGAAAATGAGCTTTGTCTCGTCCTTCTACTCCTATTTCAGCATGTATTTTAAGGGGGTATGCCCCCTTTTATGAGAGGTATAGAGAAGAGTTACATCAATGATTAGTGTCGTGCCTCTGATGGATATCTGTACCAAATTTTACGTTGATACACCCAGCCGTTCTCGAGTTATAAGGGAATAAAGTTGTCCACAGACAATCAAGCAAACAGACAGACAGACCAAAACATTATTTTCGCGCGCATCTATCATAAAACAGTCTGAAACGTGTAAATAACTCAAATTTCCGTAGAAATTCAGAAAAAAACAGACAAATTTTCTTTTTTAGTCTACTTTTCACATTTTGCAAAAATGAGGAAAAAGTAGACTTATGAGATCGGGCAAATGTGTGTCTGTCTGTCTGTCTGGCTGTGTGTGTGTCCCCCCCCCCCCCCTATCAACTCCTAAATGGCTGCAGCAATCGAAACAAAATTAGGTAGGAGTAAAGATCTACCTGAATATCTCACGGCCATATTTGAAAATGATGTCAGTGCTACCAACTGCTAAAAAATCGCAATTGAAATTTGAGCTCCATGTTGGATATCTTGGAAAGTATGAAAGGGAGCTATTTCAAAATTGGCACACGTACAGATCATAATATTTCAGTTTAATTTCCAGGAGGCTAAAGATGGCAGTGTTGCCAAAATGATTATAAGCCTCCTGATAGGTCCAATTTTTAAATGCATATAACTTCTATACTATCAATTGGAATTCAACCAAATTTCGTATGTTGTATGTGTACATAACCAGATATGACTGAGCGTATTCTTAAGACCTACCAGGGCTGCCAACTGTTAATAAATGCTCCTAATTTATTTTATCCAAATACCAATATATCAGAAAATATGCAAGCCGACAGCTTTAAACTATGCACACGTATAGTCCCTGACATTCTATATTAATTTGGAGTAACTTATATACGTCAGTGCTACCAACATGATTCTAAGCCTGCTGACAGGTCCAACTTTAAATACATGTAACTTCCATACTATCATTTGGATTTCAACCAAATTTCGTATGTGCTATGTGTACCATAACAGATATGACTATGCGTATTCTAACGAGCAACCAGTGCTGCCAACTGTTAATATGTGCTGTCCCTATTTTTTTTTACCCTAATATCAATATATCAGAAAGTATGCAAGCCAATAGCTCTAAACTTTGCACACCTATATTACCTGGCATTCTAGACGAATTTGGAGTAACTAATATACGTCAGTGCTGCCAACATGATTCTAAGCCTGCTGATAGGTCCAATTTTAAAATGCATGTAACTTCTATACTAACTAATGGATTTCATTCAAAATTGGCACAACAATAGATCATATTATTTCAGATTATTTCTGACCAATACATGCATGACATTGTTGCCAACATGATTTTACGCGCGCTGTTAGATCCAATGTTTAACTGCATGTAACGTCCATGCTATTCATTGGACTTCAACCAAATTTTGTATTTTGTACCTTAAGAGACGGAACTAAGAATATATTCAGTCATCAGGGCTGCCAACTGTAGTGCTCTATTAGGATACATTAGGCCAGGTATACAGTATTTCGAACTAATTGGAAATTTCGATATTAGCAACTTAATTTCGTCATTATTCTAGATAGGTTCATATTCTGTAGAATAATCATTGGCATGAAAAGTAGGCTGTATAGTTCTTCACGGAACTTCTTGTTACATATGTAGAGATATACTGCACCGCTCGATGTGGCCGTGTTTTATTGCACAAATTTAGGTTTTACTCGCTAACCGTCAGAGATACACGAAAAGTGATAAGAAACTTTTGGATAGAAAATTAAATG
Source organism: Meconema thalassinum (assembly GCA_946902985.2). Lineage (NCBI taxonomy): Eukaryota > Metazoa > Arthropoda > Insecta > Orthoptera > Tettigoniidae > Meconema > Meconema thalassinum. Next base: position 75,148,565 of record OX336392.1, read on the forward strand.
CTAAAGGTCGTATATACCATCAAAAGTTTGCTATTTCTTAGCGCTCTCTTTTTATTTGAAATGGAAATATGAAATTTTGAAACCAAAGGGTGTAGTGACGTCACAAAAGTAGGTTTTACTCGCTAACCGTTGGAGATACACGAAACGTGATAAGGACCTTTCGGATAGAAAATTAAATTTTGAAGCTCATATGTGCAATCAAACGTTTTCTATTTCCTACCGTTCTCTTTTTATTTGACATGGAAATATGAAATTTTGAAACCAAAGGGTGTAGTGACGTCACTAAAATGGTCGCCATTTCTTAATAGTGCAAAATATCGAAATTAAAAGTATCCTATATGTAAACCTGGTATTTCAGCTACATCCATGAAAAATTTCATTTAAATCGGACCAGTGGTTCTTGCGTTATTAGGTAACAGACAGACAGACAGAAAGACAGACACACACCATCTCATTTTTGCCTACTTTCGATTTTGGCAAAAAATGAAAGTAGACTTATGAGATCACTACAGGGCGAAAAAAAGTGTGTCTGTCTGGGTGTGTGTATGTGTGCGAGTCTGTGTGTGTGTGTGTGTGTGTGTGTGTGGACTCTGAATGTCTGTCCCCCCTATCAATTCGAACACGGTGAGCGCAAATTGAACGAAATTTGGTACAAAGGTAGCACTAGCGAAGGACACCTCAGTGTCATGTTTTATATCGCCGCCATCTTGACGGAAACGTAATGGCGGCCACCCAAATGTTCAAAGCTTAAATCAAATTACGACTAACCTAATCATCCGATCTCTAGCTAATTTTGCAACAACATACCTTTATGGGGGCAGCATCATTTGACCAAATTAATAGGTCATCAGCCTAATAGTTTGCGGATGGCGGCCATCTTTGTGTGAAAATCGATTGCCCCTATTAATTCGAACACGGTGAAACCGAATGGAACGAAATTTGGTACAGAGGAAGTACTAGCAAAGGGCACCCCAATGTCATGTTTTATATCGCCGCCATCTTGACGGAAACGTAATGGCGGCCACCCAAATGTTCAAAGCTTAAATCATATTACGACTAACCTAATCATCCGATCTCTAGCAAATTTTGCAACAACATACCTTTATGAAGGGAGCATCCTTTGACAAATCTAATAGGTCATTAGCCTAATAGTTAGCGGATGGCGGCCATCTTTGTGTCAAAATCGATTACCCCTATTAATTCGAAAACGGTGAAACCGAATGGAATGAAATTTGGTACAGAGGTAGCACTAGCAAAGGGCACCTCAGTGTCTTGTTTTATATCGCCGCCATCTTGACGGAAACGTAATGGCGGTCCCACAAATATTCAAAGCTTAAATCAAATTACGATTAACCTAATCATCCGATCTCTACCAAATTTTTCATCAACATACCATTATGGAGGGAGCATCCTTTGACCAAACTAATAGGTCATTAGCCTAATATTTTGCGGATGGCGGCCATCTTTGTGTGAAAATCGATTCCCCCTATTAATTCGAACACGGTGAAACCGAATGGAACGAAATTTGGTACAGAGGTAGCACTAGAAAAGGCCAACTCAGTGTCATGTTTTATATCACCGCCATCTTGACGGAAACGTAATCACGGCCACCCTAATGTTAAAGGCTAAAATGTAATTACGACCAACCTAATAATCTAGTCTCTACCAAATTTTGCAACAACAAATCTTTATGCGGGAAGCATATTCTGACCAAACTGCTAGATCATCAGCCCAATAGTTTGCAGATGGTGGTCAAGTATGTGTGCAAATCGATTCCCCCTATCAATTCAAACATGCTGAAACCGAATTGAACGAAATTTGGTACAGAGGTAGCACTAGCAAAAGGCACCTCAGTGTCATGTTTTATATCACCGCCATCTTGACGGAAACGGAATGACGGCCACCCAAATGTTAAAAGCTTAAATCAAATTTCGACCATCCTAATAATTTGATCTCTACCGGATTTTGCAACAACATGCCTTTTTGTGGAAAGCATCTTATGACTGACTACAAGGTCATCAGCCCAATAGTTTGCAAATAGCGGCCATGTATGTATGCAAATCCATTCCCCAGATCAATTCAAACACGGTGAAACCGAATTGAATGAATTTTTTTTACAGAGGTAGCACTAGCAAAGGACACCTCATATTCATGTTTAATATCCCTATAGCACGTTGTATTTCAACAAGCTACTACAACCAACATTCAATTATACTCCTTGAAAAGGACAAAGAGTTATAACAATACCCATGCATTTAGGAGAAAGTAGGCTATATGTTCTTTATTAGCCTACTTTCGATTTTTGCAAAAAATGAAAGTAGACTTATGAGATCACTACAGGGCGAAAAAAAGTGTGTCTGTCTGTGTGTGTGTGTGTATGTGTGTGTGTGTGTGTGTGTGTGAGTGTGTGGACTCTGAATGTCTGTCCTCCCCTATCAATTCGAACACGGTGAGCGCAAATTGAACGAAATTTGGTACAAAGGTAGCACTAGCAAAGGACACCTCAGTGTCATGTTTTATATCGCCGCCATCTTGACGGAAACGTAATGGCGGCCACACAAATGTTCAAAGCTTAAATCAAATTACGACTAACCTAATCATCCGATCTCTACCAAATTTTGCAACAACATACCTTTATGGGGGCAGCATCATTTGACCAAATTAATAGGTCATCAGCCTAATAGTTTGCGGATGGCGGCCATCTTTGTGTGAAAATCGATTGCCCCTATTAATTCGAACACGGTGAAACCGAATGGAACGAAATTTGGTACAGAGGTAGTACTAGCAAAGGGCACCCCAGTGTCATGTTTTATATCGCCGCCATCTTGACGGAAACGTAATGGCGGCCACCCAAATGTTCAAAGCTTAAATCAAATTACGACTAACCTAATCATCCGATCTCTAGCAAATTTTGCAACAACATACCTTTATGAAGGGAGCATCGTTTGACAAATCTAATAGGTCATTAGCCTAATAGTTTGCGGATGGCGGCCATCTTTGTGTCAAAATCGATTACCCCTATTAATTCGAAAACGGTGAAACCGAATGGAATGAAATTTGGTACAGAGGTAGCACTAGCAAAGGGCACCTCAGTGTCATGTTTTATATCACCGCCATCTTGACGGAAACGTAATGGTGGCCACACAAATGTTAAAAGCTTAAATCAAATTACGACTAACCTAATCATCCGATCTCTAGCAAATTTTGCAACAACATACCTTTATGGAGGAAGCATCCTTTGACAAATATAATAGGTCATTAGCCTAATAGTTTGCGGATGACGGCCATCTTTGTGTCAAAATCGATTACCCCTATTAATTCGAACACGGTGAAACCGAATGGAATGAAATTTGGTACAGAGGTAGCACTAGCAAAGGGCACCTCAGTGTCTTGTTTTATATCGCCGCCATCTTGACGGAAACGTAATGGCGGTCACACAAATATTCAAAGCTTAAATCAAATTACGATTAACCTAATCATCCGATCTCTACCAAATTTTTCATCAACATACCATTATCGAGGGAGCATCCTTTGACCAAACTAATAGGTCATTAGCCTAATATTTTGCGGATGGCGGCCATCTTTGTGTGAAAATCGATTCCCCCTATTAATTCGAACACGGTGAAACCGAATGGAACGAAATTTGGTACAGAGGTAGCACTAGAAAAGGCCAACTCAGTGTCATGTTTTATATCACCGCCATCTTGACGGAAACGTAATCACGGCCACCCTAATGTTAAAGGCTAAAATGTAATTACGACCAACGTAATAATCTAGTCTCTACCAAATTTTGCAGCAACAAATCTTTATGCGGGAAGCATATTCTGACCAAACTGCTAGATCATCAGCCCAATAGTTTGCAGATGGTGGTCCAGTATGTGTGCAAATCGATTCCCCCTATCAATTCAAACACGGTGAAACCGAATTGAACGAAATTTGGTACAGAGGTAGCACTAGCAAAAGGCACCTCAGTGTCATGTTTTATATCATGGCCATCTTGACGGAAACGGAATGACGGCCACCCAAATGTTAAAAGCTTAAATCATATTTCGACCATCCTAATAATTTGATCTCTACCGGATTTTGCAACAACATGCCTTTTTGTGGAAAGCATCTTATGACTGACTACAAGGTCATCAGCCCAATAGTTTGCAAATAGCGGCCATGTATGTGTGCAAATCCATTCCCCAGATCAATGCAAACACGGTGAAACCGAATTGAATGTTTTTTTTTTACAGAGGTAGCACTAGCAAAGGGCACCTCATATTCATGTTTAATATCCCTATAGCACGTTGTATTTCAACAAGCTACTACAACCAACATTCAATTATACTCCTTGAAAAGGACAAAGAGTTATAACAATACCCATGCATTTAGGGGAAAGTAGGCTATATGTTCTTTACTGAACATCTTGTTATATATTAGTATGATGAAACAGTTTCTCCCACCAATCAGATCTCAAGAAACAGTTGTGTGATCAATTAGGTAAGGATAGCATCGCACCTGCGCTGACATCAACGGCCTCCTATTTTAAATTTCACTGCGTGGCTTCTAGTGTCATAGTGGGGTATTCCAGGAGGCCATGGTATTCTATGCGTCCCATGCGCTCTGTTCAGTACATAAAACTGGCGAAATCTCGACAGATATTTATGAATATTTATGTTCGAACCTAAACTAGTTATAATTATCGTCATATTCAACTCGCCTATAATGGTAATTAATACACTCGTTTGGAAATTATAAAACTCGCACCGCTCGTTTTATAAACCTACTCGTGTCTCAATTATTGCCATTATAGGCTCGTTGCATAATGTACTATTATGTTCGACCCTCACTATTATGTGTCAGAAAACGGTGTCATAATGATGGTCATTATAACACTTATTTTCATTATGATACAGTTTCTCCAGCCAATCAGAGCTCGTTCATTGACCAATTAGGTAACGATACCTTCGCGCATGCGCTCAAAATCCATCATGTCGGACATAAACACAACATCGTACTATAATAAATTACCGACATGGAATACGCACCGTCCATATTGAACCCATGTACCATTGGCTCAAGGGGGTCGAATCCATGTATTTTTGTAAAAGGAAGGAAGGAAATATACAGTCTTTGGAGGAACATAGAAAGATTTCATGCAAGGGATGCTAGCATCACGTTGTGTAAGAAGCTGGACCCAGGTGGCCAGGAAATGAGATCATGCCTGACTCATTGATAAAGAGCCAGTCACGAGTATAAATAGACTGAGTGGAAAGTTCCAAGCGTATGACAGAGAACACGTTTCGGAAATCGCCCTTACCTTGCATTAAAACGGCAACAGCGCAGCTGTGCCAGAAGAATAATAATTAGATTTAACCCATTTGGAAGAATAAAAGTAAGTAAATAAATACAGCGTTGTGAATGATTTCAGAAGAGAGATTTTTGTGTGGAGAAAAAGCTTTTAATAATTGTCCAGGAAAGAAGTGCGAACGTAGCCATACGTCATAGGGGAATTACCGAGGCCCGAGGAGTGGGGAAATAAAAAGCAACAGCAACACCCACACAGCTGAAGACTAAAAATTATTTAATATCTCAGAAATGCACGATCGATTTTCATGCGCAGTGAGGTCATTTTACGTTTGGAAGACGAGCTTTCTGGAGATATAATTTTTAGCCTATTTTCAATTTTGAAAAAATAGGCTTATGAGATCACCTTTTGTCCGTGTGTGTGTGCGTGTGTGTGTGTGTGTGTGTGTGTGTGCGTGTGTGTGTGTCCCCCCCTAATAAAATCGAAACGGCTGGAGCGATTTCAATGAAACTCGGGAAGTTCATAGCACTATTCCCGGCGACCTCGACCGTGCCCTTCAAATTTTGTTACGTCTCTCCAATCCAACATGGCGGCTGTGCGAAATACTTCACTAGCATTCAATATCTCCGAAACTATTACCGATATCGCCCTGAAATTGTGTACGGTGATAAAGGGCACTACTAGAAGTTCACCTATGAGACTTTTAAAAACCTGGTGACTACAAAACCAACATGGCGGCCAAGCGAATTTGAGACATTTAAATAGACTTTTCTCGCGATTTAACTACCTAATGTAATGAAACTTGGTACAGCAAATGTTTATACACATTGTAATGCACTGGAGTCTAATTTAGTTCAATTGTTTACATAACCTCAAAATGGCGGCTGTGCGAAATATATCACTGACATTCTATATCTCCGAAACTATTACAGATATCACCCTGCAATTTTGTACGGTAATAAAGGGTACTGTTACAGGTATACCTATGAATAATTCATAAACCTGTCAAGTACGATACGAACATGGCGACCAAGCGAATTTAAAATATTTTAATAGACTTTTCTCGTGATTTAACTCTCTGAGCGCAGTGAAATGTGGTACAGTAATTGATTTTGCAGATTGTAATGCACTGCCATCTAATTTAATTCAATTGCTTACATAACCTCAAGATGGCGGCTGTGCAAAATTTTAAAATTAAGTTTTAATTTCTTGTGTCGTAATCATGCGATCGAAGTGAAAGTTTGAATAATGAACCTAGGCAATAATTGTCCTTGAATGGTACAAAACTCTATGGCCTATACACATAACACTCCTAAATGGTGAGCTCCCGAAATATTTAGACGGTTCTCAATATCTATGAATCTTTTACAGCAACCAAACTGATTTTTTTATGTTCATAGAGACTATGAACATATGTTCACCTATAGGACTTTCAGGAACCTGGTGAGCACAAATCCAACATGGCGGCGACGCGAAGTATAAATATTTAAATGGACGTTTCTCGCGAATTAACTATCCGAGTGCCGTGAAACGTTGCACGTTAAATGCTTATACAAATGTTGATCCACTGGCATCTAATTTATTTCAATGGTTTGCATTATCACAAGATGGCTGCTGTGCGTAATTTTAAAATCTCGTTTTTACTTCTTGTTGTCTAATCATGCGATTGAAGTTTGAATACCACACGTACACAATAATCTTAATGTAATAGTACAAAAATAAAAATCCAACCTGGCGACCATCTGAAATATTTAGACGGTTCTCAATATCTACGAATCTGTTACAGCAATTAAACTGAAATTTTGTATGTTGATTGTGGCAGTTAACATAAGTAGGATATATGAAAATAGGCAGTATAGTTCTTCACGGAACTACTTGTCAATTTTGAAAAAATAGGCTTATGAGATCACCTTTTGTCCATGTGTGTGTGCGTGTGTGTGTGTGTGAGGTGTGTGTGTGTGTCCCCCTAATAAAATCTAAACGGCTGGAGGATTTCAGTGAAACTCGGTAAGTTCATAGCACTATTCCCGGCGACGTCGACCATGCCCATCGAATTTTGTTACGTCTCACCAATCCAACATGGCGGCTGTGCGAAATATTTCACTAGCATTCAGTATCTCCGAAACTATAACGGATATCGCCCTGAATTTGTGTACGGTGATAAAGGGTACTACTAGAAGTTCACCTATGAAACTTTCAAAAACCTAGTTACTACATAACCAACATGGCGGCCAAGCGAAGTGGAGACTTTTAAATAGACTTTTCTCGCAATTTAACTATCCAAACGTAATGAAACTTGGTACAGCAAATATTTATATACATTGCAATGCACTGGAGTCTAATTTAGTTCAATTGTTTACATAACCTCAAAATGGCGGCTGTGCGAAATATTTCACTGACATTCTATATCCCCGAAACTATTACAGATATCACCCTGCAATTTTGTACAGTGATAAAGGGTACTGATACAAGTTTACCTATGTATAATTCATAAGCCTGTAAAGTACAAAACGAACATGGTGACCAAGCGAATTTGAAATATTTTAATAGACTTTTCTCGTGAGTTAACTCTCTGAGCGCAGTGAAATGTGGTACAGTAAATGATTTTGCAGATTGTAATGTACTGCCATCTAATTTAATTCAATTGTTTACATAACCTCAAGATGGCGGCTGTGCGAAATTTTAAAATTAAGTTTTTATTTCTTGTGTCGTAATCATGCGATCGAAGTGAAAGTTTGAATAATGAACCTAGGCAATAAGTGACCTTGAATGGTACATAACTCTATGGCCTATACATATAACAATCCTAAATAGCAAGCTTCCGTAATATTTAGACGGTCCTCAATATATATGAATCTTTTACAGGAACCAAACTGAATTTTTTAATGTTCATAGAGACTATGAACATATGTTCACCTACAGGACTTTCAGTAACCTGGTGAGCACGAATCCAACATGGCGGCGACGCGAAGTATAAATATTTAAATGGACGTTTCTCGCGAATTAACTATCCGAGTGCCGTGAAACGTTGCACGTTTTAAATGCTTACACAAATGTTGATCCACTGGCATCTAATTTATTTCAAATGTTTGCATAATCACAAGATGGCTGCTGTGCGTAATTTTAAAATCTCGTTTTTACTTCTTGTGTTCTAATCATGCGATTGAAGTTTGAATACCACACTTACACAATAATCTTAATATAATAGTACAAAAATAAAAATCCAACCTGGCGACCATATGAAATATTTAGACGGCTCTCAATATCTACGAATCTGTTACAGAAATTAAACTGAAATTTTGTATGTTGATAGAGGCAATTAACATGAGCAGGATATATGAAAATAGGCTGTACAGTTCTTCACGGAACTACTTGTTATAATTGTGCGACAATTAGTTCAAAAGTTGGTCACGAAAAGGACTAGGATTTTATCTTTTTTTGACTAAATAGTATAAAAGTCCAGGCCAAGCCAGACCAATCATGCAGTTATTCCGACAGACCGAGGGGGGCGTCAGGCTACATCACACATCGAATGCAGTTACTAGTCCGTCCAGGGGGCGTGACGTTGCGGTATCACACATCGAATGCAGTTTCCGATAGCCCAGGGGGCGTCATAGTGCTACATCACACCGAAGACAGTCTACAAGTATTCCTTGAGGGGAAACGCTGTATCACATCGTATAGAAATTATCCGACAGCCAAGAGCGTCGCGGTATCGATAACCAACGAGCATCCGTAAGGAGTAACCAAGAAGTATTATTACAGTATCGCCGTGTGGAGAATTAGGAAAATCCTAGTTACAGGATTTAGTTCCGACAGTATAAAGTTTACAGTGAAAAGTTCAGTAATTACAGTCAAAGCAGGCTGCGAACTTAGAGCCCAGGGCGATAGGTCTTAAATTAAACGACCAAAAGTATCATAACGTATTGAAGTAACGTAACAGCGAGATAAACATTTTATCAACTTTAAAGAACCCGAGTAGGGACGGACAGAATAAGGTTCGCAAAGTATTCTGGAAAGATAGGAATTCGAGAACCGAATCATTGGAAAGGAGAAGGAAACTCTAGACATTGTTTCAAGGAAACATACGAACTATTCAAAAAGCACTAAGTTACGAGGAGTATTAGTTGCTAGAAATCAATAGGTCACCGATAGATTATCTGGGGGACCGTGGACTGAATAGACTTTCGCCAGACCAACCAATAGGGTCTAGAAAGGAGCCGTTTGAGTCAATAATAATAGCAGATCGTCAGGAAACGGGATTTGAAGGAGTACTATTCCAGGGAGGAAATAGATGGTTCGAGACTTTCACATTCTGGCAAGATAGGAAGCCGACATTTACTAAATTTTCACCCTTGGAGACGGGAGGTCAAGAAATCACGTGTGAAAGGCTTAATAGCAGCCTTAGTGATTAGAATCTGTGAAGTGTAAATATATAAAAATTTGTTTTAAAAAGGTAATATCTTTCAGTGTTTTTATCGTGTATTCTAAACGAATACACCAGTGTATTTTAAAATGTTATCAGTGTTAAATGTATACGAGTTAAATGTGTGTCAAGATATGTCAGTACATGAAATGAATTTGTACAAGATGGTGTAATCACAAAATAGTGGGCAAAAATGAAACATCGCAAGAAAAGGAAGGTCAGGGACCGACCTATAACATGTGAGTAAAGATTTTCATTATGTTTTGTGTTGGGAAAGTGTTTGTGTACAATCCACCGGAGTTTGAGATAGAGGGATGTTTCTGAATAACAAATAACAGAATAGGAGCGTGGTCTGAACAAATAAAATTTGAGAAATTATAAATAATTAGGTGAAATGAATAAATCCTGTAGAGGAAATGTATGAAATAAAATGTCAGTGTATTTGACAAATGTTACAAAAGCAAGCGTAATAAATAATAATAATAATAATAATAATAAAAGAAATATAAATAAAGATTAAATTGAATGATATGAAAGTAAGAGCGTTTGAGCCTTAATAAAAGTATAAGACATGGCGTTAATGCATGTTCTTAAAATATAGCGATTATTGTCAAGGGAAAGGATTAATATAAAAATTGAGATACGGATTAATTGTTAATGTGGAATTTATCAGTTCTTTGGAAGACGCTAGGCCTTAAAATAATGTATAGCGCAATGTAGCGCATTAAAGTAAATTGTCACGCTAGGAATGCGTAGAATCTAAATGTACTTGGTAGATTACTTATGAGGGACAGTTGATTGCGATAATTGAGCCATGATAAAGTCCTCCAATAGTGACGTAGATCACGAGGCTATGTGTGTTATGTTGTATTATAATAGGGAGCAAATGTATGGTATTATGAGCGCAGGTAATATAGGCCACGACCGACCCTAAGTAGCATTTATATAAGTCCTCTAGTATGGGAATGGTTCCCGAGGCATGTTAAGAGAGTCGAACCCAGACTCGTCTAGTTGTTGAAGCCCCTAAGTATTCGTCGTTGTATGTGAATTACTCTTACCAATCAATGATGACACTTCATAATTAATAAATGCCAAGGTTACGAAAGTGGTTTATGAACCTAATAATGTTGTTGAAAGTAAATGAAAGACACGCCAGGTCTCCCCAGAGAACTGAAGAAAAGAAAGATCTGTTTTAAAAGCATTGAGTATAGCTGCCACGCGTGGACAAGGCTGGAGGCTCCCCTCTTAGCCATAAATCTCGCCCAAGTGATTACGGTCCAACCCTTGTTATTGTAAGTGTGCTAGGTCGGGAAAGGACCGTCTGAGAGAAGTAATAATACACCGTGAGTGTTTAAAAGTTGTAAATGACCCGGGATTTGAACCGAGGTCCGTGTAGATGAAAGTACCGCTTGCCAGTTCAGATCGTAGCTTTCTTATGTGATAAAGGTCTTATAAGACAAATAAATAAAAATCCCTAATGTAATGTTGTATGGATGTAGGATTCCATGAGTTCAATGAAGATAACTAGATTCCGGGAGTAATCATAGTTTTTGACTTTGTCAAGTAATCTTTTGTAACTCTGGAGTACACAAGTATTTTCCCGATCACTGTAGTGAATTTGTGAAACTTGAGAGAGATGGTAACGTGGAGAACATTGTTGAATGCCCAAACATTTAAGTAGAGAAGTAATATGTACTTTAAATATGATTATATATTTGTTTGATGAGAAGAAACTCATAAAATAGTTATTGAGGTGTGTGAAAGAAGGACACCGTCATTATTGGAAAGTATCGAGCCATTAGAGCTCGTGATTATATTGGACTTTAAGATAGATACTTTATGGAAGTGAAAATAATTATGAGTTTTTGGTTTGAAAGGAACCATTTGTTTTAATACAATGTTTGTTTAATTTTTATATCTTCCTTGTTCACTTTGAACATGTTTAGAAGGATTTGGTCAATAGTTTATTTGTTTTATTTGTTTGTAGCGCCATAATTTTGGTTAATTAAATGTGTTAAAATAGGAGTTGAATTTGTTTTTATTTTGAAAGTGTATCCTCTATTTAATCCAAAATGTGTAAGTCACAGAGTGGTAGAACATACCATAACCCCGAAAATCCCGAATTGAGCATTGCTGGCATACTGTGATTTGCATATTTCTTGCTGGAAGGGCATAATATGTTCGCGTAAATAAACTGGCGAATATGAAACAAGAAATAGCACTGTACCTTAAAATCACCAACACTAATTTCTACACAGCGCATTCAAACGACTCCGGTGACAATATTACTGAGGGACGGCAGATGTAAACATATGGCTTGCATATGGCATTGCAAGCACACAGAGCGCATGCGTCGGTCGTTCAAAGATCTTGAAAGACAGAGAGATGTCTCGCGCTCGCTCTCCGGTAACAACATTCTTGTGGCTGACTCTCAACAGATATTTATGAATATTTATGTTAAAACATATAATAAAATTATAATTATCGTCGAAAATAAACAGTCGTATGCAACTCGCCTATAATGGTAATTAAGACACTCGTATGGAAATTATAAAACTCGCATCGCTCGTTTTATAAACCTACTCGTGTCTCAATTATTGCCATTATAGACTCGTTGCATAATGTACTATTTCACCATCTATCGTCTCTGTAAAGGATTCAATGTCTTTCCGATTTCTTCCCCAATCTATTGTCATAACGCCTACATTGAGTTCCCTGGCAAATTTTTGGAGCGATTCCCCTTTGTCCAGTCTTCGTAGCACTACTAATTTTTCACTTAATGGAAGAATAACGTGTTTACGTTTCATTTCTGACTTGTTGAAAAAACACACAAAACCGTTCAGTACACACAATGTACTGTAAACAAATTACCGTAACCAATGCCGTAAAACCAACGAAGAGTAAGCACGAAAGCCTTCACAATGTACTGTACAAAACATGGACGACTGAAACGATACGAGAGATGACGGAGCACTAAAACGCACAAGCGATAACAGCAATGGCGCGACGGGTAGCGAGTCACCGCTGAGAGTCGGGGCAAGTTCGGCTCGAGCACGGTCGGATCAACCGGAGTGGCGGGCCAGCCGAGGACGGACGAGAGGGGTTCTACTGTATTCGAATTATTTCAATTTCCAACCTATTCCAACATTCGAATTAGTGAAATAACCCGATTATTTATTCAATAATTGAATGAGTCGAACCATTCAAATGTTCGAATAATTGCATAAATTTTGAAAAAGAAAAGTGAAAAGAATGTTTAACAGTTACGATCGCAATCAAAACGAATTCAGTCAATAATATAATGAGTCTAACCATTCAAATGTTCGAATAATTACAAAAATTTAGAAGAAGAAAAAGAGAAAAGAATGTTTAACAGTTACGATCGCTACCAAAACGAACTTTCCCCTAAAGTAACATCTCTGCCAAAATTATTATTACTAGCGGACCCGTGCAAGAACTCTCGCATAACGGATTGTGTGCGCCCCATTTGCGCTATGCGGGCTGTACACGACACAGTTCTGCCAGGGGCTATCTTCTTGTTTATTTGTTTAAAAGCACTTTATAAACAAATACATATATTTCCGTTGACTTTTCGAGAAATGCAAGATTTTTCCTGTACTATCGAGACGATTTGGAAGATTTTGGTACAAACCACACCTCCTAACTCCCTCTGGTTTAGGAGCTTGAGTTTTGTGAAACATAGACCTTAGCGTATTTAATAATAAGATTGTCCTTCTGTCTTCGTTTCGGCGTGCAGTGGACCACGTTACTTCAACCGTTTGCATCCTAGAGCTTTAACTCTTCCCCAATATTCTTTCATTCGCGTTCAGTGATCCACCTTTCTTTCATCAGTCCACTTCTTGCCAATTTTCAATTTTGGTTTATCTTGGAAGCACGTTCCAGGATGCCTTCGAGTGTGATTCCTACTTCTCTAAGATCTTTTTTAACTTCGATGAACCAGGGTCCCTTGGTTTTCTTGTTAACAAAGTAGGAAATGATCTTGTTGGTCTGTCTCTGCAAGCTCAGGCGTGTTATGTGGCCATAAAATTGAATCCTCTTTTTTGAATGGTGTCTGTTATCCTCTCAATGTGAAGGAAGAGTTCGTTGTTATGATATGAATGGTCCAAGGATCTTCCTCTAGGGTTTGCTTTCTTTGGCTTCTAACTTTTCAATCAGACCAGTTCTATTCAATGCTAGGCAATCTGCTGCATACTGGGCTTGTGCGCGAATGACTGAACAATAATGCTTAAGCATGGCGTTGATGGACACATTATTGTTATTATTATTATTTTTCATTTGAATTGAGCCTCTATGGACGGCATATTAACAATCAATTTTATTTGTGTCTAGATCTTGTTCTTCTACCGGCCTAGATATCTTCCCAGTACTTCTTGAGTCCATCGATTACTGCCTTCTTTCGTGCTTCTTCGCCTCTTGGGCTCAGATTCAACTTTAAAATCCTGATAGTTTATAACCATTTCTCGAAATTCAAACTTATCGTGAATTTTCTTTTCTGGAATAGGCCTATCAATTTGCATCAGGTTTTTCTCACATTTTTGGAACCATCTCCATTTGGTTGCTTTAGGCTTTGTGAAATTCCAGATTTTCTTAGTCAGTCATTCGTCAGTCATACGGAAGATGTGCCCGTAGAACAGCAATCTCTTCTCATTGATGGACAACATTATTGGTTCTATTATAGTGAATACTGTAGCTCTTCAATGGATCTCAATCGTCCCCCTCTCCCCCTCCCCCCCCCCCCCCCCCCCATTAACCCATCTGTTGCCTATTCTTCTTCTTGTTGTCGTTTCGGCCATCTACCGACCACGCTATTTCAACTGCCCTTTTCCATGTCTTTGCGGCTGGGCCTTAACGTTCGCCCAGTATTCCCGCATTCGTTTCCTATGCTGTTCCTTCCTCGCTTCAGTCCATGTCTTGCCAGTTTTTAGTTCTGGCTTTCTTGGAGTTTCGACTTTAGTGGAACACGTTTCTGGATATCCTCCTGGGTTATCCCCACTTCACGCAGGACATTACCAACCTCAGTGAACGACGTCTCCTTGGTTTTCTTGTTAAGAAAAAAGAAAGGAAGATCCGATTGCTCAACCTTGTAAAACTCATACGAGCAATTTGTCAATAGAAAACTATCCTTCTCTTACGAATGGTGTCCGTGATCATTTCTACATGTGAGTAGAGTTCATGATTGTGTCGTCTTCTGAATTCACAATTTTCTTTAATTGGACCTAGGATTCTTCTCAAGATGCGCCTTTCTCTTATTTCTAGTTTCTCAATCATACCCTTTCTATTCATAGCAATGGCATTCGGCACCATATAAAGTCTTATTACTGTGCAGTAATGTCGTATCTTGCCGTTAATGAATATTGATTTCTTCTTGTAGACATATTTAGTTAGTTGATATGCCGTTTCCATTTTTCTTATCCGTGATGCAAAGGCTTCTTTCTCCGAGGTGTTGGGATCTATCCACACTCTAAGATATGTATGGCCTATTGTCATTATTATAATTATTATCATTATTATTGTTACATTACATTATGCGAACCGGCCAAAACTAAGGACCACACAAATGTCATTTCATTTCCTTCTCATAGTTCTTTCTTCCTTTCTCTTCCTCCACACTTCCTTCATTATTAGTATTATTAATATTATTATTATCCCCACGGTCATGCCTAGGAGTGACGTCATGCTGGCGTGTGGCGATACACTTGCTACACAACGCAGCCATTGTCCTCGCGTGGTGCGGCTCGCGTCGCTACGTCGTTCGCATACAGAGCGCTCCAGGGGCGAGCAAAACTAGTTATATCTGACCAAAGGCTATGAGAGATCAAACTTTGAAAAAGTCATCAACCCTTAAACGATTTCAAAGATACTTCAATAGAAGATTATTTTAACAAATTTATAACTTTCCTTCTAGAATTCCCAATTAGAACAAAGTTAAAAGAAAATGGCTGCTTAACTCAGTCGGTAGCGGCTCTGTGCGTCCTACTGGATACGCAAACATCTGTGGGGTTGACTTTGCCCGCAACAGAAGTCGGTACCCAAGATAAAATGGGTCGGACGCGTTGCTGACAACTCCTTCGCAGCTAGTGGGGATTCAAGAAAAAGTGGGAGCTCCTACCCCTAACCCTACGGCTATTCTATGACTTCCAACCCTGTCTAGGTTGTTATTGTTATGTTGCTGTTTAATTTAAGGGACTCTATATCGTGGCCATTTAACTCCGTGTACTTGAGTGTGTGTAAAATACGTCCGATAACCTGGATCATTGTGATTTTTGTAGTAGTGTATTTGTGGTATAACCCTTTCTCGAACTGATTGCCGGAGGACGAGATGGGAACTATTCTCTTTTTTACTTGTGTCACACGTCAGCCTGCTTCGTTGACAAGTACAGTTGCGCGAGTAGGATATGACTCACCTCCAGTAGCTTCAGTCATCGTTTAACTGTTCGTAGTGACATAAGCTCCTGTGACGCTTATCTCCGCTTCTAAGACAGGTAGCGCGCGGAATGCTGCTTGACTTATGTGCAGACTGCACTCTGCCATCACTGTGTCCTCCACTTCACCCCGCGGGACTCCTACTACAATAATCAACTAACGCTGGCGCAGCCACGCTCAGTGGCAATTAAATCTTAAATGGGTAATATAGGCTACTAATAATTCAAGTGAGAATTAGGAAGGAGGTAGCCTTGGCCTTTAGTTAGGAACCATCCCAGCATTCTGCTCGAGTAGAAGTGGGAAATATCACGGAAACCCACTCAGTTCACCGAAGGAGTCTGCGAGGGATCATTCATCTACCATCGCAAGGACGGAGTCTTGGAGCTTAACACACTTTGTCAGCATGTAATAGTAGGATGATGACAGGCCGATCGTCCAGGCGACCGCTAACCAGGGGCTAATTAAGGAAGGGTCAGGGAAGGGATGTTGGAAGGAGGTTGGCCGTGGACCTGATGAAAGGAATCGGCTTGGCATTCTCCTGGTGGTGAAAATGGGAAGCCACGAAATCCATTTTCAAAACGGCCGAGGTGGGATTCGAACCCACACATCCCCGATGCTAGCGATCACGAGGTAGCGCATTAGTACTCAAGGTTAATTTTCGATAATATTTTGAACAAATAGTTCCACGATGAAATAAATTTCCTATTTTCATCATCATATATTATTTCAGTAGTATAGATCCCTCCTGCGGCGCTCACAAGCGACCGATCGTGACAAATGAGCATTCAAATGAAAGAGAATAGACATTAGCATTGCCATATTGCACTCTAAATTCATAAATATCTATAAGTTCCTTAAAAAATGAATTTTAAAAAAATGTACGAAGTGTGCGATTTTCAGATACAGTTGCTGTACGAAAATGCGCTCCATAATTGCTGTCCACTTCACATTTTGGCCTCTGTGACGCCTGTTTCATGTCATTTTAACATACTGAGGTCATTACTTTATCACTTAGCATGACTTTCAGAAACAGTAAATCAAAGGAATGAGTACTCAAATCGTATAATTTCATAAATATCGAATAGCCAGTGAGTGTTATGATGATCCAATTTTCAGTGATTGCCTTTTTAAGATAGGGAACGTAGAACTTGGAATTCTAATTGAAATGTAAATAGTGTTCTATAATCATTTGGTTACAATAAAAACATGAACAACCTTTCTCCTTAAGTTTCTCATTATAAACCTATAGGGAAAGTGTGGTTTATGAACATGTGAGATTTCTCGCACGGGACCGCTAGTATATTCTAATGGTCTATTCCATTAAAAATACTCCCTCCTATAAGAAGCATTTTCCATGTGATTTACGAGTACATGACCTACGTTGTGATCCAGTACCTACAGCAAGGAAATAGAAACTCAACATCAATAAGTTGTAGTCATTATAGACACGAAGCATAAAGAAAGTACTGTACAATCGTCTTGCAGTGGTACTACTGCATGCCTTGTATTAAATCAAAGCTTTCATAGTTCGTCAAGATAACTCATTTCAACACACCTCCAGCACTGGAAAATATGTGTCCAAAGTTACACGATGCGGCTTTTAACGCTAAGGAATTGTGTACTGGTGTAGCCTATCATACGAATCTCCTCTTCAATCGCCTGAATAAGATGTGAGAAATGAAAATAAAAATCGAGGTTTTAAAATTTCCAACTCACTCCATCTTGAATTTTTGAACACAATTGAACATCATTAGATCTATTAGATCTATACTAAGCTCAGAATAAAGATTCGCTGTACCAAGTTTCATTACACTCGGGTAGCTTAATTAGATCGGAGGAAAGCTATTTTAAACATTTGAAAATAACTTAGCCACCATGTTTTCTTTTTTGTGTTTCTCAGGAATTGAAAAGTCAGATATATTTTCTTACTAAACAGTCCTTTAACACCATACAAAATTTCAGTTTGATTGCTTCAATAGTTTCGGAGATATTGAGAACTAGTGAAATTTTTGGGATGTACGCCATATTGGATTGATTTGTATATGTGCTGTAAAATTGTTTGCCAGCAGATGAACATTGTAATCGTGGCTCATTATATCAACCTATAATTATATCGCTTGTGTAGAACACGAGAAATTAAAACATAATTTTAACAAGTAGTTCCGTGAAGAACTATACAGCCTATTTTCATATAGCCCACTTATTGCAACTATCAACATACACAATTTCAGTTTGATTGCTGTAATAGATTCGTAGATATTGAGAACCGAATAAATAATTCGGATGGTCGCCATGTTGGATTTTATATATGTAGGTCCTCGAGTAATGTACTGTTACATGCAGATTATTGTGTACGTGTAGTATTCAAACTTCAATCGCATAATTAGGACACTAGAAGTTACAAGGAGATTTGAAAATTTCGCACAGATGCCATCTTTAGGTTATGGATACAATTGAAATAAATTAGATGCTAGTGGATTACCATTCGAATAAGGATTTACTGTACCAAGTTTCACTGCTCTCGGATGGTTAAATTGCGATAAACGTCCATGTGAATATTTATATTTCGCGTCGCCGCCATGTTGGATTTGTGATCACCAGGTTATTTAAAGTCCTATAAGTGAACTTGAGTTCATAGCCATTATGAACAATAAAAAATTCAGTTTGATTGCTACAATAGATTCGTAGATATTGAGAGCCGTCTAAATATTTCGGATGGTCGCCATGTTGGATTGTTAAATGTATAGGCCATAGAGTCATGTACCATTATAGGAAAATTATTGGGTAGGTTCATTATTCAAACTTTCACTTCGATCGCATGACTACATCACAAGAAATAAAAACTTAATTTTAAAATTCGCACAGCCGCCATCTTGAGGTTATGTAAACAATTGAACTAAATTAGATACCAGTGCATTGCAATGTGTATAAATATTTCCTGTACCAGATTTCAGTGCGTTTGGAGCATTAAATCGTGAGAAAGGTCTATTTCAAATTTTCTAATTCGCTTGGCCGCCATGTTTGTTTTGTATATAACCGGGTTTTTAAAGTCGTATAAATGAACTTCCAGTAGAGCCCTTTATCTCCGTACAAAACTTCAGGGAGATACCGCTGATAGTTTCAGAGATACAGAATGCCGGTGAAATATTTCGCACATCCGCCATCTTGTGGTTATGTAAACAATTGAACGAAGTTAGTTGTCGGTGCATTACAATGTATATAAACATATACTGTACCAAGTTTCATTGCGTTTGCTTCGATAAATCGCGAGAAACGTCTATTTAAAAGTCGCAACTTCGCTTGGCCGCCATGTTGGTTTTGTAGTTACCAGGTTTTCAAAGATCACATAAGTGAACTTATAGTAGTTCCCTTTATCACCATACATGATGTCAGGGTAATATCGGTAATCATTTCGGAGATATTGAATGCTGGTGAAATATTTCGCACAGCCGCCATGTTGGATTGGTGAGTCGTAACTAAATTTGAAGGGCACGGTCGAGGTCACCCGGAATAGTACTATGAACTTACCGAGTTTCATTGAAATCGCTCCAGCCGTTTAGATTTTATTAGGGGGGGGACACACACACGAATCACACACACACACACACACACACACACGCACACACACACGGACAAAAGGTGATCTCATAAGCCTATTTTTTCAAAATTGAAAATAGGCTAATAAAAAGTCACATAATCGAGCTTACCGTTGTATTCTCTATCACCATTCATAATTTCAGGGTGATATCAGTAATAGATTTGGATAGAATGCTAGTGAAATGTTTCGTTCGGGCACCATGTTGGATTATTGAAACTTATTAAAATTTGAAAGGACCGGTCGGGATTGGTCAAAATATTACTATGTTCTTACAGACTTTCATTGAAAGCGCTCCAGCCTATATTATACTATGTCCGTACACATGGACAAACACCTCAACCCAAAATCACAGGTTCGATTCCGGCCGAATAAGTCGGAATTTTGAAGGTCGAGATAAATTCACAGTACTCCGATTCGTACGACGTCAGCATGTCAAAGACTTCTCGTGGCACATTTGGTAATTACAAGAAAACATTAGTTAGTTAGTTAGTTAGTTATTGTTGTTTTAAGGGGAGGAACTACGAGGTCATCTGCCCCACAAGAAAACATTAATTACATACTAGGGCGCCCGTACTGCTCCGCAGCATTATTTTTCAGTATTGGAATTAAAAAATTACGACATTATCTAATAGTTTATAACCTTTATTTCAGAATACTCCCTTCCAGACAATGTTCGCTGTGCGTCGACCCTTAGGTTTAATTTCTACTTCTACATCTTTAAATGATTTTCCTCGGGATAAGGCAACATGGCCTAAAACAGGATTAGGCAAATATATTCCAACTCGATGAAGCGTTTGACCCTGCGCTTTGTCGATTGTAATACAAAACGCTAGTGTAATAGGAAATTTCCGTCATTAGAACCAAAGATATGATTGCTACAATGAGAAAAATGTTGAAAAAATGAGATGTAATATCGAATGTTCACTCATAACTTTCCTAATAATCATCCGATGTGAATAGTTAAGAGCTCAAATGACAGCGCTTGATTCACTGAGTGTTCTTAGATGAAAACGGCCTTCGTACCTCAATTAGAACCAGAGATAGCATTGCTTCAAAGTTGGAATAAGTTGAAAAAATCAAATAATTTGAGGAAGGCGGAAGTTAAGTGATTTTTAATACTTGATAACAAATCTGTGCATGAATAACTTTCATTTAAAAAAGAATGAAGAAAATAGACCGGATAGAATGGCCGGACGGACTCGGATAAGTTTTCATATATATTTTAAATATATAGATCAGATGTGGGTTCACCGATCCGAATTCTGGTTTTATTGTCTGGTGGCAGCAGGATAGGAGGGTGGAAATTGGAAAGTAGATGGCCTGAATGGCTCCAAATCAAATGATATAGTACTCAAAGTTGCTGAGGCCAGACTAATATAATCTCTAGGGCCCTGATAAAAATGTGCTTATTTTTTAATAAATATGATTTTTTTATGAGTACTTATAAGTGGAAAAAATTACAGTCAGTCTGAAAGACTAGACGTTATATAATTTCAAATGACGCATGCTACAAATGCTACACATGTTAGAAAGGCTCAGGAGGGCTTCTCGCTTCACTCGAAGCCCCATTCACTCCATTGCCCATTAACTTAGGCTTCCCGCGCGGGCACCTCTTTAAGGGTCACCCTGTATTTGAGTCTGACATCTTTTACAACTCTTTAAAGGTCACCCATTATTTGAATCTAATATCTTGCAAACCTCTTAAAGGGTCACCCTGTATTTGAATTGAATCTAACATACTGCACACCTCGTTAATTGTCTTATCTTATCTGTATTCTTATCTGGCATCTTATATATCTCTTTAGAAGTCACCCTGTATTCTTGTGTGACATCTTGTACACCTCTTTAGGAGGCACCCTGTATTCTTATCTGGCATCTTATATATCTCTTTAGAAGTCACCCTGTATTCTTGTGTGACATCTTGTACACCTCTTTAGGAGTCACCCTGTATTCTTGTCTGACATCTTGTGCACCTCTTTAGGAGTCACCCAGTACTCTTCTCTGCCATCTTGTACACCTCTTTAAGAGTCACCTTGTATTCTTATCTGGCATCTTTTTTATCTCTTTAGGAGTCATCCTGTATTCTTATCTGGCATTTTGTATTGTACTTTGCTCCGACATCCTGCACACCTCTTTAGGAGGCACCCTGTATTCTTATCTGGCATCTTGTATATCTCTTTAGAAGTCATTCTGTATTCTTGTGTGACATCTTTTACACCTCTTTATGAGTCACCCTGTATTCTTGTCTGACGTCTTGTGCACCTCTTTAGGAGTCACCCTGTATTGTTCTGTGCCACCTTGTATTCTTATCTGGCATCTTGTATATCTCTTTAGGAGTCACCCTGTATTCTTATCTGGCATCTTGTACACCACTTTAGGAGTCACCCTGTATTCTTTTCGCTTCGCTCGAAGCCCCAGGTCACTCGACGCCCCAGGACTCTTTCAACAGACTCCATTAACCATTAACTTAGGCTTCCCGCGCGGCTGCATGACGTCACGCACTCGCCGTCTATTACCCATTAACTTAGGCTTCCCGCACGGCTGCATGACGTCACCGTCTCCGTCTCCGTAACGCATAACATTTGACTCTAGCATAACGATGAAGTCGACAAGATCATTTGAAATGATAAAATATATAATTAAGTTTCCAAAATATGTTCTTAAATTTGTATCATATTAATCTCCCCCAGTTACTCGGAAAACAGTTGAAACGTCCAGCTGCTTGAATCATCCATAATCTTGTCTACAGTACAAATGTACCCACTTAATAGGCCGGGGATTGCCTCAGTTTCTGAATACTGCAATACTTCCTGCAGATGCACGATACGAAATCATGTATGTGCTGTTTTCGAAGAGCAGAAGAAAATTTCACTTCAAAAAGTTTCATAGCACTTTGTCAATACTCACAAGTTTCGCAGACCACAAGTAAAATTTCTGTCAAGGTAATGACTACTGGGGCTTTAATAAGGCTGTTGACAACTGCCCCCTGCTTTACTTAATGACCGGGGAATTCCTGTCTTGAAATATTACTGCAATAAAGATAAGGGTGCATTAACGAAATACAGAAGCAAATTACTGGAATTGCCAAGGGTCGGAAATGTGGGCAGCAGTTATCAAAGGAGTACAACATTCCACCAAATAAAGGAATTATTTACTGTATTTATGAGTAAATACGCCGGAATATGAAGTAATTTATAAAAATTGCAAAAATATGTAAATAAATAGAAAATAAAACTCAGCAATTCTTCTAGGTTTGTTAAATAATAGTGCATTTTGCACTGAGCCTATAATGGCAATAATTAAGACACGAGTATGTTTAAAAAACAAGCGTAGCGGGTTTTATAATTTCCATAAGAGTGTCTTAATTACCACTATACAGTAGTCGAGTTGCATACGACTGTTTATGTTCCAAGATAATTATAACTATTTTATGTTCGAACATACATATTCATAAATATCTGTCGAGATTTCCCCAGTTTTATGTACTGAACAGAGCGCATGAGACGCAGAGAATACCTTGTATTTGACCATGGCCTCCTGGAATACCTCACTATGACATTCCTCACGCAGTGAAATTTAAAATAGGGGGCCATGGAAGTGAGCGCAGGTGCGATGCTATCCTCACCTAATTGGTCACACAACTGTTTCTTGAGCTCTCATTGGTGAGAGAAACTGTATCATAATGAAATCTTGTACTATAATGAGCTTAATTATAGTACAGTTTTCTGGCATATAATATTTACATTTCGCCAGGGTCGAACATAAAAAAATATTTAAACACACAACTATTCGGTCCTTAATAATCTCCCATCTTCCTTCCAGGCAAATGCCGGGGTTGGTCCCTAACTATAGGCCACAGCCGCTACCTTCCAACTCCTCGTCCTTACATTCCAACTTCCCTCCTTCCCTCCCCAACGGTACTTGTAGCTCACCCATTGGGTGTCCGTCTCGAAGCAGCTACAAAACTGGCGAGCCGAACATGTCCTCGGACACTCCCGGCACTAAAAGCCATACGCAAAAAAAAAAAAAACTATATTGCTGATCGAAGTACTGTACTGAACTCGATAAGACAATAGGTCCAGTCCACCACACATTTAGCCTGGTACAGAAGCCATTCAGAACGAGAAAATCACACAGTTATATTCTTATGTGCGTTTCTAGAGTCTACAAGCGTATACGATATTTATCCTGCTTACCTGATGGTATGTTCTCAGCGTGGGTGGGTGACCAGGGATATACAAAGAACAAGACTTCTCCATGTATCTTCTCAATACTCTAAGTCAAAAGTGATCAATATTTCTTTTAAACATAAGGTCCGTGAACTATGGCCACACGATCGTTTAGAGCAACTAGCACAGAATGCAAATACATTTGCCGTTTATAGCAAAATATTTGTAGATATCAGTATTGATGGATGAATTCTAAAGTTTATATTATACACCAACCAATACTTGAATTAAAATATATCAATTATACAGGGTGTCTTTTATGTACCTTTGGGGAATGATAGATCGTGTAGGGGATGGGTATAGAAGTAATGTGAGATAGGGAGCGGCCTCCTTAACCCCTAAAATAAGGGTTGATTCAGGCCCTCCTCCCTGTAAGTTAAGCAACCGACCCAAGCCTCTATTACCTTTCTCAATCCTTTTAAAGGAACTTTGTGACTAATTATGGAACTGCGGTAGTTTTAAGTTCGTGCCTTCTAATGATTACCCTACGGCAAAAATTAAGCTAAGCATGCCTAGCCTAGCTAAACCTTACTTTCTCTTGCAAATCAACGTGATTTAAACGTAATAACGGACTTAAACAATTTAATGCTATGAAGTGCACAAAGATCGGTTTAATTTACCGAAGGTATCAAGCTTAAAATCCTTACACCTAAAATAACATTAAAAAAACAAGCCCGGAACCGGACCCGGGACTACCGCCCTTTCGCACCGCAACGCTATCCATTACGCCATCGCCACATGGTGAAATGAGTCTTGCCAGGAGTTAGAGGATTGAGAAGGGTAATAGAGGCTTGGGTCGATTGTCTAACTTACAGGGCGGAGGGCCTGAATCAACCCATATTTTAGGGGTTAAGGAGACCGCTCCGACCCAAAGTTCCCTATCTCAAATTACTTCTATACCCGTCCCCTACACGACCTATCATTCTCCAAAGGTACACTTTTCGATGTGAAATGCCATGTCCTGTGGTTCGAATTCCACGTAAAAAGGAGGACCCGTGGCTCATAATCACAAGATTCACGGTCACGTAAAACTACAATCTTCCTTCCTTTTTCCAAAGGTACATAAAAGACACCCTGTATATTATAGAGCACTATCTTATTCAAAACAGCCTTGTCAAACACTACAGAATGTGGTTTAATCACTGCTTAAACGTACATGTTTCGGTGTTCAATGACACCTTCGTCAGCGTAGATTGAATTAAAATAATCTTAAAAGTAAGTTTACAAAGATAAAAGAGAAAATGGATATCCTTACAATACACTATTAGAAATTTAAATAGTGTTTTTCTTTTTTTAATCTTTGTAAACTTAGTTTTAAGGTTATTTCAATTCAGATAGCGGACCCGTGCGAGAAATCTCGCGTGTTCATCAACCACACTTTCCCCGATAGGTTTATAATGAGAGACTGAAGGAGAAAGGTTTTTATGTCTTTATTTCAACCAAATGATTATAGGACACTATTTACATTTCAGCTAGAATTCCAAATTCTACGTTCCCTAACTTAAGAAGGCAATCACTAAAAATTGGATCATCATAATACTCACCGGTTATTCGATATGTTTGAAATTATACGAATTGAGTTCTCATTCCTTTGATTTACTGTTTCTGAAATCCATGCAAAATGTTAAAGGAAATACATCAGAATGTTAAAATGACATGAAACAGGCGTCACAGCGGCCAAATGTGAAGTGGACAGCAATTATGGAGCATATCTTCCTACAGCAACAGTATCTGCAAATCGCACACTTCATACATTTATTTAAAAGCCATTTTTAAAGAAATTATACATATTTATGAAATTAGAGTGCGATTCGTCACTGCTAATGTCTATTCTCTTACATTGGAATGCTCATTTGTCACGATCGGTCGCTTGTGAGTGACGCAGGAGGGATCTATACTACTGAAATAATATATATGATGATATACGCTGACGAAGGTGTCATTGAACACCGAAACATGTACGTATAAGCAGTGATTAAACCACATTCCTTAGTGTTTCACAAGGCGGTTTTAATAACATAGTACCATCAGTCAACACGGATATTAATTATTACCATTGTCATTATGGTCAATGATTACGCATTTCATATTATAGAACATGTTTCAACCTGATATTGTGGTATTTCTCGGCACAATTAAGAAATGAAAATACTAGTGGTGTACTTAAGTCTAATGATGAATGTTTAATATGAAAAATTGTGTGATAAATTGTAATTAAAAGAATAAAATAGTATAATAAATTGGATATTCTTTTGTTTTGTTATTTTAATTACAATTGAAGACTCCACGGGAAAAAACGGGGTAAGTCACATTCTGTACATTTTTCAGGAGAGCGAATTTAAACCCCTCAACACTAAAAAAAGAAATACTTAAAACAACTCAATTGAGAATAAGCAATATAGTTTCTTTGCCAAATTTATTTTTATAAAGGAAGTACATGTTAAACAAATAACAACTAAAGTTAAATTAGGAAAAGTGAGAGGATATGGGACGTTCTTTCCGTTTCCACTAAAAATAAAAACCTCTGTACCTCGGTGACATTCCGCTTTATTTGAAATTAATTTCAAATGATCTGTAGTGACGATGGTTGGCCACCAGAATGCGCCATAAACTCATTTGCGAAAAAATTGGACTTACCCCGTTCTTTCCGTGGGGTCTTCAATTTATCACATACGTTTTTTAACGTATTTGTAAATAAGGACCAATACTGAATTAAATATGATTAACTTTAAATCAATACGCCACATTCATAAATTCATATTAAAATCCTCCTGTCTATACCGATGGGCGTCAGCTCCTCTACTTTTGGTTTCTCCACCTCTTATGCAGATGTTTCCTTTCTTTAGTGTTTTATTGACAACATATAAAATGGTGAACAGGGAGTTTGAAGATCTGAGGAATATTTAAACACGGTTCTGAGACCTACAATTTGCACCAAAAAACAAACGATGGACGGTTTCAACACAGAAAAATCTTGGGTTGTTTAGTACCGTAAACAATACGATATGAGATTTTCCATCATATTTCTCATTCAGTCATGGGTAACCATAAAGTTTGTAACGATTCGATCCCATACCTGTTAGATATAAAGGGTTATTCATTCATTTATTATCATATTTATTATTCTTATTAATTAGTACATCGATGAGATGATTTTTATATCAGATAATTGTAAGCGGTTTTTATTATTATATTCAATTAGATTTTTATTAACATTTATTTGTAAAGAGACGAAGTATTATATATTGCAACAAGATTGGCGATATGGACTAACCCTATGCGTCACAAACAGAACGTCGTAGTAGTTATTTCACCACGGCTAAGCGTCACTGTCATGAGTAACCATCACGAGTTCGACCATCGAGTTCCTTCTGGAAGGAATAGAAGCTTGATATTTCACCTTATTGCGAAAGAATCACGCCATTTCTAATGTACGTACGCGTCAAGACTGAAGAGAGAGGGTAGCTTGCTTCTAGAGTGGCCCCCACGTGACACCACGTGACAAGGAAGTTATTAGTACCTGCACCCTCGACAAGACATTCATTCATCAATAGCTCTCAATGAAGGGAGGAAGCAATAACCTGGCTTCCTGGTATAGCATCGAACTGAGTATACTGATTCGACACTGAACGATGTCTTGCCAGTATCCATATCAGCCGATAGTGGATTATATCACTACTCAACGGTCTTAACACAGATGGCAACGTAATTGAGTATGGTATACCATATCTACTGACATACTACAACATTTTTTAGAAATATGAAACGCAACATCGAGATCATCTTGCACACTTTTTTATGATGATACTTCAAAAGGGTGAGCAAACAATTAAATATCCGACGTCTCTGTAATATGTAACTTCAAGATAGATTCAATTCATTAATGTTTATTTTCTTTTAAATTAATTGCCGCATTGAGTAATTTTAAATTCAATTGTGTGACTATCACTATTCTGTTTTATTAATATTTTGTTTTTGCATTTAATAAATTCATTTTCTTTAACGTAATGCCTATTTCTTTCATAGTAGTTAGCACATACTATAGGCAAATTCATACTCCTTGATTAAATACTGGATTGGTTAGATGACTTTGTCTCACCACGACCAGGGATAATTAGGTCTCACTCTACTGCTGATAGCCGAGGTTAATTCTTAAATTTCGATTCACTGTCTTAAATAGGAATCTGGCGCTCAACAACTTATTATATTATACTATCGCAGGTAAGGTCACACCACAGTGTATTTATATATTCTTATCATGTTTGTTAAATAGAACCTTTACAGTTGTCACCATGTTAAGGGACTCATTAAAAATGTTACATTTGGCGCTACAACGTCGGACACGAAAACCATTCGGTATTTAGTCAGAGGAGTGTATAATTTCAGTGCAAATTGTCAGTGCTTTTGGGGGACAGTGAAGTGAAGTGAAATTTTGGAAGGGCATTTCTTATACGGTGTACTTCGAGATGTCGGGAGAGGAACAGAGGCAGTTGAGAAGTAGGAATAAAGTCGAGAAAGTTAATTATAAGGAGGTTGATAGCAGTAGTGATGTTGAAAGCGTAGAGAATAATACCAAGATGTCGGAGGTAAATCTTGAGAGTAATGAGGAGAATGTTCCTGTGGTTAGCCCTAACACGAATTCAGAGGAAAATCTTGAGACGAATACAGAGGTACATCCTGAGACTAGTGGTAGTCAGGAGAAACAGAAGTCCTTAGAGGTCCATGACATTTCATTAGCTGATATCTTGAGGGAGATGAATAAAAATAGTAGGGAAAGTAGGAAGGAATTCAATGATAAATTTGAGAAATTAGATAAAGATATGAATAAAAATAGTGAAGAGAATAAAAGAAGTTATTTGGAATTCAATGATAAATTTGAGAAATTAGATAAAGATATGAATAAAAATATGGAAGAGAGTAAGAAAGATAATTTGGAAAGTAGGAAGGAATTGAGTAGAGATTTAGGTGAGAAATTAGATAAGAGTAATCAAGAGATGAGAGAGGATATGAGTAAAATAAATCAGAAGCTGGAAGAGAATAATGTAAAACTAGATATTGTGGAAACGATGAATAGAGAATTAAGTATGAAGTATGATATGCTGCAGGAGAGTATTCAGGGGGTGAAACAGGAAATCAGAGGTGAAATTAAAGAGGAGGTAGAGATGAAGGCTAAAGATATTATTAAGACAGTAGATAAGAAATTAGAAGCAGCAGAAAGTAGGATTCAGGAAAGAATAGTAACTGTGATTGAAGATAAAATAGCAATTCAATGTGAAAGTTTTAGCAAATTGGTAGAAGCGGAAACTAGGCAGGTAGTAGAGTTGGAGGAGATTGTAGGTGAAAGTAGAGTAGAGTCAAAGGAGATAGTAGAAGAAAGCATAGTAGAGTTGGTAGAGATGCTAGACATAGATGAAAGTAGCTTAGGTAAGGAACAGCAATCAGCGGAGATGATAGATGAAAGCAGGACAGCTATAGAAGAGACTATAGAATGTAGTGAAAGAGAAGTGGAGAAGATGAGAGAAAAGATAGGGATAGAAGTAGGTAAGATAAAGAAAGTACTAGGCACTCAAGAAATTAAGATGCAGAAAATCTTAGGTGAAGAGGATATGTTGACTAGGGAAGAATTTAATGATGGTGTAGCGGAAATTAATGTGAAATTATTAGAGGCAGAGAAGCGTGCGTTAAGTCATAGTCAGAAGAACATAATTAGTAAACAGGTTAAGAGGAGGAGAGAGATAGATAAGAGCAGAAGCAATAGTCCACAGCTAAAGAGAGCATTAAGTGATAGTAATGGAGAAGTGAAAGGAAGACAGGTAGGTAGATATTTTAGAAGTAAAATGAAAGAGAAGAGAATTAAGTTGTTAGAAGAAAAAGAAATCAGAATGAAAGAGAGAAAGAAAGCATATGATGTGCAGTGGCGTACTGAATTAGCCAGACTTAGGGAAGTGAGAGGGGGAAAGCCGAAGTACTGTGTTACTATGGATGAATGTAGTACAGAGGAAGTAGAAACTAATGCTATAAGGAAGGAGGAAAGTGGTATTCTAGAGAAAGATAGAATTGAAGATGAATGTGGTAAAAACTGTAAAATGCCAGAAAAAGTAGTGATGTAAATTTATGTTAACGATAGTTACTGTTCCGTATGACTTAAATATTAAGTAATGAAGTTTTATATGATTTAACAGAGGTAGATAAGAAACCTGCTGTGTGTAATTTTAATTCAGTCGTGAAGTTAGGATGGTAAGGAGCGCGTAGTGCCTACGCTTATTGATTTAGATTGACTAAAATCATTTAATTTGGAAGACAGAGGTTGTCGTGCTATTGAGCAATTCAGGTAAGTTGAATGTGGGTCCTTAAACTGCAGGTAAGTTGGATGAAGTGAGAATTAAATTTAAAAAGTTGGGAAGATTATTACAAAAGTAAGTAATCGAAAGAAAGTAATAATTATTATGGCAACCATAATTATGAATATAATGGTACGGTAATGAAGATTTAATTCAAAAGTGAGTAAAAATGATGTAATACAGTGGTAATAAAACGAATGAATTGAAGAATTAGGTATTGATTTAATAAAAAAGTTTCATTTTGAGGACAGCGAGATTATCAGAGGATATATTATGAGAAATTTATAAGTGGTTTAGAATTGTTAATGGTAATGCGTTGTATGAATTAGCCAACATCGGGTTGAAATAAGGAAGTAGTAACTAATTAGGACATCTGGTAACTTACTTGGTGACAGATATGTGTGTGTGTGTATGTGTGTATTTTCACGTAAATGGACGTGAGTTTGAAGTAGTAGGCCAACGAAGGTAATGCCGTTGAGCAATGTGGTTTTAGGTTTTGGTAAGATGCCAAATGAAGTTGTTTTTTGAGGAAGTTTTTGGTAAGATGCCAAATGAAGTAGGTTGGAAGAAGTTTTTGGAGGATGAAGTAGGTCAGCGAGGTATATTCCGTTGAGCAATGAGTTTTTTTTATGGTGTCTAAGGGACTACGTGAAGTTAATGTTGGGAGATTTTTAAAGTATATATGGTTGTATGCACACAAATTAAATAAAGGATTATAGAGGTAAGATGATCCAAATTTTAGTTACAGTTACGCACGTTTTAAAGATACAGTATTACAAGGCTTGTTATCGAGCTAAACCACTTTGTAGTAAAAACTTACTGATGATCAATAACGAATTAATGATGTGGTAGATTGTTGTCCTACACAGATAAAAGTAAAGATAATAATAATAATTAGATGGTTGGCATAATATTTTCTAGAATTGAAAGGAATTTGTTATAATTCGACGTTTTGAGGATTTTAAAGAAAAATCATTTTTTTTAGTAGACGAGAAATTAAGTTTTATTTATGTCATACGGAGTTAGTAAAGAGAAGTTTAATATTTTGAAGACAAGAATAAGTTAGTAATGTAAGGTGAGTGTACCTAAGGGGTAATAATGAAGTTTCAATTAAAGGCAGGTGTAATTTACGCATTTAATTTAGTAGAGCAGAGAGTGTCTGAACTGTGTTATAACTCAGGACTTGCTTTATGAAGTGATTATGGGAGAATATTTGCTAATTAGGAGTGTCGGTGTTATTGACTATCAACTGGAACACTGTCATTATTTTAGGAAGACAATAGTTAGGAAAACAAAGTGTGATGTTATTATTCCAAGGAATTAGTCGAAGCAAGTAAGATTTTTTTAGCTGAAATTTAGTGTGTTATTGGTCAGTAAGAGGTGACCTGTAACAGTAAGAAGATGTGGGATTATACCACGAATAGGGGAGTTTTTTTTTGTATGTGACGTGTGATGTCACGATGAGTTGTTGAGAGTTTTGAGAGATTCTGGTATAGCAAGAGTGAGCTATAGTCCAGGCGATCGAATCAAGTAAGGAAGTGTTGACGTGTAATGTCACAATAAGTTTTGAGAGAAAACTATGTTTTTTTTAGGTATTCAGCAAAAAGTCAAATCATGAATAGACTAAGTTCAAAGTATAAGAGCATTAATATTTTGTGGAACGAAATATTTATTCCGAGGAGTTTGTCATGTGTTTTTGTGAAATAGTTTAGTGATATACGTAATTCAGGTTTATTGAGTAGTATTTTGTCCAAGTCTTAATCATTTTGTTATGGTAGGTAAGAATGACGATACAGTAAAGTTATATCTTGACGCTAAGTTAAATTTTATAAGATGAACGAGAAGTCAGATTTTATGTTTATTTGTGATTTTGAAAAATCAAGTTATTGTTTTCGAGAAGTAGTGAAGAGGAATATGGTTTTATGAGAAGTTAAGAAGTCGTGGAGACTTAGGAAGTATTAATTTGAAAGGAGGCGGCCGTGGCCTAAGAAAGAATTAAGCCACGAAGGCAGGTGAGTAGTAACTTGGATATTTAAGTGAACTGTTTAATAACTGCTTTGAGGTATTTCGATGTCATCATGTATTTGGGGAAATATTTACATGTATGACATATGCACTGAAATTGGAATTGCCTTAGTTATCTTGCTAAGTTATTTTTTTCTTCAATTATTGAAATTTTACTGCATTTGAGTAATCCCTTTAAAGAGACGAAAGTAATATTGTGTTATTTGCATATCGTGTGCTGTGATAATTTTAATGTGTTAATCAGCTGGAAATACAACAATGTAATTCTACGCCAGACTGATATACAAAAACTACGTTCAAAAGATAAGAAACCAAAATTGTATGTCAAGCATACAATCACCACCATTATAAACGAGTGCAGCGTTGACATATATGTCAAAATTAAAAGTGAAGGGAATTATATGTATATTTTTTTTACAGCATAAATATAAAGAAGAATGAACATTATGAACATTTGGAAGAATGAGATAAATGAAAGTTAAAATGTGAATTTTTGTGAAGAATATATTTCTTGTATATTTTTGTGTATTGATGAAGAGTATATTGTATGTTGTCTTTTTGGGGGTTATAATATTTATATTTATAGTTTTTTATGTTGGATGTGGTAAGAGAAATAATGTTAAACATCATTTAAATGATTTATCTTAGGGGCGATTGTAACGATTCGATCCCATACCTGTTAGATATAAAGGGTTATTCATTCATTTATTATCATATTTATTATTCTTATTAATTAGTACATCGATGAGATGATTTTTATATCAGATAATTGTAAGCGGTTTTTATTATTATATTCAATTAGATTTTTATTAACATTTATTTGTAAAGAGACGAAGTATTATATATTGCAACAAGATTGGCGATATGGACTAACCCTATGCGTCACAAACAGAACGTCGTAGTAGTTATTTCACCACGGCTAAGCGTCACTGTCATGAGTAACCATCACGAGTTCGACCATCGAGTTCCTTCTGGAAGGAATAGAAGCTTGATATTTCACCTTATTGCGAAAGAATCACGCCATTTCTAATGTACGTACGCGTCAAGACTGAAGAGAGAGGGTAGCTTGCTTCTAGAGTGGCCCCTACGTGACACCACGTGACAAGGAAGTTATTAGTACCTGCACCCTCGACAAGACATTCATTCATCAATAGCTCTCAATGAAGGGAGGAAGCAATAACCTGGCTTCCTGGTATAGCATCGAACTGAGTATACTGATTCGACACTGAACGATGTCTTGCCAGTATCCATATCAGCCGATAGTGGATTATATCACTACTCAACGGTCTTAACACAGATGGCAACGTAATTGAGTATGGTATACCATATCTACTGACATACTACAACATTTTTTAGAAATATGAAACGCAACATCGAGATCATCTTGCACACTTTTTTTTATGATGATACTTCAAAAGGGTGAGCAAACAATTAAATATCCGACGTCTCTGTAATATGTAACTTCAAGATAGATTCAATTCATTAATGTTTATTTTCTTTTAAATTAATTGCCGCATTGAGTAATTTTAAATTCAATTGTGTGACTATCACTATTCTGTTTTATTAATATTTTGTTTTTGCATTTAATAAATTCATTTTCTTTAACGTAATGCCTATTTCTTTCATAGTAGTTAGCACATACTATAGGCAAATTCATACTCCTTGATTAAATACTGGATTGGTTAGATGACTTTGTCTCACCACGACCAGGGATTATTAGGTCTCACTCTACTGCTGATAGCCGAGGTTAATTCTTAAATTTCGATTCACTGTCTTAAATAGGAATCTGGCGCTCAACAACTTATTATATTATACTATCGCAGGTAAGGTCACACCACAGTGTATTTATATATTCTTATCATGTTTGTTAAATAGAACCTTTATAGTTGTCACCACGTTAAGGGACTCATTAAAAATGTTACAAGTTGGGTCAATAACCTAGCAGTTGGACCTCCTAAAATAACGATCATAACCTTAAAGTTCGTAGGTTTCTGCAGTCAGACCTTGCCTTTAAATAATTTTAAATTCAATTTTGACAATGTGACAACTCACGATACTTGGGAAGTAGTTAAATTTAATTTTCAATAAACATAGAGAGAGAGAGAACTTTAAACAAGGTGTTCTATAGGAAATGGCAAACTTGCGCATCTGCCATGTTTCCTAACTTTTGGTGTGCACGTTTTTAAGACCTTCCCTTAATGAGTTCAAAGTACGCAATTTCTACAGGTGTTGTCCCAAATTATATTCCCATTAGTCGAAGTGGATTACATAGTTTCCTGGTTTACGGTAAATTGGATCTGACCGCCCGGCGAGCTACGAAGATAAATGATGGTCCTGAGAAGCGCCCACACGCAGTGCCTCCTAGTTAGCATCGTCGTGTTTATGACAAGCCCACAATATTCCAATAAAGCAAATGTTGCCTCATAGAACAACATGGTCATTCCATCGTGACATCCGTGCTTTCCATCCACATGGTGGTTCAGTAACGTGGTGGAGAGTTACGTTACGGTTATGTGATGGTGTGGTTATTGTTGCTTTTAAGGGTGGGTTTTCATGGTCATCTACTCCGAATGGTAAAGACAGTAGCGTAGCCAAGATTGAACAATGAGAGGGGTCATAGCAACTGGGTATGTAATATAATAATAATAATAATAATAATAATAATAATAATAATAATAATAATAATAATAATAATAATAATAATCAAGTAGTGGCAACAAAGAACTACCTAAAATACATCATTAAGGCAGACACGCCAGATGACAAATGTAGGAGATGCCATCGCGAATCGGAGACCTTCCAGCATATCACAGGGGGCTGTACAACAATTTCATCTCCGTACTAATTGAAGAGACATGACCAAGTAGCCAAGATAATCCACCAGAACTTGGCAAAGAAGCACTCCTTAAGTAATAATGTTCTGCCTTACTATCAATATATCCCTGATGCTGTTTCGGAGAATGATACACTCAAGCTACTCTGGGACAGGTCAGTGATCACAGATAGACTTATATCAGCAAACAGGCCAGACATTATTCTTATTGATCAAGTGCAGAGGAAAACTCTTCTAATAGACATCGCAGTCCCTAACTTGCATAATATCCAGCACAGTTATGCTGAGAAAGTGACCAAATACATGCCTCTGGCTGAAGAGATCCGACAGATGTGGCGACAGGAATTTGTCACTGTATTGCCTATCATAATCTCTTCCACAGGGATCATACCGAAGTCGCTGAAGGCCAACCTCGATACCAGTATGCAGAAAGTACATATTTTGGAGACCTGCTCCGTAGTTCGTTCATTCCTCAACCTACCAGTATAGAGAACTCCACTCCATCTTGCAACAAATGCCGATGAAATGGTGAATGTTGTACCCGATGACATGGTGAATATATGAACAATAACAATAATAATAATAATATCGGATGATCTCGGGTGCCGGGTGCAAGCTTTGTTATTTGACACCCAAAGGGTAGCTTGCATGTCGAATTTCATTGTTCCTTGAAGCACTATGAAAGTCAAGGATGTTAGATATCTAAGCTCCTTGAACACTATAGCGGTTTCTAGTAGAAAAATGAGGAACTTTGTGTTGGCGGAAACTCCCGAGATTAATTTTGCCATTACGAACACGGCCTACTGAATTCAAATGGGTTCCTTGACATGCCAACATCGTTTGACATGGTGTCGTAATTTTTGCCGCCTTTCAAAAATCACTTACCACGGCCAGGAGCGAAACTGCAAGCTTGGGGTTAGTAGGCCCACACGTTGACCACTCACCCTCCGTATCAAGCTATATAGTAACTGGGTATAATCATAATTCGGGGAATTGCAGGACATAGTAATATGAAGCAACTCAACTATCTCACACTAAAGAATTTAACAATCTCCAAATTACACACAGAATTTTCTAGATCTTTATTATTAATTTTAATTAAAACTAGATTAATTTATATACAACTTCCCTCCCGCTAAGGAAACCAAAAAAGAAAGAAAAAGGAAAGAATGCTAGGCTGTTTGAGAAAAGCTACAGTATGTTTAACGGGGGAAAAGCTAGATTGGCTACTCTGTGAGGTTGGACTTAAGACGTGTGTAGCCTCAATGGTGAGCTGGACCAAAACGCACAACAATACATCACCAATCAGACACAAATCACAACCATACCGATTTCCCACACGGCATCAGCAAGTGTCCTTAAGAAATGTTTATTTAGCTTATAAATTAAAAGTTCCTGGTTTTTCATTGTAAAATTTCAAAAAAAATGGGGGGGAGGGTTCTAACCCCCAGTAACACTCTCCTGACTACGCCACTCGGTAAAGATGAAAATGAGAATTAATGAGAGATCAATAATTATTTTTTCACGTCCCCAATGATGAGATATAAAAACTCGAAGGTATTAATTGTTTTCCTTTGTAGGCATTCATTGCTTTAGAGGCTTTGTGACTTCGTGGTTATATAGTCCCTTGTACTTGGGTGTGTGTAGAAGTTGTCTGATAACCTGTGATGTCTGAGCTAGTGCGTGCACATTTAATTGAGATCGGATTTCGGTAGGAATCAGATGTGACCTTAAATTAGGTACCATGCCAGACTTTGTCTGGAGTAGAAGTGGGGAAACCATGGAAAAGTCCCTGAATCCTCATTCTTCCAGGAACGAGGGCATTTCTTTTTCCTGTTTTTGATTTCCGTTATTAATTTTTTCAATCCATTTCCACTTCGTGTACTGTATGTAAGGGGGCTGCGTGGTGCAGTCGGTAGAGGCGCTGAGCTTCTAGCTGAAAGGGAGTGGGTTCAATCCCCACCTAGGTAGTGGATTTTAGAAACAAAACTACCACTTCGGAAACGCAATTAGCCCTGGGGTTTACTCCGCCTACACCAGAAATGAGTACCAGGGTAATTCCTGGGAGCAAAGGCGGCCGGGCGTGGAGCTGACAACTCTATCCCATCTAGTGCTGATGTCACAAAAAAAGGAAGCCTCTACCTTCCACTACTCCCAGGGCCTCCATGGCCTGTACGGAGTTGGATTTGCCTTGTACTGTATGTAAAGTAGCTTTAAGTTCTCATTTTCATATTAATTTGGGAAGATGACCTATGTGTTCGTCCCTAAAATGTTAAAGTTGCTCCACTACACTGAAAAACATCGAATCCTGGATATTATATTATTGAAATGAATGAAAATCCACAGCCTGCTTCCAGTCTCCGATCGGGTCAGGAATGGAATGAATGAAGCCCCCATCTAGCGGCGAGGATATGGAATGTGCCGGCTGCCGAGGCCTGACGCACTCCTCTGGGGCAATGATTAAATGAATGACAGATGAAATGAAATGATAGAGGAGAGTGTTGCTGGAATGAAATGTTGACAGGGAAAACCGGAGTACCCGGAGAAAAACCTGTCTGCCTCCGTTTTGTCCAGCACAGATCTCACATGGAGTGACCTGGATTTGAACCACGGACCCAGCGGTGAGAGGCCGACGTGCTGCCGCCTAAGCCACGGAGGCTGTGGATATTATATTATTATTATTTATTT
Source organism: Meconema thalassinum (assembly GCA_946902985.2). Taxonomy (NCBI): domain Eukaryota; kingdom Metazoa; phylum Arthropoda; class Insecta; order Orthoptera; family Tettigoniidae; genus Meconema; species Meconema thalassinum. The sequence continues at coordinate 75,186,442 of OX336392.1, forward strand.
AATCGATTGTTCCCCTTTAGGAGAGCGATTGAACTTGAATACATGATTTCATCCCCTGGCGTTTTCCCGCTTCTCTTCCCAAAATCTCTTCATCCTCTCAGAATGCTCCTTCTTCCGCTCAACTGTCCACTTTCTTCCAGGCTGTCGTGACGGTCTCTGATCAAACTTAACATTTTTGATTTTATTCCTGCACTCGGTGCGGTCCTCAAGGTTTTCTATGTTGACCTGTTGTAGGTCCCTCTGAACCTCTGTCAGCCACTCCGTGCCACCCTTACTCCGTGTTATAACGTTGAGTAATTTCTTCGCCGTTCTGAAATTTTCCATCCTGTAAATGTGTGTATAAAACTATACTCGGCGTTTTCTGATTACTTCCGTTATCGTGTGGATCTTTTGGTAGAGTTCGCTTTGAGGTCTCTTCATCCAAATACCGTTATTATTAACTGCCCCGTAAATCTTTTTGAGAATTTTCCTTTCCTGTTTTTCTATATCCTTAATTTTGGAATGACCGCGATTACCATTGTTTCGGCTGTGTAAGTTGCTTCCGGAAGAATCACCGTTGTATAGTGCCTTAATTTTGCGTCTAACGGGATGCACTTCTTGTTGTAGTGAGCCCACGTTATCTTGTAGGCCTTCTGTAGATTGGTGATTCTTTGTTTATTGGCGATTCGGTTTAGTCCCGAGGACTGTATAATTTCACCAAGGTATTTAAAATGGGGGACTTGTGTTATTTTACCGTATTGTGTGATTAAAGAAGAGTTATTTTCTGGACGTCTTTCCATATAGTGTTTTTTTCATAAGAAATTTGTAGTCCGGTTCTTTGAGCAATTTCATGTAATTTTTCCACTGCGTGCATGGCTTCATGTCTGGTGTTAGTGATAATGGCAATATCGTCCGCAAAAGCGAGGCACTTGACTGTAAGACGGTTCTCTTTTTTGATTCCAATTTGAATGCCTTTAACATGAGGTTCCCATTCCCTAATGATCTTTTCTAGAACAATATTAAAGAGCATTGGGGATAATCCGTCCCCCTGTCGAACTCCAGTTTTGATGAGAAAGGGCTCCGATATTTCACCCATAAATTTCACTTTGGACATAGTTCCTGTAAGCGTCTGTTCAATGATTTTTCGGGTCTTTCTGTCTATCCCGAATTCTTTCTTGATCATAAAAAGGGTTTCGTGGTCTATTATTATTATTATTATTATTATTATTATTATTATGGTGTTTGAAGCCATTTTCCAGTGTTGCCTTAGTAAACAAAAGTTTGGTGGTTTTCAGTCGGTCAACACGATTGTACCTAAATGAGATGGGTTATACCCTAATCCTGAAAAAAAATAACGTGAAATGAATAAATCCACTTGGGTGACCAGTTTCGATCGTCAATCGATCATCATCAGATCCATTACACTTATGCTATAAAATCTATGTCTGAAATTATGGATGAAAATATCAACAAAATGTACACTTATTTATTTGCAGTATTGGTAATTGTAGTCTTTGTGATGTTTTGTTGAGATACTGGAAGTGGCGACTGACCTCGGGATTTTGGAGTGACTATGTGGTTGTTGTGAATGGTCAATTCTGATTGTACGGTATTGTACATGCTACTTATCTGTTTTTTTAGCCTACTTTCGATTTTTGCAAAAAATGAAAGTAGACTTATGAGATCTACAAAGACCCTAAAATTGTGTGTCTGTCTGTGTGTATGTATGTGTGTGAGTCTGTGTGTGTGTGTGTACTCTGAATGTCTGTCCCCCCTATCAATTCAAACACGGTAAAACCGAATTGAACTAAATTTGGCACGGAGGTAGAACTAGCAAAGGGCACCTCAGCGTCATGTTTTATATCGCCGCCATCTTTACCAAAACTGAATGGCAGCCACTCAAACGTTCAAAACGTAAAATCAAATAACGACTGACCAAATTATCCGATCTCTACCAAATTTGGTAACAATATGCCTTCGTATAGGACGCGTCTGGTGACCAAACTACAAGGTCATCCGCAGTACCATTTCAGGATGGCGGCCGTACGAATTATGCAAACTTTATAATCCATATCATGGGACCCACCAGTTCCGATTATCGAGCAGAGAATCGTTTTAACTGTTCTAAAGGAAGAGGCACGTACGAAATTAAAAGTTTATTTTGTAATACTATAGTGCTGAAGTGATTTTAAAAAGCTGAGCCGTCTCAGTTACAAGGCAAGATGGCAGCGGATATCTTGTACCTGACTTATATTTCACTAATTTGAGTATTGCATGCAATATAGCGTACTGATACAAAATAAATAAACTTTGTATGAAATGCTTTATATATAAATAATAAACTCCACTGATGAAATCGTTTAGTCTAAATCATTATTTGCTAGCACGTTCTATGTAACTCATTTGATATCGAACGCTGTTCGTTGGCACGTTTGGCTCCGTGGTAAAGCGTTGGCCTATCATTCATATGGCTATGGTTCAAACCCCATCAGAGTTAAAAAGTTTTGCTTGAAATTTTTTATATTTATTGTTTTGTAATGACTCAGACGTTTTAAAATTAAGCTTTATATTGGGCATATTACCATGGAAAATATATATTTAATTAAAACAAAATTCGCCAGCAGATTTGCTCGAGATATCTAGCAGCCAAAAAGGTTATTATCATGGCCAACTGACGGCGAAATACAGGCCGGCCTACAGATTAACTTACAGATTATATTGAAAAGTTTATTTTTATGGCCGCTAGAATGCACTCGCCCTGTTAGGATTATCTTGTTCGATACTTCTCCACTAGATGTCACGACTAGTCTACGTGGGACTCCAGTGATTAGTATACCATTGGCATTCTATGAACGTCGAATTTGAAGAATAACAAGATGATACTACGATACATTTTTACTTTTTATTTTAAAGGGTTTGTAACAGCCTATTGTGAGTTATTTGAAAATGTTATTTAAAGTAAAGAACAAAACGATTTCACATAGTACCTGAACTCTAGCCGTTGGTGTTAGTTCAGGATATTAATTAATACTTTTATTGCAGGCAAATAGCAATCGAAAATATCCACATAGTTTGTATACACACGCCTCTGTAGGGTCATGGAAAGATTTGTTAATTTAATTAGGGTTGTGAAAGCCATGCACAGCCAGACGTGTAAAGACATGCCTCAATTCAAATTTTGATGTTGTCCACGTCAGGTTGATTATATAATAATAATAATAATAATAATAATAATAATAATAATAATAATGCTATTGGTTTTACGTCCCTTTTAACTACTGCTGCTTTTAGAGACGCCGGGGTGCCGGAATTTTGCCCCGAAGGGGATCTTTAACGTACCAGTCAATCTACTGACACGGCTCCCTCGCATTTGTGCACCCTCAAATGCCAGTTGACTGCGCCAGGATACGAACCTGCAACCTAGGGCCTAGCAAGCGACAACGTTACCGCTGAGCAACACAGCCAGTCCGGTCGATTATGTCTGCAGATCCATAACATTCTTGAGATACTTCTTATCTTTCTTTCTTCAATGATGGTAGCACTTTTTTCGAGATTGTGGTGTTTGGGACAGGTAGTAATTAACCAAGAAATGATTCTATTATAGGCCTACTCTTTGATAAACACAACGAGTTATCACTATACTCATACATTTAGGAGAAAGTAGGCTATATGTTCTTTACTGAACATCTTGTTTTTTCAGGTTTAGGGAATAACCAATCTCATTTGGGTAAAATAGTGTTGACCGACTGAAAAGCACCAAACGATTTGTTATTATTATTATTTTGTTATTATTATACGTCTTTGAATATAAATATATTATCAATGTTATGCTCCTCAGTTTAGGGGCTGCGACAGCGCGGTCATGTAGCCCCGTGTACTTTGGGTGTGTGTAACATCTCTCGGATAATCAGTGTTAATTGTGATGGCTGTATTAGTGTGTGTTATCTGTTTTTAATTCAAGTAAGGTCTGCAGACATTCTATTTTCAAGCAGTTCCAACTTTTGCTACCAAATGCCACCGTCAAAAACCAACTAGTTCTGAACTTGGTTACTAGATGCCACCACAGTTGGCTCCTGTTGACGAACGTTGCAACCTAAGAGCGTCAGTCAAATCCAACCTATAAATTAGCTTCACACAAGTGTAATGAATGGAAGGTTCTTTATCATGTCATAAATCTATGACATGGGACCGCCGGCTTTACTTCCCTTCCGAAGGTAGGCATACTGAGGGATTTTTAACGCTCCTAAAAATCCGATGACTTCGGCCGGGCCAGGTTTGAACCCGCGACCTTGGGCATAGAAGCCCAACATGCTACCAACATTGACATTTTGGTGGAGACTAATAGTACCTTTGGGGGCTATAAGTCCAACACTAGCAGTTGGTACTGCTATCTCGTGACCGATAAGCGTACTAACTTTCAATAATAGTAATTAAGATTTTCTTCGAGTGACACAGAATATTATACTGAACTAGAACACATAGGCATAGAACACGAATATTTGTTTCCACGGTAACCACAGGATAATCATGTTTTCTTGAAAACGCTAATTGCAGAATGCTCCCCAGTCCTATAACATAATATCCATGTTATCAATAAATATAATAATCTGTAGATTAAGGCTTTCACGTCCCGAATTATTAAAATTATTCATGTTTTTTGGGCTTATGCCGTGTACATATAAAATTTAAATAGGCCTACCAGACGTTTCCAAGGAACCTTGCCTCCTTCTTCAATGGAATTAAAACAATATGACCAAAGAAAGTGTGTCAATGTGATTACAAAATACTAGAGAAATTCCTCTGTTCGTCACCAGAGAGCAGCCACCAGAAAGTACTGTATGGACCTTGGTAGAGAAACGCGCCATATTATTTAGAACGGCGGACAGAGTAGGAAGGAAGGTGAATATAAAGGGGGCGGGGGGAAAATATTGAGACTCCTGGTTACGAACAGAGGAATTTCTCTAGTTTTTTGTAATCTCATTGATACACTTTCTTTGACACATTGTTTTAATTCCATTGAAAAAGGAGGCAAGCATCCTTTCAAAACGTCTGATATTGAAATATTATTTTCACACGGCATAAGCCCAAAAAAAGATGAAAAATTTTAAATATAATAATCATCATCATTAAGGTAGCCTACCGACAGCAGTGGCTTCGCTGGCTAAGGCGCAGCGTTAGGTCATGGGGCCAAGCTCTCTTCTGACTCAGTAGACGCGTGGATTCGATCCCCACCGTCGGCCATCCTTGAAATAGTTTTCCGTGGTTTCTCATTTTCAACACCAGGCAAATGCTGGGACGGTACCTTCTGACAGGCCACGGCCGCTTTCTTCCACATCCTTGCGCAGTTTCATTCATCTTCATCCAATCCATCTCTCATCCCGACGCGCAGGTCGCCCACGGGCGTCGAGTAGAAAGACCTGCAATCGGCCTCTCAGGAGGCCACAGGACAAAAAAAAGCATTAAGGTTTGGAAGTTTAGGACCTAAAGAAACGAGAAATATGCAGGCAAATAGCCTATGCCCTAAAAATACTGAAATATGATCCAAAAATGGTACAATATGACCTAATATTACATGCTTTATAAACACAAGTGTTAATGTAGTGGAATGTTATTTTTATTATTTATTCTACACTCAAACGTAAAAAAATTGTTCAAATCTAAGCTGATTTCATGAATAGGCCTACGATAAAAATGTTTTCCTCAAATTTGTATCGCAGAATGTTTCAAGAGACTCGCGGAAAGCAGCATATTCATCACCTTTTCTCGCGTTAAAAACTGCGACACAGATCACATTTCCCGTAAAAGAGAAAGAAAAAGCCCTAGTTAAACAGAACAACCAAGTTTTGTTACAGTTAAATATTTTCTGATAGTCTGCAACAATTGGCGCTAAAACACCGAAACCTTGCAGCGGATACCATAATTTAAGTCCCCCACCTACCCATAAAATATTACCAAAATATTATCTTAAAACATTAATATTGACGATAAATGACAATAACTATGAAAATGACACAAATATGTGTTTATCTATTTATCCTATATAAAGTTGAATGTTGCTTTATCTGTTTCCCTGTTTGTCTGTCATTTATACAAATCTACACCGTTTCACCGATCTGAACCAAAATTTGTATACATACCCTTTGGGACACTGCGGGTAACAGTGTCAACTTGGAATTTTGGACAGACCAGTCCATTCCCTGTATTTAGGCTCTTCGGCACAAGCCTACACCGTTTCACCGATCTGAACCAAAGTTAGTATACTTACTCTTTGTAATCCTGCGAGTAACACTGTATACTTGAAATTTCGGACAAACCACTCCATTCTCTGCAATTACGCCCTTTAGCACAAATCTACACCGTTTCACCTAATTGCAACGAATTTGACATACCGTTTGAAACCCTGTTGGTAACACTGTTCACTTATATTTTGGACAACCCTCTCCATTCCCTACATTTAGAATAACAGACGAAAGGAACTTGAAAACCACGTTTAAGACCCTAGAACCATTCATGTCCGTAGTAGTGTAACTGTAAGAATATTTTAATAAGTCTATTGTTGGCTGACAATGCAGGTTGCATCACGCCGCCCGTACCCATGTTCTGGAGCAGAATTGCGAAAATAGTTAAATCAAGCGCTGCTTATAAATTGCATTCACGTGGAGTATTTGTGCAAAAAGATTTCTTAGGCCCCTGAAAACAGTTATCATAATGAAAATATTATGCCTCTGTATAAGTGCGTAGTTTTGGTGCGCTACATTGAGGTTATAAGCTGCAATAAGCGTTGGTGATTTCATTTATTCCGATCCTTATCCTTCAGCGCTATGTGGCGATAAATGGCACTATTGCTACCTTAGGAGCTCGGGACTGCCAAAGTTTTCCAAAGTGCTCTGATTATTTTCCTACGGTGCTATGGGACAAAAGACGACACTATTGGTCTCGACTTTTCTAACAGCCAATGAGTTATATGGTCTAGGCAGTGTCTTTTATTTCACTTACTCCTCCTTCTAATAATATTTTTCAATTCGTTTGTAAATTACATGTGTCAGTACTGTAGTTAGTAAATAGCCGTTTCCCTATTCATTAATATCATTATCATTACGGTAAAATGACCTGAATGTTATGTCCATTATACTGTACTACTTATCACCCCCACTACCACCACCACCACAAAAGTTATATATTTTTTCTGATAGCTTAAGTATAATGTGCATGCCCTGTAGTAGAATTCATTATTATCCATAAAACAAATAAATACACCAGGCGGAACTGGACACTTCTGCTACTAAGCTCTATAAAATCCACCTATAAAGAATCAAGATCATTGAACTCCTGTTTAATTACAGTTTTTAATAAAAATATAGTCACGGAAAAATATGATATTTCCTAAACATCCGAACCTTAATTTCATCATCATCATCATCATCATCATCATCATCATCATCATCATATCTACCAAAATATAATCGTAGATCCGTCTAGACGGGAAACTACTTTACTTACCCTAGACCATGGCGGTGGCTTTGAGATCTGAACTGTGGTCACCTACGTGAGGGGTCATGGTACCTCACTTTTGGCTTTCATTCCAATAAAGAAATTGTTCTTTAACAGGATTTGAACCGTTTAACCTCCGAACAACCAACGAAGTAGTTTAGATCAATCTTGGCGAAGAACCATACTGCATGCCTTATTACGATTAAGGTAATAGCAATCACAATGCCTTTACTACGGCTAAGATTACGGCTGGTCAAGACTGTGACCGCAAGGTTAATGTCATTATATCGAAAACAGTGCAATTGAGTTCTTTATAATCTGGTAATCGAATTCCTTAGTTTTCTTCCTCCTTTTTGCAGGACATCCAAAAAGAAGCATTTCCAATCCCTACACAAATACCGGTCCTACGTATGAAGGTGAGAGAATGCAGAGAAGCATTTATCAGTATTGTATGTTGTTTATGATGATTAATTTAAGGACTTAGTGTCATCGTGATGATGTTGCCCCGTGTTTCATTCTTCTTCTTCTTCTTCTTCTTATTATTATTATCTTTATTTACTCAACTTACAGTCGGTACCATGACTCATATCGGTACATTGCGTACAAGAAAATGAGTAAAGTAACACTTAAGCCTCTAGCATATATTTTCGAACTAGACGGTATAGCATTGACGTTTGACAGTTAATTTTGTTTTCTCTTCTTATCTTCCACGTCTCTTTTTCACAAGAGGGTCCAAAGAAAAATCCTAATGTGTATTCAGAAACCCTCTAACGATGCTGCAGGTTTTCAGAATTGCAGCCTTTTTGTGCAATAGTATGGGTGAATATGGGAAGATTTAGTGTGGCTAGATTTACTGAAAAGGATTTAGGTGTCAGGCCAGTGGGAGAAAGGAGGAAAGGAAGAATCGTCATTTTTTTGTCTCCAGATTCTAGCAACCTCCATAGCTAGAGGAGTATATTTTTCAATCTTTTCTCTGTATTTATGGTGGATATTATGGTCTTTCGGAACAGACATGTCAATCAAGTACGTGTGATGGTTCTTCTTATCAGTTAAAGTTATGTCTGGTCTATTATGAGGAGTTGTCTTGTCAGTTTGAATAGTGCGATCCAAATACAGCTTGTAATCTTCGTTTTCCAGCACACTTTCTGGAGAGTATTTGTAATAAGGTGTCCTGTCGTGTATGAGAGATCGGGTTAGGGCGAGTTCTTGATGAATGACTTTGACAACATCGTTATGCCTCTCAGTGTAAGATGTTGGCGCTAGAATTCTGCAGCTGCTGGTAATATGCTCTATGGTTTCTGGGTCGGTATTGCACTTCCTGCATTCGTCATCTATAACAGTCTGATCTTTCAGGATGTGTTTCCTATAACTTTTTGTGGTGATAACATTGTCTTGTATCGCCTGGTTAAATCCCTCAGTTTCTGGAAACAGCTCTCCCCTTGACAACCATGTGTTCGAAAGCTGTTTGTCAATATTCTTGTCATTGCACTGGTTGTAGTATCTGCCATGAAGTTCTTTTCCAGCCCATCTCTGCACCTTCTCTCTGTTCAGCGTGTTCTTGTCTTTCATGACGAAATTTTCTTCATGGAGATTCAAAGGAGTGTGGTTGAAGTCAGCTTGTGCTACCGCTCGATGTAAAACACTGGTATATTTCCGAGAATGAAAGTAATTCCTTAGATGTATAACTTGTTGATTGTGCAGAGCTATAGCATCAAGAATACCTCTGCCTCCTTCATTTCTGGGTGTTCTTACTCTCTCTATACAAGCATTGGAATGCAACATTCTGCGTTTCGTAAACATAGTTCTTATTGTGCGGTTAATGTTCTCTAGGTCTGTTTGAGACCATTTTAAAACACCAAACGAATACATCAGCACAGATATAGCATATGAATTGATAGCTTTTGTTAGGTTATGAGCACTAAGCTTGGTTTTCAGCAGAAGCCGAAGTCTATGATTAAATTTCTGGTAGAGGTTCTGCTTCACAGATTTACTGTCGATTCCAACTACTTGCTCGAATCCTAGATATTTATATGTTTCATCTTTCCCCATGCTGTCTATTCGCTCATCAGCTGTTATGCTTATTCTCTCTGTTCTACACCACTGTCCTTTGTTGATGCTGTTGATTTTGAATTTGCCAGTGCCAAACTCCATGCAAATATCCTTCGAAATGTTATCTGTTATATTGTTGAGTGATGTATTTATTATTATTATTAATATTATTATTAAGTATTATTATTATATGAAATATTTGGAAAAGGTGGCTAATTTTACACATACAGAAACTTACCAGCAATAACATCAAACAAAATATAAGTTTCACAATTCGCAATTTAGGAACTATAGTAATTACATCGGAGTCTCCGCTTAAGCACATCAATATGTTTTGGGATAGACTCCAAGACTGTGGCAAGTAATGAGTTCCAATTATCAATACCACGGTTAATGAAAGAATATTTCCTATAATTTGTTCGCTGTGGTCGGACCTTGACTTCATGTGGATGATCGGCCCTGCTCAGGTAGGTGGGATTTCCCAGACGTTTGCTTAGTGCTCCCCACGCTGGCCGCTTTGTGTAAGTGTTAAACATAGTGTGTAGTTTGGATTTCGTCCTTCTATCTTCCAGAGTTTCCCACCCTAGTTTTTCTATCATTTGAGTTACACTACTTCTATGATTAAAATCGTTGAGCACAAACCTGGCAGCCAGGCGCGGATCTAGAGTTTGGTTCTGGGGGGGTCAGAGATTCGATCTAGAGTTTGGCTTTAGGGGGGGGGGGGGTCAGAGAATCGAAATTGTTAAGAAAAATGGTATCACTAAAAACGCAATCACAAAATAACCAAACGTACAAAACCAGACCAATTTTTTTGCAAGCTTCATGGATAGAAATTTAATGCCTTTAGCGCACCAATAATATTCGTACAAATTGCAACGGCGTGTTTTGCGACTTTTACATCGAGCTTCGAGAAAAGGATCAAGGTACGTTACAGTTTCGGCAAGTCGAGTTGATACCGACAAAGGGAGAAAGTCACAGCTTAAATTGCCAACCAAGCTTGCAGTTTGGACGTCGGCAAAAATTTTTGTTGCGAAAAAAGCCCCAGTTTCCTATCCGTGCATTGCTGCACATTCATCGTGATATCACTATAAACATCGATTCGGTAATCACAAGGTTTGCTAAACAAAATAGACGAGTTGATTTTGTTGTATAACTAATAGTTTTTATACAAGAGGCTTGAAGTTGTAAATATGTACAGTTGTAACAGAACATAATAATTCCAATAAAGATAATTCAGTATTGAATAAAATGAAAAAAAAACTGTTTTTCAGTTAAAATTCGTTAAGTTTTACTTGTCTGGTAATTGTGTTTTCGCTTTTTGAGTTTGCAAAAAAATTTGGTCTCCGTTTGGGGGGGGGGGGGGGTCATGACCCCCGTGACCCCCCCCCCCCCTTGAATCCGCGCCTGCTAGCAGCCTTCCTTTGTACCATCTCCAGCTCATTGATGAGTACATGGGTGTGTGCGAAATTTAATGATACCCTGTGTTATTTCAATGGCTGTATTAAAGTGTATGTTTGTAATTAAGATGAGGATTGGGAATGAGGTGGCTGTGGCCTTCTGTTAGGAATCATCCCGGCATTTGCCTGGAGTAGAAGTGGGAAACCACGGAGAACCTCTTCCCGGACGGCTGAGTCGGGAATCAAAACCTGCTTCTCAGTTTTGCCTCACGAGGCTGAGAATTTGGGAGGAGGCGGTCCTCAGACCAAAATTAAAATTGCATGGAAGAGCCGAGAATCGAACCAGGACCTCCAAGGTGACAGCCATGAATTCTAGCCACTACACCACGAGGTGATCTAAAGAAACTATTCACAACTAACATAATTATACGACCACCTTCTTGGTGTAGAGGTTAGCGTAGGTCGGGTTTCCATTTCTGACTGCCAGAAAAAGAAAAAAAATACTGTTGTGAAGGTTGGAACGGGGTACACTTGAGGCCCAGAATGCAAAGCTGAGAAGAGAGGGGTTCGATTCCCACCTCAGCCCACTTCTCCTCCATGCAAATGCTAAGATGGTTTCTAGGTTGATTGGTTGGTTCCTCAGCTTAGGGGCTGCGACAACGCGGTCATGTAGCCCCGTGTAGTTTGGGTGTGTGTAGAATCTGTCTGATAACCGGTGTTATTTGTGATGGCTGTGTTATCAGCTTTTAATTCAAGTAAGGACTGCAACATTCGATTTTCAAGTATTTCCAACTTTTTCTACCAAACGCCACCGTCAACGACCAACTATTTCTGAACTTTGTTAGTAGATGCCACGGCAGTCGGCTTCTGGCGACGAACGTTGGAACCTAAAAGCGTTAGTCAAATCTAACCTATAATTTAGCTTCACAGAAGTGTAATTAGTAGAAAGTTCTTTATCATGCCATAAATCTATGACATGGGACCGCCGACTTTACTTCCCCTCCGAAGGAAGGCATACTGAGGGACTTTTAACGCTCTTAAAAAATCCGACGACATCAACCGTGTTTGAACCCATGACCTTGGGCATAGAAGCTCAGCATGCTACCAACTACGCCACCGAAGCCGCCAAGATGATTTCTAGATTGATGGTGTATTAAGTGGTGGAATATTGAGGTCATTTGCCAAGAAGAATGGAACTGGGAAAGCAATAGGCAGGAAGCGCCCGTGGCCAATTAGAAGCTACCGTCGTACCTTTCAAACCCACCCTTCAACCAAATCCGGAGCAGCATGTCCTCGTTGCTTTGCGCCATAGCACGCGTGTCTTCGGCTGTCAGTATGGCGCCATATATTTGCTGTTCCTTAATATTCTGCGAGTTGATGTGCCAAGAGTATTCTTCCGGTGCCATCATTTGATTCGCGTCTTTGTACTCCTCTGACAGAAGCTTGTACACCGCTTCTGCCATCCATTGTCACTTGGCCTCACTTCTGACCCTTGATGCGAGCAATGTATCTTTTTAAGGTGTCGGATGGGTCTTTAAGAAAGTCTTAACAAAGGAACAAAGGAGGCAAGAAGACAATGCGAACGGGGGATGTGGATATGGCGGAGACGCAGGGTGTGGACAAAGCCACGCAAAGCCCTCCTACACGCGTACGGTAGCATGCTTCACACGTAACGGATGTATCGCTCCATGACGTCATGCACAATTCATTGTCCAGACGTGAAGATGATTGTACCAAAATATTATCATTCATTGTCTTCTTTCTTTGCCAGCAATTCAATGGAGTTTAATTTTAACACCTGTTTGGGCAAATTAATATATTCAAAATGCAAATCGAATTTAAACATGATATGTTTTTGGGCTGAACAAATTCCCCACACCTAGTTATCATGGCAACAAGTGCTACCGCACTTAGTTCCCAGTCGTTGAAGCGTGCTCCTTAATTTTTATACAAAATACTGTGGAATTCCCAACCAGTCAATATCAGGGATGTGATTTATTGAAACAATTCAAAACAGTACGCCACGACCACCCTCTCTGCTAACTGATTTGTGGGAATGAGTGTAATTTTGTTTCGATATTGAAATAATTATTAATGTAAATTTGTCTTTTGTTTGTGCAAACTCTAAGGTAGGGTAATTTACTTGTAAATGTTTTAATATTTCTACATGTTAAATTAATACATGATATGTGTTTAAGTGTAAGAGAGGGCGGAGAACCCTAACTTCGCTACTCAGTAAATAAATAAATAAATAAATAAATAAAAAAGTAAAGTAAAAAGTAAAAAGTAAAAAAATAAAATGTAAAAAATAAAAAGCAAAAAAAAATAGAAAATAAAGAAATATAATAATTATAATATAAATTTAAAATATTAATAAATAAATAAATAAGAGAAAGACACTTTATAATAAGAAAAGCGTATCAAAACAGGCCAAACTTAGACACTATAAAACTACAAAACAGTCGTACTACCAGAAGCATTATATGCGTCAGAAACGACAATAATTGGAGGATCAGGCATCATAGAAACTGAAAAAATACAACGCAAAATTATCAGAAATATATTTGGAGCATTACACAGAGATGGCATATGGATGAATAGACCTACTATGAGCTATACGAGTCCACAGACAGACTCACCGATATGATCAGAAAACGCAGACTAACTTTTTACGGGCACATACAGCGAATGAGCAACAGCAGACTTGCAGAGAAGATCTTTGATGTAGTAGTAAACAACTCAAGCAGGTATTGGAGCAATACACAGTGATGGCATATGGATGAAAAGACCTATCAAAGAGGTATCGTGAAATAAACGAAGACTTAAGGCAGGTGGGGATCGAGAGGTAAATGATTGGAGACAGAGGAAGATTCAGAAACAAAATTAAGAATACAACATTTAAAGCAAATGAAAAGAAGAAGACAAGAACATTGTGGACAGAACAAAGGAAACAGGAACACAGTCAAAGGATGAAGAGATTTTGGGAAGAGAATAGGAAGAAGGGAGAGCAGTGAAAATTGTTATCATGAGATATTTAAGTTCAAACACTGTCCAAAGGGTAAAAATGATATAATAATAATAATAAGAAGAAGAAAAGTCTCCGTGGCTGAGGCGGCAGCACGCCGGCCTCTCACCGCTGGGTCCGTGGTTCAAATCCCGGTCACTCCAAGTGAGATTTGTGCTGGACAAAACGGAGGCAGACAGGTTTTTCTCCGGGTACTCCGGTTTTCCCTGTCACAATTTCATTCCAGCAACACTCTGCACTGTCATTTCATTTCATTTCATTTCATCTGTCATTCATTTAATCATTGCCCCAGAGGAGTGCGACAGGCTTCGGCAGCCGGCCCAGTCCATATCCTTGCCGCTAGATGGGGGCTTCATTCATTCGATTCCCTGACCCGGTCGGAGACTGGAAGCAGGCTGTGGATTTTCATTTCTTCATGATAAGAAGAAGAAGAAGAAGAAAGAAAGAAAGAAAGAAAGAAAGAAAGAAAGAAAGAAAACATGTCCAGGATCCCATGTTTTCGTTCTGTAACTAGATAACTTTGTCTTATTCTTAACATCCATTCAGTCCGTAGAAAATCATTCTTGTTGTTGCTTACCTTAGGGGCTGCGACATCGAGGTCATATAGCCTGTTTATTTAGGTGTCTGTGGAATTTGTGTGATAATCCTTATTATTGTTATGTCTGTACTAGCGGGTGTATTCGTAAATTGGGGATAGGATAGGGAAGGACACGGCCGTGGACTAGCGTTGGGAATCATTACGGCATTGCCTCAAGTAGAAGTGGGAAACCATAAAAAACTGCTTCCAGAATGGCCAAAGTAGGAATCGAACCCTTCTCTTCTCAGTTTTTCCTCACGAGGCTATGTGTACCTCGTTCCAGCCCTCACATCACAATTAACATTCCTTGGCAGAGCCGGGAATTGAATTTGGAACTCAGGGGTGACAGCCAAGAACGCTAGCCGCTACACCACGAGGTTGTCCGTAAATAAGGAACAGTTTGATTCTATCTGAGGCCTCCTCTTCTAAATTTAGAAGCGACCTGCTAAGCAAATTATAGAAAATGCAGGAAAACAGTATTATAATGAACAATAGACTACAAATTAAGTTATTTGCCATCAACTCACAACTTATAAAAACTGTAATTACTAATTAATTTAGGCGACTTCGGTGGCGTAGTTGGTAGCATGCTGAGCTTCTATGCCCAAGGTCAAGGGTTCAAACCCGGCCGAAGTCTTCGGATTTTTAAGAGCGTTAAAAATCCCTAAGTATGTCTTCCTTCTGAGGGGAAGTAAAGCCGGCGGTCCCATGTCATAGATTTATGGCATGTAAAATAAACTTCCACTAATTTCACTTGTATGAAGCCAAACTATAGGTTAGATTTGACTAACGCTCTTCGGTTCCAACGTTTGTCGCCAGGAGCCGACTGCGGTGGCATCTAGTGACCAAGTTCAGAATTAGTTGTCGTTGATGGTGGCGTTTGGTAGCAAAAGTAGGATATACTTGAAAATTGAATGTCCGCAGTCCTTACTTGAATTAAAAGCAGATAACACACACTAATACAGCCATCACAAATAACACCGGTTATCAGAGAGATTCTACACACACCCAAAGTTCACGGGGCTACATGACCGCGTTGTTGCAGCCCTAAACTGAGGAAACAACAAAACAACTAATTAATTTAATTCTGGTCTGAGTGTTGGAATCGAGTACATTCAGGCTTGTGAAGCAATTTAATAAAAACCATCTTTCCTGTCAATCTTCTACCATCAACGCCTGTTCTCTTGATGTCTTCCGACCTAGCATTACGTAACCGTTAATATATCCACCATAAGCTATGAGACCTCCTTTCCTTGACGTAGATCCGCTTTCCTTGACGTAGATCCGAACCACCAAACGTGACATTTCACTTCAAAAATCCCACATGAATTAACTGGGATTCAAACCCAGTTCGCATTGATGGGAGGCAAAAACAAAACTAGTGGGATGTGTATTGACGACCACGGGTTTCCAGCTGAGCCGAGTCCCTTTCAACCATCTTTACTGTCAATCTTCTACCATTGACGCTTGTTCTCTTGATCTCTTCTAACCTCGACGGTATTCGGGTATCCAAGGCATAGGGTGTCTCACATTTTCTTACGTTAATTGGTACTTTGCCGTTTCTTTCCTGATACAGTGACTCATTTTCTAGGAGTCAAACGTCTCTCTATTATTTTGTCTATGGTAACCCCTGCCACCTGTATGAGACCCTAAATATGGCAGGGAGTGTATAGCCCACTAAACATGGTGAACTCTAGATGGTGTGACACCCTCAGGGATCACGGCTGGTGAGCTTAATAGTCTTCAGTGCAAGTCTGTATGGTTCTAATTATTGATAGACAATAGTGTCTGGAGATTGGATATTTAGATCAAAAAGAGAATAGCCTACAATGTGGGAGTGTTTTCTATCATCAGGTTCGGAGTATAATTTTTGATAAAGACATGCCACTGAAGGCTAATGAAGTGATGTACAAGATCCATTGCAGAGGTGTGAAAATTATTAGACTCAGTGCAAGTTTTCCTACATTTCAGCCATACTATTCATGATTTAATGAAGTGAAGATGTTGTGCAAGGGGCTGAAATTATTTCAAATGTTTAATCAATAGACTTAGTGATAATTTATTTTAAGAAATTGATAGTAAAATGATTATTTAGAATTCGCACTAAAAGAGAAGCCTTGCTAATACAAAATGTGACATGTTTTGCATTGATTAATGTACTCTAGTTCTAGTTTACATTTAGAGCAGAAGGATTCAAAATCATTATTACTGATGAGCCGCTCTTAAATGAATAAAAGATTCATGGGCCTTGAATTGAAGCCACCTGATTTAGAGAGTACAACCCAAAGTCAATGAAAAAAGGAGGAAATTGTTTCAGCTCAGGTGTCCCTCGGAATCCTCAATTTCGAAAATTTACAAACGTAAATCCTTTTGGGAAATGTTGTAAGTTCTTAGGGGAGAAATCATTACTAATTAGACCATATGTAACCAGTCAGTCAATAAAATTATCTTGAATAAAATGTTGTGATTGATTTGAATTCTTCATCTGTATCTAATAATTTGCACACCTATGTACTTACCAATAATGGCGTATGGAGCAGAAACTTGGCCAATGACGAGGATAGATGAATGTTGAATACAGGCAGCCGAAATGACACTCCTGAGGAGTATGGTACAGAAGACTAGGAGAGAGTGAGATATGAAGTCATTCGAAAGGAAGTGAATGAACAAAAGCTGAATGATAAGCTGGAGCAGAACAGATTGAGATGGTATGGACATGTGAAAAGGATGAATGATGAAATAATGCCGAAACAAGTGATGGGGAGACGGATGAATGTATAGAGGGAACGAGGAAGACCTAGAGTACGGTGGATGGATTTGGTGAAGGACAGTGTGAGAGAACAAAACCTGGAGTGGATCTCAGTGGTTGAGGAAGGATGGCTTATGATGATGATGATGATGATGATGATGATAATTGCTGTTTTAAGGGACGAAACATCTAGGTTATCGTCCCCTAATGGTCTGGGTGATAGCGAATATGACAATGAAATGGAAACCATAACTGAAAATACGTACAAAATGGAACTCAGATTGAAATGACTCACAACATGTTGAGTGGAAATACTTACAAAAGGTAATTTAGAAGGAAAATACTCACAAAAGGAGTTTAGATTGAAAAATATGCACAAAAAGTAGTTTAGGTTCAACATAAAGTACTTACAAAATGCAATGTAGATTCCAAATACCCAAAAAATGCAATTGAAATTCAAAGTACTTCCAAAATGCAATTCAAATTGAAAATACACAATTCAATTGAGATTGAAAATGCCATCCCATATTCAAAATACGCACAAAATGCAATTGAAATTCGAAATAGGCCTACTTACAAAAATCTTAAAGAAAAAAGGAACTATAATGAAAAGAGAAAGAAGGCTGGTCCCTAGAAGAATGAGGCGTCAGGAAAGATGAGAGAAGGGCCAATTAAGGCGGGAAAGGAAGAGACTCCCTATGCCTCGGATTATTATTTATTTAGGCTATCACTCGTGATACGAGTATGATTGTCTTCCAAGTTACATTTATGTAAATCTTCGCTGTAAACCAACATTAGGCCTAATCATATTGCGTGAGTTCTTTGGTGACTGTACAGTCCGATGCGAGAACCACAGACTCTTCCACAATATTGGCACACAAGGTCTTGAGCAGCCAATGGATCTTGGGGGTTGATCATTCTGCGAATCATGCGCTCTTTCCTGGCATTTCTTTTTTCAGCCAGAAGCCTTCTTCTCTCTTGTTCGAAGAACAAGTGGCCTTGATGGACGTTGCGGCGCCACTCTGATCGGTCGGATGCGACAGCCTCCCAGTTACCTGTATCAATTTGACATTTCTTCAAGTTGGTCTTCAGAACATCTTTGTAGCGTTTTTGTTGCCCACCCTGCTTTCTCTGACCGACATTCAGCTGGCAATATAAGATTTGTTTTGGGAGGCGGGACTCAGGCATGCGAACTACATGTCCTGTCCATCGAAGTTGGTGTTTTATAATGAGAGCCTCTATACTAATAGTGCTAGCTTCCTCTAAAACACTTGTGTTAGTGCGCCGGTCTTGCCATTTAATACCAAGAATTCTTCTAAGGCATCGTTGATGATATTTTTCTAAAGATACGAGGTGCCTTCTGTAAGTAACCCTAATACCGTCGGGATCGGAAGAGAACGAGAGTGACCAAGGGAGGTCGACAGGAAAGAAGACGGAGAGGAGCCCGGCACAAGTAAGTGGAAGCAATACCGAACTCAGCTGGGGTCCCATGGTCGTCAACCCAAGTCCCACTAGATGTGAGCCCCTGAGAGGGGGGGGGGGGGTTATGAGTACGATATCCGCATCCCCAAGACACTAAGGAACAATATCTTTATTCTGCAAGTAGCATTGATATGTAGAGAGATGAGATCACACTCTGCAATAAAAGAGTCGGGTTTTGAACTAGAGTGTACTTATATGCTCTAGTATTGAGCAGTAATTCATAAATACTGATGATCTCACTCATTGTGAGCTGCCAATGGCGTTGGCTCAGCACAACACAATGCGAGACACTGATGGATTTTGTGAGTTCATTTGCGTAATCTGCACCAAACTATGACCGGCCTACATAATGTACAATGTAGCTCATTCCCGCATCCCACGAGACCATGCTTAGTCCATGAACTTTCGGTGACACACAAATGGTAACAATGGTAGCACACCAAACCAATCCAGGACTGTGGAGTCGAAACAGTGGCTTACCTACGGGAAAAAGGGGGAGGGGTTATCAGGTGTATCAATCCCCCCCCCCCAGGACCAAATAATAAAAAAGAATTACTTTGTTGAAGTTATTGTACATTGATAAGTGCAAATACTATGTATCAAATGCTACCGAGATAAAAAAAAATCGAACACGTGTAGCTTTGCTTTCATTATGTCTCATTTCACCAAGCCCCCCGCCCCACATATATAAAAAATGGAATAAAAAACAAACAAAATCAAAAACAAAAGCAAAAGCTGAAAACAACAAAACACGCAACCAAAAACAAAAGCAAGAGCAAACCTAAAATCAAAAACACAAAGCAAAAACTTAACAAAAAGCAAAAAACAAAAACACAAAGAAAAATGCAAAACACAAAGCAAAAAGAAATCAAAAACCAAAACACAAACCAAAAATCAAAAACACAAAGCAAAAACTAAAACACAAAGGAAAAACCAAAACACAAAGCTTCAATGAGCAACGACTAAAACTCAAAAAACAAAAACAAAAATAAAACAGAAATCAAAAACTAAAACACAAACCAAAAATCAAAAACACAAGGGAAATATACCACTAAAACACAAAGCAGAAAACAAAAACACAAAACAAAAACCAAAACACAAAGCAAAAACCAAAAACACAAAGAAGAAACTAAAACACAAAGAAAAATGCAAAACACAAAGCATAAATAATTCAAAAACTAAAACACAAACTAAAAATCAAAAACACAAAGCAAAAACTAAAACATAAAGGAAAACGCAAAACACAAAGCAAAGAAAGCAACAACTAAAACTATAAAAAACAGAAATCAAAAACTAAAACACAAACCAAAAATCAAAAACCCACGGGAAATCGACCACTAAACCACAAAGCAGAAAACAAAAACACAAAGCAAAAACTAAAACACAAAGCAAAAATCAAAAACACAAAGAAAAAAACGAAAAGCAAAAACTAAAACACAAACACAAAGAAAAAAACATAAAAAGAAAAACAAAACACAAATACAAAGCAAAAAAACTAAAACACAAAGCAAAAATCTAAAACACAAACACAAAAAGAAAAAGCAAACACACAAGGAAAAACCTAAAACACAAAGCAGGAAACAAAAACTCAATGCAAAAAATGAAGCAAAAACTAAAACTCAAACGAAAGAACTAAAACAGAAAGCAAAAATAGAAAACAAAAAACAAAAGCAAAAAAAAACGCTAAACCATAAACAAAAGAACACAAAGCAGTAAACACATGATAAAGAATCAATAACAATACCAAAACAGACACAATACTAAAAACAAAAGTAGAGAATAAGAAACAATTGAAGAAGTAGTTCTGTCATCCCCTTCCAGAAGCAAACCCTAGTTACGCCACTAAGTCGTAATGAGGTGTTGTTGATTCTTTTAGGGGCTTTGTGACAAGGTGGTCATGTAGCCCAGTGAACTTGAGTGTGTATAGATATTTGTCTAATAACCTGTGTAACTGCGATGTCTGTACTGGTGTATGTATTTGTAGCCTAATTGAGGTAGGAGTTGAGTTGGAATCGCCTGTAGCCTTACGCTAGCTACCATCCTGGCATTTTCTTGGTGTAGAAGTGGATTTAGGTATTAAGAAGTCATTTTTGAAAGCCTTGGTCTGGAGCGTGGCACTATATGGAAGAGAAACTTGCACTACTGGTGCAGCAGAAAAGAGGAGAATTGAAGTGTTTGAAATGTGGTGTTACAGTAGAATGATGAAGATCAGATGGGTAGATAGGGTTACAAATGAAGAGGTCTTAAGACTAGCGGGAGATGAGAGATGTTTCTGGCGACTGCTAATGAAGAGAAGATATAGGTTGGCAGGTCATATACTAAGACGCCCAGGAATAGCAAGCTTAGTTATGGAAGGAAGGGTCGAGGACAAGAACTGTAAGGGTAGACCAAGGTTAGAATATGTTAAACAGATTGCCTCAGATGTAGGGTGTGGTAGCTATGTAGAGATGAAACGATTAGCTCAGGACAGGGAGGTATGGAGAGCTGCACCAAACCAGTCAAAAGACTGAAGACTCAAACAACAAACAAGAAGTGGCAAACCACGAGAAACCACTTCCAGGATGGCTAAGGTAGGGATTGAATCCGCCTCTGCTCAGTTTTGCGTCACGGGGCTGAGTGTACCCCGTTCCAGCCTTCAGACCAGAATTAAATTTTCATGTCAGAGCCGGGAATCGAGCCCAAGAATGCTGGAGGTTACAATTGCATTTCCTATCCCGATAGCTACGATATTGGCTTTGTGGACCGGGTTCATTACTCGGACTATCCAAGCTGGCATGCATTCATATCGTGAGATGACGCGACAGATGCTGGGTTAGCGGTACACTGAATGGGCTTTGTCAGTCCTCGAGTTCAATGAATGTGGACGTGCGTACGACCGGCATTTCCTCCGCGATGAGTATCGCTATGCCAAAGTATCGGCATGGCGTGCACGCACAGGTCTATGGTGACTCACGAGCCACCACTGCACAGCCCAGACCTCTGGCACAGGAAGCCCCGAGCGACACACTCCTAATATGTGGGATATTATGGCTGGAGGTTGCGTCCTTCATAACACCTTCCTCTCTGACAGTATCTACTAATTACAATTGCTGAAAATCCCTAGGTAGTAGACAAAAATCACTATATTCTCTGTTGTTGTTTGAGTCTTCAGTCTTTTGACTGTATGATGCAGCCCTCCATGCCTCCCTGTCATGAGCTAATCGTTTCATCTCTACATAGCTACCACACCCTACATCCGAGGCAATCTGTTTAACCATGGTCTACCCCTACAGTTCTTTTCCTCGACCCTTCCTTCCATAACTAAGCTTGCTATTCCTGGGTGTCTTAGTATGTGTCCTATCAACCTATCTCTTCTCTTCATTAGCAGTCGCCAAAAACATCCCTCCTCATACACTCGTCTTAATACCTCTTCGTTTGTAACTCTATCTACCCATCTGATGTTCATCATTCTCCTGTAACACCACATTTCAAACGATTCAATTCTCCTCTTTTCTACTGCACCAATAGTACAAGTTTCACTTCCATAGAGTGCCACGATCCACACAAAGGCTTTCAAAAATTACTTCCTAATACCTAAATCTATAATCGATGTCAACAGATTCCTTTTCTGTAGAAATGCATTCCTTGCCTGCGCCAACCTACTTTTTATATCCCCTTTTCTTCGTCCATCACTGGTTATTTTGCTTCCAAAGTAACAGAAATCTGCTACTATATTCTCAAGTTATCAATATCCAGAGATTTTTTTTTCTGAAAGATTTGAAAATGTGACAGCCATCTGGATTCAACTCAGATGTCCTGTTGTCCGATGGTTGGTTGGTTCCTCAGTTTAGAGGCTGCGACAACGTGGTCATTTAGTCCCATGTACTTTGTGTGTGTGTAGGATCTGTCTGATAACCGGTGTTAATATATTGTGATGACCTTATTTGTGTGTATTATTTGCAATTTAGGTAAGGACTGCAGACGATCAATTTCAAGTAGTTCCTACTTTTGCCACCAAATGCTACCGTCAACGACACCTAGCCGCGAACTTGGCTACTAGATGTCTCCACGACTGGCACCTGGCTGCGAACGTTGGAACTAATTGAGCGTTAATCAAATTTAACCTACAAATTTAGCTTCACACAACTATAGTTAGTGGAAGGTTCCTTCATATGCCATAAATCTATGGCATGAGCCCGCCGGCTTTTCTTCCCCTCCGAAGGAAGATATACTGAGAGATTTTTCACGCTCTCAAAACATCCGACGACTTCGGCCGGGTTTGAACCCACGATCTTGGGCATAGAAGCTCAGCATGCTACCAACTACGCCACCGAAGCCAGCTCCTGTTGTCCAAGCAGGTGTATTTAACTACTTACATCAATGCAGCCACGTTCCGACAGCGGGAAATTATTTGATGGGAAGTCATTGTTTTTTTAAATTTGAGGGGCTTGAACATCGTTGTCATTCAGCACTTGGGTGTGTGAAATGAGTACATTATGCAACGAGTCTATAATGGAAATTATAAAACTCGTATACGCTCGTTTTATAAACATACTCGTGTCTTAATTACCATTATAGGCGAGTTGTATACGACTGTTTATTTTCGACGATAATTAGAATAACTATTTCATGTTCGAACATAAATATTCATAAATATCTGTCGAGATTTCGCCAGTTTTATGTACTGAACAGAGCGCATGAGACGCAGAGAATGCCTTGTATTTGACCATGGCCTCCTCGATTACCCTACTATGACACTAGGCCAGGCATTGAAATTTAAATTAGGAGGCCGTGGAACTCAGTGCATCTAATTATCTAATTGGTCAAACAACTGTTTCTTGAGCTCTGATTGGTGGGAGAAACTGTTTCATAATGAAAAATAGTGTTATAATGAGCCTCATTATAGTACAGTTTTCTGACATATAATAGTCAGGATCGAACATAAAATTATATATAAAACTATCAACTCGCTCCGGCTTCACCCTGTATCTTTAATGGTTTACCCAGCGTAAGCTTAAAAGGCGCCCGGACGGCTGGTCAAGACGCAATTCAGAAAAGACCGAGGTGAACAGCGAAACTCCAAACACATATAGGCTACTCGTCTCTGAAGTCTTAACTTGACACAACTTGAAAGTTTCATGCTGGTCGAAGATGGGGTGATAGGCTCCCTCGCTAGCTCGTAAATCCGCTCTGAATCTGGTAATTGAAATATCGACTGAATGGAGATTCTTGGAAGAAATGATAACTAGGGCTCGGATTTTAGGTAAATACATATATTTTTATGTAACTACATATTTTAAGCATTTTTTATGAATACACAAATTCCTGCATTTCACATATTAGCACATAAAAAGACATAATTAAATGTTTTAAATCAGTATGCTAGATCTTTCAGTTTATTCCACTTTTGATCTGTGTTACTTCAACGGGGAAGACCCTGTGAGCTATCTAATCTTCATTGCAGAGCGTATGTCAGATTACAACTGTGTTATTCTCAACTTGTCGCCCCGTGCCACTCACTGTGGAAGCCGGGGATTTCCTTGTCCATAGCCATATTGTCCCACGTGGTAGACCTCCCCCTCCCCCAGCTACCTGGAACCAGTGTCACTCACATGCAGTTCATTTCTGACATTGTGATGTGTAAGGCAGTTCTACGGTGCCTAAAATAAAAACAACTACAAGTTACCGTCTATTGCAGAATTTAAAGATAATTTTATTTCTGATGGGGGCGTTCGGTTCTGCCAACCATGTGGGAAATCAATCAAGGCTGAACAGCGATCTCAAGTTACACAACACCTCAAGGGCAAGAAACATGTTGCCGCAGTTTTGCGCCTTCAGAAGAAGTGGATCGAGATAATCGTCGGTCATTCGTGATGGACAACCTGAAGATGTATCTCGTTGTGTATTGTAATTCTTCAGCAGTCAGTGAGACATAGCATAAATTGCATATTGTTTATATTCACATTAATAAACTAAATTATAATTAAATATTTTTACTTTTTTGTCACATATTTCAGGTATTTTAATACATAAAATATAAATATTTCCCCGATTTTTTGCACTTAAAAATCCTAGCCCTAATGATAACGTAAAACCACCTAGTTTACTGTATAGTGGGCGATGTATGCAGTCGAGGACTTTCTTTTGCAGAACTTTTCATGCTGAACAATTCTTACACCCCTAATATAATGAGATATTGTTAACGGTTTGCCCAGCGTAAGCTTTAAAGGCGCACGGACGGCAGGTTTTTCTTCGACTCGATTCACTGAAATCGTTACTGCTCGATTTCCTTTGGTCATAAATGAATTTTTTTCTACAGAAAGCTTCCTCGAGAAATCCTTTACAGAATGGTGAAAACCGCATCAAAATCCATCCAGTGGTTCTCGAGATTACCCGTTACATCCAAGAATCGGGGACTTCGTTTTATACTAAGTACGAGAATTGGGAAGGAGGGGGCCGTGACCTTAAGCTACGGACCAAAAGGCTGGGCAGCGGTCGCTTGGTAGATCACGGCTCTTTCAGGGCTGTGGTGTCACGGGGTCGGGGGTTCTAAACTTTAGCAGGGACGGATTTAAGAATATGCAGCCTATAGGCTAAAGTCTATTTGCCGCGCCCTCTATAGTTGATATTTGCTTAATACACTTGTTTTATACAACAAAGGGATAGAATTCATTGGTGTTTTCAACTTTTTTAAACATGAACTTCATTTAGTTTACATAAAACTACAATTTTAATGCTCTAATGAAATTAGTTATCTACTTTTTTTTCTTTTACTTCTTTTAAGATTCGTTAAAAAAAAGAAATGGGTTTCAAACATCATTAATTAATTAGTTCTTGGAGATCAGTGATCACTATTTTACACATATTTTTATATTTAAATACTAATGGCTATCTTTTTCGTAATTTAAGAACTGTGTTCAATTTTAATTAAGTTGTCCTACACGGTGAAATTAAATTGCACAAAATATAGTTAATTACTGGCTTATTTGTTGAAAAATATACAAACTTCTGTAAAACAACTCACCCCACGTAATCTTGATTTTCAAATTTACATAGATTCCTTAATGGCAAACTCGTTAATAATGTACTCATATGAAAGTGTTTTTGTTGTATTTGTGAATTTGTATTATGTTATAGTTTTAGAAAGTAGGCTATGTAGAAGGACTAACACATATTTTTAAGTAACATGTATTCTTAAATTCGTATGGAAAATATTATTATTAACGTCTGAAATACTTCATTTTAGCTTTTGAATAAATAGCCAAACTGCCGCCCCTGAAAATTTGCTGCTCTGGGCTGCAGCCTACTTAGCCTATTTAGAAATACGGCCCTGAAAATGAGGCATCACATAGGATCAAATATTATTGTTCTATTTTAGGGGCTAGGAACGTAGTGGCCACCAGCCTCGTATACTTCTATGTGTGTAATTCGTCTGACAAAGGTGTGTTATTGTTGTAGTGTTTGTAACTAGTAGGTAATCCCGGACTTAAAATAAGACATCGCGGCCAGTGTAGTAAATGACTCTCACAATGGCAACTCTCACTGCAGGGATTTGAACTTCCGAACGCCACCCACTAAGTCTAGTCCTATAGCATGTTTTGGTCTCTTCGGGTTGTGATGTTTTCTTAGTACTTCAGTTAACATGCATTGCTATATAGGTTATTGTTTATCATCAAACCATCGTAACCCATGTAGAAAGGACTTGCTTGGATTCAGACTTAAATTGGTCCTTGCTGTTCTTGTAAAAGTTATCTGGTTGGGTTGGTTGGTTCCTCAGTTTAGGGGCTGCGACAACGCGGTCATGTGGCCCGGTGTGCTTTGGGTGTGTGTTGAATCTGTCTGAAAACCGGTGTTAATTGTGATGGCTGTATTAGTGTGTGTTATCTGTTTTTAATTCAAATAAGGACTGCAGACATTCAATTCTTCAAGTAGTTCCTACTTTTGCTACCAAACGCCGCCGTCAACAAAAACTAGTTCAGACTTTGTTACTAGATGCCACCGCAGTCGGATCCTGGCGATGAGCATTGGAACCCAAGAGCGTTAGTCAAATCTAACCTATAATTTAGTTTCACACATGTGTAATTAGTGGAAGATTCTTTTACATGCCATAAATATATGACATGGGACCACCGGCCTTACTTCCCCTCCGAAGGATGGCACACTGAGGGATTTTTAACGCTCTTAAAAAATCCGACGACTTCGGCCGGGTATGAAACCACGACCTTGACAGTTATCTGTCCAGACATAACAGTAGATGTTCCTTAATTGATGATAGAAATAACGTAGGCGAAGCTCGCTCCTTTTTATTTCCCATTCAAGGGCGTGCGTGATCTCATTGTCATTAAAACCAGCTGTAATGACCTTCGTGCGACGCCTCGTGTTACTGGGGCAGAACACCAATTAGCCTATCTCCCACAGTACCTTAGGCCAGGATTAGCGCACTACCGGCCACCTTTGACTTATTGCTTCCGCATTTCACCAACATTATTTTATGAAAATGATTTAGGAATATTTTAAACTAGCAGTTTGATCACTCGCCATTGAGCACAGACTACGAGTTCCAAATCCTACATCAAAAGGAAGCTTGTAGTTTAACGTGACCGTCAATCTGTAGATCATAAGCCACGGGACCTCCTTTTTACGTGGAATCCGAACCACAGGTCATGGCATTTCAAAATCCTACATCATCACACAGGTGTAGAATATGATGATGATAATAGGTCCTACTTGTTTTAAGGGGCCTAACATCTAGGTATCTCTATTTATCGTATGGGTTCTAGTGCCGGGAGTGTCCGATGCTCTCCAGAGGCTGTAGCTGCTTCTAGCGGACACCCATAGGGTGAGCTACGAGTTCCGTTCAATTTCAAGTAGTTCCAACTTTCACTACCAGATGTCAGTGATACCTAGTGGTGAACGTTGGAACTTTAATAGAGCGTTCCAACGAATATAACCCAGAAATTTAGCTTCACACAAGTTTTGCCTGTGGAAGGATCTTCTACATGCCATAAATCTATGACATGGGACCGCCGGCTTTACTTCCCCTCCAAAGGAAGGCATACTGAAGGATTTTAACGCTCTTAAAAAAATCTCACGACTCCGGCCGGGTTTGAACCCACTATCTTGGGAATAGCAGTTCAGCATGCTAACAACTACGCCACCGAAGCCGCTAACATCCAGGTGATAGTGAAAATTTAAATGAAATGAAACGATACCTAAAACCAACCACTTAGGCCTACATACTAGAAGAGTAGATGGAAAATAACAAGAACTAAAGAGCCTACTTTTCTTAAAATCCATGCCAGTGATTAATCTATATGGACCTAACTAGAATAACGAAATTAAGTTGACAATATCGAACTATAACTGGTATAATGTTGCCAAATAAAGCCTCCGTGGCTTAGGCGGCAGCACGCCGGCCTCTCACCGCTGGGTCCATGTGAGGTCTGTGCTGGACAAAACGGAGGCAGACAGGTTTTTCTCCGGGTACTCCGGTTTTCCCTGTCAAAATGTCATTCCAGCAACACTCTCCACTATCATTTCATTTCATCTCTCATTCATTTAATCACCGCCCCAGAGGAGTGCGTCAGGCCTCGGCAGCCGGCACAGTTCATATCCTCGCCGCTAGATGGGGGCTTAATTCATTCCATTCCTGACCCGGTCGGAGACTGGAAGCAGGCTGTGGATTTTTCATAATGTTGCCAAATAGAGCACTACAGTTGGCAGCCCTGGTGACTGAATTTATATTCTTAGTTCCATCTCTTAGGTACAGAATACAAAATTTGGTTGACGTCCAATGGACGTTACATGCAGTTAGACATTGGATCTATCAGCGCGAGTAAAATCATGTTGGCAACAATGTCATGCATGTGTTGGTCAGAAATAATCTGAAATATTATGTTCTATTGTTGTGCCAATTTTGGATGAAATCCATTTGTTAGTATAGAATTTACTTGTATTTTAAAATTGGTCTTATCAGCAGGCTTAGAGTCATGATGGCAGCACTGACGTATATTAGTTACTCCAAATTAATCTAGAATGTCAGGTATACTATACGTGTGCAAAGTTTAGAGCTGTTGGCTTGCATAGTTTGTGATATATTGATATTAGAGTTTAAAAAATAGAGACAGCATTTATTAACAGTTGGCAGCCCTGGTTGCTCTTAAGAATACGCATAGTTATATCTGGTATGCTACACAGAGCACATACAGAATTTGGTTGAAATCCAATTGATACTATAGAAGTTGTAGGCATTTGAAAATAGGACCTATAAGCAGGCTTAGAATCATTTTGGCAACACTGCCATATAAGGCTTCCCAGAAATTAAACTGAAATATTATTATGCTCATTTTGGAATAGCTCCCATGCATAGCTTCCAAGATATGCAACATGGAGCTCAAATTTCAAGCGTGGTTTATCAGCAGTTGGTAGCACTGACATCATTTTCAAGTACGTGCTTGAGATATTCAGGTATATACAGTATCTTTACGCATACCAAATTTGGTTTCGATTGCTGCAGACGTTTGGGAGTTGGTAGGACACACACACACACACACAGACTGACAGACACATCTTCCCGGATCCATCTCATAAGTCTACTTTTTCCTCATTTTTGCAAAATGTGAACAGTTGGCTAAAAATAAGAATAGGGGAAACAAAAGGCAGGAGGAAAGGAAATGCCCTCAACCCTCGAAGAATGAGAATTAAGGGACTTGGAAGAAAGAACCAGGAAAGGCAGATAGGCAAGGTAAAGAGGAGAGGGACCACCCCAAAGGCAATGTAAGAAGGAGAAAAACCGGACCCAGCTCAGGAAGTCCTCAGGGTCACCAAATCCCGAACTCACCAGACATGAGCTATTGAGGGTGTAGCACAATCCAGGGTGAGGGGCGTGGTGGCGAAGCGGTTAAGCTGTATACCTCTCACCAAGGTGGACCGGGTTCGATTCCCGGTCAATGCATGTGAGATTTTCGAAGTGCAATGCCATGTCCTGTGGTTCGGATTCCACGTAAAAAGGAGGTCCCGTGGCTCATGATCTCGCGATTAACGGTCACGTTAAACTACAAGCTTGTTTTTTGTTTACAATCCAGGGTGCACCATAAGTGGTCGGACTACACACACCCTGCGTCCTTGAGGGCCTTGATCAGAAGGCAGGAGATATAATGAAAAGAAATAAAGAGGGCTGACCCCTCGAAGAATGAGGGACCAGGAAAGATGAGACAAGGGCCAATTAAGGCGGGAAAGTATAAGACTCCCTTGGCTTCGGATACCCTAATACCGACAAGCTCTGTAAAGAACAAAAGTTGACCAAGGAAGGATAACAGAGAGGAGCCCGGCACAAGTAAGTGGAAGCATTGCCTCACTCAGCTGGGGTCCCGTGGTCGCCAACCCACATCCCACAAGTTGTGAGCTCCTGGGGGGAGCTATAAAATAAGTCGGAAATTTCTGAAGATAATTCCAGACATATTGTAAACCAGGCGTTCTCAACCTGGTGCTCTAAATGAAATTTGGTGGTCTCGTCATACGATCTAAAACGTCCTCGCGGGCACCAGCTCTCCTGAATTCCATTCTTCTATTCGAATTCGGATGCACAATCATTTCAAGTTTTGACAGTCAGAAATGTTATCATTTTGTGAAATATTATTTTTAATCCAAAGTGAAAATAATAGGACATCCCTGTTTTTTGACTAACAAGGTTGGTTGTTTCCTTAGTTTTAGGGCTGCGACAACGCGGTCATGTAGCCCCGTGTACTTTGGGTGTGTGTAGAATCTGTCTGATAACCGGTGTAAATTGTGATGACTGTATTTGTGTGTGTTAACTGTTTTTAATTCAAGTACGGATTGCAGATAGTAATTTCAAGTAGTTCCTAATTTTGCTACCAAATGCTACCGTCCACGACACCTAGTTTGCGGACTTGACTACAAGATGGCATCGCATTCATCATCTGGCGGCGAACGTTGGAAGTAATAGAGCGTTATCAATTCTAACCTACAAATGTTGGCTTCACACAAGTGTAGTTAGTGGAAGGTTCTTTTTCATGCCATAAATCTATGACATGGGACCGCCGGCTTTACTTCCCCTCTGAAGGAAATCATACTGAGGGATTGTTAACACTTTTTAAAAAATCCGACGGCTTCGACCGGGTTTGAACCCGCGATCTTGGGCATAGAAGATCAGCATGCTACGAACTACGCCACCGAAACCGCTATGTGTAACAAGAAAGATGCTGATTTGACTCGACTGTCCACACGTAAAGTATCTTACCTGCATGAGTCATGCAAGCAGTCGCAGCATGCCTGGTGAGTGGCCAATATCTAGCCATTTCAACACTTCTCATAAAGAGAGAGGTAGGAAAAGGAAAGAGAGGAGCATGTTCGTTGTATTATTGTTACCTATTATTATAAGGTGTGTTCAAAAAGTAACGAGCCGGAGGCATAATTACAGAAACCAGTACCTGTATGTTAGAAGTATTGGCCCTGGCTGTTGAGGCAGTTGTCCCACTGTGACACGAGGCAGTGAATGGCTGTCTTATGAAATTCCCTTACTGCGATGTGAACCAGTTCCGCACGTACAGCTGGACGTCGGCGTCCGTGGTGAATCGTTTGGCCCCGCAGAGCCTTTTTCAGGGGACCAAACATGGCGTAATCGCAGGGAGAGAGGTCTGGACTGTATGGAGGATGGCCGAGAACCTCCCAGTTGAATTTCTGCAGGAGTGCCGCGACGGTGTTGGCCGTATGAGGTCGTGCATTGTCGTGGAGCGACCACGGCAGCCATGGCGTTCACTGTCACTCGGTGGTCCTGGGTAATGAGTGCATCAATTAGCTGGACGTTGTCATCGGTAATGCAGGGGGGTGCCCCAGACCGGGCATCATCGGCTAATGACACCCGTCATTTTCTGAAGCGCTTGTGCTACGCCTTGACCCTTGCAAGGGACATGCAGTGTTCGCCGTACACTTGCGACATTCGGCGATGAATGTCCATTCTCCCAACTCGTTCCGCTGTCAGAAACCGAACAACACCTCTTTGCTCTTCAGTTGACGCCTCCATGTCACTGTTTGCAATGCGACTGGCAGCGTGGGACGATTGATGCATGCTGCTGATCGCTTTGTATCGTCACGTGACGTGCACGCGTGCCCTCTAGCGACGGGCTGTGACCTTCCACGCTCTGGTCGGAACCACACCTCGTTACACACGCCACGAATAGCCGATGTAGTCACCGGTTTGCGCATTCCAGCCTCCGGCTCGTTACTTTTTGAACGCACCTTATATTATTATTATTTTTATTAATACTTCACTCTGAGAACATTACCCGGCAAATATATGACAATTATACAGATTTAAGAAATCAGAGCATACTCACCACCTTAAAAGAACTATTTTTACTAGACCATGAATTTTCTCACTAATCGAGTTGTCGCAATGATGACTGCTTTTTGCATTGCCTTGTATAAAGTGGTGTCAACATCAAGCTGTTTCAATCCCTGCAGTAGACTCCTTGGTACTACGCCAGTGCTTAATATCCCTCCCTATATTATTCTGCTAAGGTCCCATTCAAGTCTTGTACCGAAAATAAGGTGGTTAACACCAACCTACACATATAGGCTAGCGTACCTACTGGTTCAGCATAACCCAATGCGTAAGCGAAACGCCCTCACTTACTCTGTAAATGCCTCACAATTAAACAAATACCTTAAAACATGTATATTTTCAATGGAATAATGAAAGAATGCAACACGGTAACCATGGTAACAGAATCGTACAGCTCCATCTATTTCTGTAAGACGCAATGCAATTCCAATTATTACATTACTGTGAAAGTTTCCAGACGGTTATAAGGTTATCACTGAACCAAATTAGGTTGTAAAATTCGTCAGTACATACAGTATAATGCGCTTAAGGGGTTCAAGGGGCTCTCTAGAATTTTTTCACGCAATTTTCACGTTTGAGTGTGGTACGAAAGGTCTTTTTCACCCGACTATAAAGGGTTTCCGAAAACCACATTTAAAGGCCCTTAAATTAACAGTGTCTGTGATATTCCCAGAAAACTAACTTCGCTCTGATATGTCTATGAAGGAATGACAAACCCCTAACCACTGCACCAGTAGCTGAATTGATCAAGTCTGATTATTCATACCAAGGATAAATCAGTCATATCATTCATGATTGAGATTTTGCTAAGTGTACTCTTTACAACTAGAATATTCGAGGGCGAAGCCGCGACGGGTAATGCTAGTTATTATTGTTACTATTATATTCGATTTAGTGGTGTTTGGGTCTTTTAAATGTCCTGAAGGTGGTGCTCACAGTTCGAAAAAGGTTGAGAATGCCGCTCTAAACTAAATATTATTTTAAAAAAATCTCGGCACGCTGGAAGGCGGAGGAAGATTTCACCGATCAAAGAAAATATATCGAATTCACTAAATTTGCCACTTATTGTATATCTACAACGGTTCAACAAGTTTGTTGCATACGGGAAGCCCCATCTGCTTATATTTATGGGGGGTGTGATGGCGTAGCGGTCAAGCTGTTGGCCTCTCACCACGGCAGACCGGATTCGATTCCCGGTCAATGCATGTGAGATTTTCAATGTGAAATGCCATGTCCTGTGGTTCGGATTCCACGTAATAAGGAGGTCCCGTGGCTTATGATCACGCGATTATCGGTAACGTAAGGCTACAATCTCCCTTCCTTTCTTATAATATTACTAGCAGGTACCCGCGGCATCGCTCGCGATGAAGACAATGGGAACGATGCATTATTGCTGATAATTGGTATATTCTATTACAGCAATCTTGGCTACTGGTGGGTCCATTTTAATTCTGTAAAGTCTAATACATTGATATGAGCAGCAAAGTGGGAATTTCATAGAGTTGAGAAAGTCTGCAGGGTACGATGTTACCTTATGTGAACACATTTGAAAATTACGTTTTTGGTTTTGCCAGCTTCTGCTAAGACATAACGATTTTGTTGTCTGGATACTCGTGAGAACTGGTTTTGTCTAAATGTACACCTGCTGCTGTAAGTGCGTGTTATTTCGCTTTGTTAATAATAATTGCGAATACTGTTTGAAGAGGGAACTGCACTCATGCACACTGGAATGGCAAATCGGAATAATCGGAATAGCCTATGGAAAATTAAAAGTATTTTTCCTTAAGCTATTCAGGGTGTACATTTCCCTCAATTATTGATGATTTGAACGTCAACATGTCGCTATTAATAGACCAATAGCTAACGTATATCTCACCTTGGCCGCTGATGTATATTGTGCAGCTTCTTCCAGTGTTACATCCCAGGGATTGTAATTCGCCAACATCCCTTTTGCCTCACATGTTTCTCTAAATACTTCCTGATTATTGTGGGTTTATTGATCTTTGAAATGCGTTGCCCTCTCACATGGTGTATTGTCATCGCACTAGGTGATGGCAGTTCAACACGCTGTGTGAGGGTGCGGTGGGGAAAAGGGAGGGGGGATGGGCAGGGAAGGGGGGGGGGGGGGTGTCTTGTAGTACGCATGCGCGGTCCGCTTATTCCTAACCTAAATATATCAGCTTC
Organism: Meconema thalassinum; assembly: GCA_946902985.2. Classification (NCBI taxonomy): domain Eukaryota; kingdom Metazoa; phylum Arthropoda; class Insecta; order Orthoptera; family Tettigoniidae; genus Meconema; species Meconema thalassinum. The sequence continues at coordinate 75,220,717 of OX336392.1, forward strand.
CCGCATGCCAATGGTTGTTATCGCAGCAGACGACATGCAGCCAGTCAAAGAAGGAATGTGCTGAGTGAGTGAAGCAAGTAATGACCAACTTTATGTTTTTGGAATGCACGATACGCAGTGAGTGGGAAGACATCCGCAGTTCAAACCCAACTGCCATCTCCTGGCGCGATATCAATACAGTAGATGCATTGTCAAAGGAAAACATTCCATGTTACGAACATGGGACGTATAACTTGTACCGAAAGCTTCTGCAGATTTAACACCAGGCCTATTCCGAACAGCAGTTCATTGAATTCCGATTTGCCAACATTTTATTTTAACTTTCCATGTGTAATATCTCTGTACCTCAACATACAGAAAAGTGCTTACAAAATCACGTCTTGTGTAAATGTTGGAAAAGGTAGTGAATGTGGTTTTAGGCGGAATGGATACTCGCTCGTAGAAATTATTTTTAGTAAAATAGACTGGTTCACAATTCTGTAAGCGCATATTGAGGTATGTGACGGCGGGGTGCCTTTAGTGTTACGGAAACGGCAATAGCCGCCACATAGCTTCGTTGCTACTGACATAACGACCGGACTGATATGATTCTACTTAACTAAACAGGATTTGTGAGTCCTGTATTTATGAAATTGAACGTAGCTTGATCGCTACCTTTATTTAGTAGTCGCTACTGTAGTGTTACAAAATTAAAGGTGGTATTAGATGGCACTATTTCACACCAATGTTTGTTATTGTAGTTCTAAAACATAGGAAGTTATTTTTAAATTATGATATAGATATATCTTGAAAAGGGGATGACCGTATATATTTCTAATGTTTTTACCGTGTTTTAATAATAATGATATTGGATTTACGTTTCTTTTAACTACTTTGGCTTTTAGAAACGCCAAGGTGCAGGAATTTTGTCCCGGAGGGGATCTACTGACATGGTTCCCTTGCATTTGCGCACCATCAAATGCCGGCTGATTGCACTAGGATACGAACCTGCAACCTTGGGCCTAGCAAGCTAGATAAGGTGCGGATAATGTTTGGAGTAAATTTGCAGATAGGTTTTAGAATGCAATACGAACTTGTTGAATATCATTAGGCTACGAGGACGCAGATGTCTGTGACATATAATTTTCCGTTCGGTTTTTCCCATGGCAAATGTAAGATTATGATTTTCGCTAATCTCATTCAAATTATCTAAACTCAATCAGCACTCCGAACTGATAAAGGTTACAATTCTGCCGGTATAACATTCATTTTAACCATATTGTTACGGCTGTGAGTTTGTGTAATCGCTCGCCGCATGAGTCACAACTGCCCCAGGGCTGGGCTTTGCCCTGCCTCGTGTATTGCGTGCGCCTTATGCAACAGGGCTACTAGGACAAAGGGATGGTCCAGAATATTCGTGACTGAGCCAGCGATGGAAACCTCGAGAAGCCGTGAACCCTGGATGGATCTAGAAGCATTTATTGAGTCACCGGCCTGCTATATAAGTGCGACCTGTCAAGCGTGGTTGTTGTTGTGTTTTGAGCGAGTGTGCTTACCTAGTGCGAGAGATGTCATTGTGGTGAGTTGCAAAACAGTGAGTTACAGACCTAGTGCAGCTATTTCCAGCCAGCGTACGGGACCGGACTCATTAGCGAGAGGATTAACTGTGGTCTGTTGACAAATGAAAGGGGAAGTATTCTCGACGTGAGGAAACTGGAGTAAGGAAATAATTGCTTGTATTTGCTGTTGAGTAGTGTATCTTTCTGGCCACAATAAAGTTAATTATTTCTTTAAGCAGTAATTGGTGTTGTGCTTTCTACCCACCGTAATCCAGTTAACAAAAGTGCCACTAGGGGGGTGGCACGTAACAATATGTATGACACACACAGCCTAAGGGAACGACTTTCTCCTCAAATTTCTAAAAATGTGTTGCTTTAATATGTTGTCTAAATTAAAATATAATTGTAATGCCAGCAGATCCGGATAACAGTTATGCGGATGCAGATAGCGTTTTGTTTATCTGCATAGGGCTCTAATTATTATAGTCTGCTGCTATTTACGTAGTGCTATAGCACAACTGCCGACCAGCCAGCAGGAGTTGGGGATATACGCTATCTTTAGTTCGTCTGTAGAACGACACGGCTATCAAAACATCAATATTGCTTTGATGACATCCGTAGCACAGTTAGCAATAATGTGATACCTATCTTCAGCTTAGCTCTTCCCTCATCAGCTTGGCATTTTCAACGATAATATTTTGCTCATCCCTTGGCGTAAGGGTGGGTCATATCAAACAGTCTTTCAGACCAAAGTTTGGGGGTCTGGGGGATGCGAAACGGGAAGATATGTCGACATTTTCTGGTGGTTGGTTGGTTCCTCGGTTTAGGAGCTGCAACAACGCGGTCATGTAGCCCCGTATACTTTGGGTGTGTGTAGAATCTGTCTGATAACCGGTGTTAATTGTGATGGCTGTATTAGTTTGTGTTGTCTGAAAATCAGTTAAGGACTGCAGACGATCAATTTCAGGTAGTTCCTACTTTTACTACCAAATGCTTCCGTCAACGACACCTAGCTGTGAACTTGGCTACTAGATGCCACTGCAACCTATACCCGGCGCCAAACGTTGGAACTAATAGAGCGTTAATCAAATCTAACCTAGAACCTTTAGCTTCACACAAGTGTCGTTAGTGGAAGGTTCTTTTACATGCCATAAATCTATGACAATGGCCGACCGGATTTACTCCGAATGAAGGCATACTGAGTGATTTTTAACGTTCTCAAAAATCCGACGACTTCTGCTGGGTTTGAAACCGCAATCTTGGGCATAGAAGCTCAGCATGCTACCAACTACGCCACCGAAATTTTCTGTGAGTCACACCATGGTACCCAAAGCAGTAGGTGGCTTTCTTACGGAATCTACCTAAAACAGACAGCATTCTCATTTGTGTTGTCCCTTGGGGGAAGTAGATTGCAGTTTGTTTTTGCGATGCGCCTGACATGAATAACACTGACATTCAATTACGAGTTTGATGGACGCTTGTCTGTGGCGCAACACGGATGATGGAGATGTCCCCGCGCACATCATCGGCGTTGCCCAACCAGCAGGCTGTGTTGCAATGCAAATAATTACAATGGAACAATAACTTTCCAATGAACATCTCCTTGTCGTGAAGGAAGATTTCCTTGAAAATGAGCAATATGGTATTACATTCTGAACGTCGGTTCCATCATCGATTTGTAGACGATAAGTACATGCAGAATATCAAACGAAACCAAACCAAACATCTTCACTCACTAAGCTTATACGCTGGGCAGAGGTCGAGTTTGACCAAGCATCTGGATTAATGTGACTGAATGTTTCGAATAATCATAACAATATTTTTATTAATAATAATGTATGTATGTCTGCCCCTTATTATTCCCGTTTTCCAACGGGGTCGGGGATGAGATGCGATGGAAGTCTTTGTGGCGATGGTTTTTACGGCCAGATGCCCTTCCTGATGCCAACCTCATGAGAGGAGTTAATGAGAGATGAAATGAATGATTGTGAATGAAACTGGGCAAGGATGTGGAAGGAAGCGGCCGTGGCCTGTCAAAAGGTACCGTCCCAGCATTTGCCTGGTGTTGAAAATGGGAAACCACGAAAAACCATTTCAAGGACGGCCGACGGTGGGGCTCGAACCCACGCGTCTACCGAGTCAGCAGAGAGCTTGGCCCCATGACCGAATGCTGCGCGTTTGCCAGCGTAGCCACTACTGTCGGTTTTTATTAATAATAATAATAATAATAATAATAAAAATAATAATAATAATATCGTATGGCTTCGAGTGCCGGGTGCAAGCTTTGTTAATTGACACCTAGAGGGCAGCTTGCAAGTCGAATTTTGTCGTTCCTTTGAACGCTATGAAAGTCAAAGAGGTTAGATATCTAAGCTCATTGACACTACAGCGCTTTCTAGTAGAGAATGGAGGAACTTTGTGTTGGCGGAAAATCCCGAGATTAATTTTGCCATTGAACACGGCCTACTGAATTCAAATTGGTTCTTTAACATGCCAACAACGTATGACATCCATGTCGTGATTTTTGCCGCCTTTCAAAAATCACTAACCACGGCCAGGGGCGAACCTGCAATCTTGGGGTTGGTAATCCGACACGTTAACCACTCACCCACCGTGGCAAGCATAATAATAATAATAATAATAATAATAATAATAATAATAATAATAAATAGGCACAATGAGAAAGCATACACATGGAACTACTACAATAAAAAAAAAGTATTTCCATCAATGCCAAATTACGACACTATCGTACAGTAGTCTTGCCAGAGACCTTATACGCTTCACAAACGAAAGCAATCAAGGGACGAACAAAAATCAAGGAATTATAAAAACAAGAGAGAAAAATTCCGAGAAAGATCTACGAGCCAGTTCAGAAAGAGGGAATATGGATGAAGAGACCGACAATAGAACTGTACAAACAGACAGAGACGATTACAAACAACATAAGGAAAAGGAGAGCAAAATTTTATGGACACACAGTAAACTATAGGATGACCGAAGACAGACTGACCGAGAAATTTTTAAATATAGTTACGAATAGTAGGCCTACACTGAAACTCAATTGGGTAGAAGAAACCGTGGAAGACCTCAAGAAACTAAACATCTCTACAGAAGGCATGACAGACAGGAGCACATACAGAGAAAAACTTAGACAACAGAAGTTTGAGCAAACTCCCAAAGAGAGACAACCGGGAAAGAAGTGGACGGAGGAGAGAAAGAGGAAGCACAGTGTGTATATGAGAGGTTCTTGGGATAAAAGAAGAAAGGGCCAGAATAGAACATGACAATTGATTGTGTTGTAACGCTCTCCTTATGGGAAATTAACGAACAAATAAATAATAATAAATAGGCATAATGATAAATAATAATAATAATAATATCTGGGAGAATTTATCGAACCAACTGGATCCCAAAAAATCTCACAACAAAACCGTCTCGAGAAAACCAGGAGAGCACTCGGACATATCCAAAAAATGCATGTCAAGACAAACCAAACTTCGACATTACAACACTGTCATCAAACCGGCAAGTCTCTACGCAAGCGAAACACTTACAATCAGTTGGCAGTTGGCAGTCAAAGTGAAAGGTCGTGTTTTTCCCAAGCTCTCAGGTGTGCTGGAATGGGTTGTTCTCTGGAATGTTATCGGGCGAGGATCGGACTGTGGTATGTGAAGGGTAGTCGGGATTTCCGGTGTTTGTGTGTGCGTACGGGACCTAGCAACTTGTGGTTCATAGCCCTAGTGATAGCTGCATTGCTAGTTATTGGTGGAGTGGAAGTGAATCCAGGGCCTGTTACTCCAAATGTGAATCAGGCAAATGATCCAGTGACAGTTTTAAAGTGTTCGACGTGCAGTAAAACATTGAAGAATGGTGTTGAGTGTGGACTATGTGAGAAATGGTTTCACTTCGGCTGTATTAAGGTCAAGAAGGAGGATTGTGATGTCGGAAATTGGTTTTGTAAAGTATGTGATACGCCGGACTGTTTGAGGGTGCAAATCAAAGCAAGGGATCAAATAATACAGGAACTTAGAGCTAAGCTTCGTGAATCAGAAGAAACGGTGAAGGATGTGACTGAACGGCTTTCTACTGGGATCAGTGTGGAAGAGAGCGTGCAGGAGCAAACTGAGGATGACGTTATCATAATGGGTGATTCGATGATGCGATGGAGTGCGAATATCTCGAGGAAATCAGGTGCGAAAGTGCGGTGTTATCCGGGGATTAAAATTGACCAGCTTGCCCAACAAGTGGAAGAAACAAATATAGAGGACTGTGAAAAAGTTAAAGTGTTGTTGCTCCATGTTGGGACGAACGATTTGAAGAAGAGGGCTACAGCTGATTACATCATGGGGGAGCTCTACGAACTAGGCAGAAAAGCTAAAAGCAAGTTTAGAAATGCAAAAATTATAATGAGTGGCATTGTTCGGCGGGGAGATGTTCCGTTAAGGCGAGTTAAGACTGTAAATGACCGCATGGACTGGGTATGTGCACAACTGGGATTAGTGTACGTAGAAGCTGACTGCTGGATTGGTGGCCGTGACTTCGCCCGAGACGGGCTGCATCTAAATCGACGGGGCGCTTACAACCTAGGGAGCCTACATGACAGGGTCATCGGTTCGTGCCGTCTTTTGTGAGGAGGAGCAGGTCCAGAGGTTGCCAGCCGATGGGAACAGAAGGAGCTACTTCAAGATATTTGCTGCGGAGGTAAGACTCTAAGATTACTGCAGGTTAATTGTCAGAGTTTAGGAAATAAATTAATTGAATTTTGGAATCTTGTAGAGACGTATTCTCCGGACATTGTCATTGCAACTGAATCTTGGTTATATGAGGACATAAATAGTAGCGAAATAATTCAAGGGACCTACGAAATGTACAGAAGGGATCGGGGGAAGCGAGGTGGTGGGCTATTTATTTGTGTGCGCAAAAATATAGCTAGTTTCTTAAAGTGGGCTGATATGGATCATGAAATGTTATGTGTACAAATTTCGGATAAAGGAAATAAATTCCCTCTTCAGGTGATAGGGGCGTATAGAGCACCGAAAGATAACTTTTCTCTCCTCGAAACACTGTATGATAAAACTTGTACGGGTAATGCTATGAAAAAGAGCATAATAATTGCTGGAGATTTAAACCTCCCCAAAGTAGACTGGTCTGGTGAGTCAACTAGCTGTGGTCAAGCTCAGAGCGCTGCAAATAAATTCTTAAGGGAGGGGGGATTTTCCCAAGTAGTTGACTTCCCAACTAGAGACAATAATACCTTAGATGTTTATCTCGTAAGGCCTGTAGAGCTGTATATTAACTGTCTGAAAGTACCAGGAATTAGTGACCATTCTGGGGTTGAATTAAATATTAGATATGGTGACGTTACAAAATTGGACTCTGATGTAGCGAAAAAGATCATATTCCAGTATCGCAGGGCGGATCAGGGCAAGATTCAGGGGTATTTGAATGAGCTATTTGTAGGATGGGCATCGGAAGGAAATCACATTAATATCCTGTGGACTAACTTTTTGAAAATTTTAAATAGCGCTGTTGATAAATTTGTCCCAATTAAATTGCTGAAACAAAACCCAGACCCTGAGTATTACACACGAGAAATTAGGAGACTAAAACGGAAAATTAGGAAATTATACAATAAAAGACATGATAGTGACAAGTATATGTTGAAATTTAAGTCCTTATCAAGAGAGCTCGTCTTAAAAAAGAGGGCTGCTCATGACAGTTATATGCAAGGTTTACTTGGTTCGGGAGGGGGTGGGTGGAAAAAATTTTACAGTTATGTTAGGAGAAGAAAGGGAAATTCAAATAATTTGTCGATGATAATGTCCGGTGACGGTAAATTAATTACTGAGAAACAGGCCATTGCTAATGAATTAAATGTCTTTTACGGTAGTGTGTTCAATAAATACAATAGCTGTGTGTTGGACCTTAACGACGAATCAGGGGCTCCCCTGTTCCAAATAAACCAGTCAGCAATTGTAAAGCTAATACAAAAACTGCGTTTCAATGTATCAAAGGGTCCTGATAATATTGTTAGTGAAGTACTTAAATTAGGAGGTAGGGCCGTGGCACGATACTTGGAGGTGATATTTAATGTGTCCATAAACAATGCGCAAATCCCAGATGACTGGAAAAGAGCTACGGTAGTCCCAATATTTAAGGGAGGGAGCAGACTTGAATTGGGCAACTACAGGCCGGTTAGCCTTACGTCCATCGTTTGTAAGCAGATGGAGCATCTCATTTGCGACTACTTGAGGGAACAGTGGGAAACATTATCATGGTTTAATGATAGGCAGCATGGATTTCGGAAAGGTTACTCATGCGAGAGTCAGATGCTATCACTTTTTCAAGACATTAGCGAATCGTTAGACCATGGAGTTTCAGTCGACGCCGTGGTGATAGATTTTGCGAAGGCATTTGATGTCGTGCCGCATGACATGCTACTCCATAAATTAGCTTCGACGAAGATTGATAGAAGAGTAATTTTATGGATCCAAGAATTTTTGACGGGTCGTTCCCAGAAAGTGAAAGTTGAAGGCGTATTCTCGGATGAAATTACCGTAACGTCGGGTATCCCTCAGGGCAGCGTAATCGGAACTTTGTTGTTTTTGGCGTTTATAAATGACTTACCAAATGGAATTCGCAGTGACTGTCGATTGTTTGCGGATGATTGTGTAATACGTCACCCCGCAATCTGCCGGCTACATGGTTAAACAGTGCAGCGGTTGCTTGGTAGGCCAAGGCCCTTCACGGGCTGTCGCGCCACGGGTGTAGTTTGTTTTTAGCCTACTTTCGATTCTTGCAAGAAATGAAAGTAGACTTATGAGATCACTACAGGGCCAAAAAATGTGTGTCTGTCTGTGTGTGAGTCTGTGTGTGAGTGTGTGTACTCTGAATGTCTGAACCCCCCCCCCCCCCTATCAATTCAAACACGGTGAAACCGAATTGAACGAAATTTGGTACAGAGGAGGAACAAGCAAAGGGCACCTCAGTGTCTTGTTTTATATCGCCGCCATCTTGACGGAAACGTAATGGTGGCCACCCAAATGTTTAAAGCTTAAATCCAATTACGACTAACGTAATCATCCGATAAGTACCAAATTTTGCAACAATATATAGTCATATGGCGAGCGTATTTTGACTAATCTACAAGGTCATCAGCCCAATAGTTTTATATGGCGGCCATGTATGTGTGAAAATCGATTCCCCTTATCAATTCAAACACGGTGAAATCGAATTGAACGAAATTTGGTACAGGAGTTGCACTAGCAAAGTGCACCTCAGCGTCATGTTTTATATCGCCGCCATCTTTACGGAAACGTAATGGCGGCCACCAAAATGTTAAAAGCTTAAATGAAATTACGACCAAACTTATCATCTGATCTCTACCAGATTTTGCAACATTATACCATTATGTATGAAAAATCTTTTGACTAAACGGCAAGGTCATCAGCCCTATACATTGCGGATGGTGGCCATGTATGTGTTCAAATCGATTCCTCCTATCTATTCAAACTAGGTGAAACTGAATTGAACAAAATTTGGTACAGAGGTAGCACTTGCAAAGGGCACCTCAGTGTCTTGTTTTAAATTCTGCCATCTTGACGGAAACGTAATGGCGGCCACCCAAATGTTAAAAGCTTAAATTAAATTACGACCAACCTAATAATCTTATCTCTACCAAATTTTGCAACAACATACCTTTCTGCTGGAAGCATATTTTGACAAAACTACAAGAGCATCAGCCCAATAGTTTGCAGATGGCGGCCATGTATGTGTGCAAATCAATTCCCCCTATCAATTCAAATACGGTGAAACCGAATTGAACGAAATATGGTACAGAAGTAGCACGAGCAAAGAGCACCGCGGTGTCATGTTCTATATCGCCGCTGTCTTGACGGAACCGTAATGGAGGCCACCCAAATGTTCAAAGCTTAAATCAAATTACGACAAACCTACTCATCCGATCTCTACCTAATTTTTCAACAACATATATTCATATGGCGAGCGTCTTTTTACAAAACTACAAGGTCATCAGCCCAATAGGTTGCAGATGGTGGCCATGTATGTACGCAAATCTATTCCCCCTATCAATTCAAACACGGTAAAACCTAATTGAATGAAATTTGGTACAGAGGTAGCAGTAGCAAAGGGCACCTCATTGTGATGTATATCACCGCCATCTTGACGGAAACGGAATGGCGGCCACCCAAATGTTAAAATCTTAAATCAAATTACGATCAACCTAATCATTTGATCTCTACAAAAATTTTCAACAACATGCCTTTTAGTGGGAAGCATCTTCTGACTGAACTACAAGGTCATCAGCCTAATAGTTTGCAGATAGCGGCAATGTATGTGTGCAAATCGATTCCCCATATCAATTCAAACACGGTGAAACCGAATAGAATGATTTTTTATAGAGGTAGGACTAGCAAAGGGCACCTCATATTCATGTTTAATATCCGTATAGCACATTGTATTTCAACAAGCTTCTACAACCAACATTCAATTATACTCCTTCAAAAGGACAAAGAGTTATAAAAATGCCCATGCATTTAGGAGAAATTAGGCTATATGTTCTTTCCTGAACATCTTGTTTTACTTCTAATACATAAGTGTAGGAGTCCAAGATCACGAAATATTCAGTGTCAACTTTTTTCAGAGAAGCAAGTTCGACTTCAAATGAAAACAATGCGTTGTGTGGAAAAATAAAGGCGTAGCGTTTGTGAAAATGGAAAATTGGTTTCCGGAAATACTGGATTGGGATACATAAAGACTGCAAACAGTACTTTTGTACTACCAGCGGGCAAGGTGAAGAAAAACAGCTAACTGCAACCAAATTAATGCGTTCTTGCTTGCAGCCCCTAATTGCATAAAGTTCCCAGCTAGTATCAAACACTACCAGCAATACTGCCGAAAATTATATGTCCCTTGTTGCAGAATTCACGGGGGTAAGCATATCAATCGAGGGAATCAAGGTTCCTTCACTCATTGAACAAAAGCTGCCGGGCTGGACTTTCAGTTTGGGCCATCCTGGCACTATAAAAAATTGAAATCAGTTTAGAAAAAAAACCTGCCACAATAGTGAAGGGCACTGGACTCAGCAGAAAAAGAGAAAGAGCAGCTTGCCGAAAAGGTTTATTTGCGTCGTGAGAAGGGAATAGAATGTCTCGACAACAGTCAAATGAAATGAAACGTACTGTCTCACGTGATTATGGAAACCGATCAATGCAGTTGGATTTCGATCAGGTACTGTTGAGAGAGTTTAGTGATGAGAAGATCAAGCAACTAACGCTTAGTAATGGCCATATATAAAAACTGGAAAAATAAACAAGGGGCCAAAGGGAAAACGAAAAGTGGCACACAGCTAGGAAGGACAGACTTACGGCATCCAATTTTAGATATGTATTGTACCCATATGACGTCATGTGGAGAACATGTGTTCACATCCGGACTGGCTCTGTCCTCTCAGGGTGTGGTGCGTCTCCCCACAGTGCAAACACATATTCAGGATCCGAATGCTACCAGGTACTACTCAACAAGAAAGGGTAAACAACTATTATACTATTTAATTTTTAAATCATGGCTTAACATACAACAATTACAACATCCAATTACCCCACAAACAACAAAATACATTTTGGATCGCACAGATGATAATGGCAAAGGGGACAATGGAAGTATTCTATATCATCTGTGGTCCACAGCTGAGATCATGAACCGATCTCACCAGGCATACTGCCACATCTCTTCTTGTGAGTCTATGAGTCTATCACTGGTGTCTCAATACACCCTACTCTGAACTTCACTAAATCTATTCCTTTTTGGGAATGCACTCTCTGTCATATTTTATGCACACTCTTAAACAATAAAATAATAATCAAAATGAATCAAATAAACCTGACATCAATATTTTACACAAATAGCACTTCCATATTAGTTACGTTGCAGTAATTATTTGCTTGACTATAGTGCATATGGAATATTTGCGTTAGCCATTGTCACAATGTACTTTCATTTCTGTGTATTGTGTCCTTCGTCCGCTTTCCCCATAAAAGCTAACAACAGTACATTCCTAGTCTACATAAACAATGCTAGTTCGCTGTAACGATACAATACGTCTCTAAGTCGTTTAAGATATAAGTCGACTTATAGTTAGTTTGCATCAAATCCACATTCACGGTACCCGTCTGCAAATGTGCATCTCAAAACTGGGTTTTAACTTCAGATAATGTGTCAGTCACTCTTAGCGCAGTTAGTGTCCAGAAGAGCTAACTTAGATAATATCACTTGATTTCAACAATTAAAAGACGGATATGACATCCTTATAATGCTACGAATTCATTTCTGTAGCCAAAATAAACAATTTCTTATTAATTAATATGCCAGACCATGATATCGCAGTCTCCAGTATACTCTTATTACAGGGTCGGTCATAAACCTACCACCCTTCAGTGAATACAGTAGCTCAATAGCTCGGGTCACCAAGGACCCCTGCGGTGTGGCACAGCTCTCGCCGTCCAGTCCCTTTTCCAGCTGTCTCATTACTTATTCATACACACACCAACCATACTTCACAATTCTCACTCTGATTTTGTTTAGATTAAGGCAAAACTATTCATCATATGAACTGGATGTCCAAATATTTACTTCCTAACGATAGGGTAACATTAATTGGCTTCAATAGCTCAATAACTTAGTATAGCAAAGGAATGGTTATACTAGGCACAAAAGTCCTGGGGAACTGCATACGGCTTTTTATGGCGTGGTTTAGTGGACTTACTGCTCGCCACTGTCACACATGAAGTCTCGGTAAGGCGTCCTTGACCCTTCCGTACAAATAGATTCTCGCATCACAGTGCGAATCAATACAACGGAGTAGCTAATTGAGTTGGCACACGTTAATCCTCAATTGCCCCCATGAATCTGGTATGGTAGCCCAGACACCTGTCTGTCTCCACCCGCTATTATAATACAATGGTATGCCCTATGGCGATACAACAATACAAACCCTCGTAGAATAGCCTGTATGGTCCTGACAATTGTCCTTGAAACGTTCCTTGCATTAATTAACTTAATCATCTTGATTTTACTCTTAAACTGCTCGCATATCCGCAGTACAAATAGCTCTGTTGGCATACCGCAGATCATATGACATTTTTAGTTTCCCTTTTTATATGGCGTGTTTACTGATTTTCTCTCATTACTTATCCTTACTGGTATTTGGTTTAATGGCATTATATTACAACAGTTTCACTTATTACCTCTTACATGTATAAATTTAATTGCTGACACATTATGATATCATTCTCACATATAATCTTTACTTTTGTAATTACCTGGGATCTGATGCAACTTTTATCACTTCATGCAAACATGTTGGATATTTTATTACTTTCGACTCTTGCTTATAAAGTTATTGTTTACCTTTAATATTAGACTTACTTTGTTCTTACGCGCAACAGCTGTAAGCCAACTCATTCTCAAATGGCAAATACTTCTACATCAATTACGAGGAATGCTAGCTCGTATAAATATTACTTCACAATACCTATTTTTACTTGACTTTTGACTTAGACGTATCGTATCGCTAGCTTCTACATGATATTATGGGAACTTGTACTTACATTGCTCTGGTGGTCGACTCCTATGAAACCACCTTATGCCCACCATCGTGTTACTTACAGACGCATCATGATGGATATGTCGCATTCCTTTAGTTGACACAATACACTTTTCACTTCGGTAAGACACGTTTTCAATTTACCGTGTTTACACATTTTCCTGCTACATTTCATCACACAATACATTATTTTTGACACTGGCATACACTTATTTATATTACAAACACTTTTCATACGATATGTTTCATACACTTCACAATTTCGCAATAACAGAGCTGCAGGTGACGCGATTTCTGACATCAAAACTCCAATGGAAGTCTCTATCAACCGCGATCCTGGCTAATCCTCGTTCCAAAGGCTGCTAGGGTGCATTCCCCCTTCTACTCAGTGTCTTTGTCTGTAGTGGCATAATATCACAATAACTGTGACCTGGTTCCATTCCCATGACCTATATTAATGAATATAGTGTAACCATTGTTGATTACTAGATCATGACTAGCGCGCTTTATCATACTACCAACTTGACGGTGTAATTTACTGTTCAATACCACTTTATTCTATACTGCGCGGCTTGATAAGTCTCAGCTTTACTTGGCGTTTATTGTTACGGCGTCTACGCACTCGTAATCTCGTCTAATCAGTCCAGTACTTACGAACATTTTCCTAACTGAAATACTTCTATAAACCATAGACATAAAATGTTCCTGTACGCACTTGTACATCACTCATAACTGCGCGGTCTAATTCCTTCATGTTAACTTTGTATAACATTCTACACTTGTAGTTGCGCGGTCTTTGCTAATATTTCTGAACAGACGGATAGCATCTCCCCCGTATGAGTGCTCCGAGTCAACTGACTTCTTCATGGCTTCATGCTCTATTTAAGGCTTTCTTCTCGCAACATAGTTCACTCAAGTTCACGGACCGACCCTTCTTTTAAAACTGCGGCTTGGAGAGCTGTAACTGCCTCCATCTGGTCCAATTTCTCACGTAGGTTCCATTTCCAGTCTTGTGCCTGTGATTTGATCGTACAATTAACAAGTAGTTCTGTGAAGAACTATACAGCCTATTTTCATATATCCTACTTATATTAACTGCCACTCTCAACATACTAAATTTCAGTTTGATTGCTGTAATAGATTCGTAGATATTGAGAACCGACTAAATATTTCGGATGGTCGCCATATTGGATTTTATATATGTAGGTCCTAGAGTTATGTAATGTTACATAAAGATTATTGTGTAGGTGTAGCATTCAAACTTCAATCGCATGATTAGGACACAAGAAGTAACAAGGAGATTTTAAAATTTCGCACAGCTGCCATCTTGTGGTTATGGAAACAATTGAAATAAATTAGATGCCAGTGGATTAACATTCGTAAAAGGATTTACTGTGCCAAGTTTCACTGCACTCGGATGGTTAAATTGCGAGAAACGTCCATGTGAATATTTATACTTCGCGTCGCCGCCATGTTGGATTTGTGATCGCCAGGTTATTTAAAGTCCAACAGGTGAACTTAAGTTCATAGCCCCTATGAACATAAAAAAAATCAGTTTGATTGCTATAATAGATTCGTAGATATTCAGAGTCGTCTGAATATTTCGGATGGTCGCCATGTTGGATTCTTAAATGTATAGGCCATAGAGTCATGTACCATTGAAGGAAAATTATTGCGTAGGTTCATTAATCAAACTTTCACTTCGATCACTTGATTACGACACAAAAAATATAAACTTAATTTTAAAATTCGCACAGCCGCCATCTTGAAGTTATATAAACAATTGAACTAAATTAGATACCAGTGCATTGCAATGTGTATAAACATTTCCTGTACCAGATTTCATTGCGTTTGGAACATTAAATCTCGAGAAAGGTCTATTTAAAATTTTCAATTTCGCTTGGCCGCCATGTTCGTTTTGTAGTTAACCGCTTTTTGAAAGTCTTGTAGGTGAACTTCCAGTAGTGCCCTTTATCTCCGTATAAAATTTCAGGGTGATACAGCTCATAGTTTCAGAGATATAGAATGCCGGTGAAATATTTCGCTCATCCGCCATCTTGTGGTTATATAAATAATTGAACCAAGTTAGATGTTGGTGCATTACAATGTGTATAAACATATACTGTACAAAGTTTTATTGCGTTTGGTTGGTTAAATCGCTAGAAACGTCTATTTAAAAGTCGCGAATTCGCGTGGCCGCCATGTTGGATTTGTAGTTACCCGTTTTTCAAATGTCACATAGGTGAACTTCTAGTAGCTTCCTTTATCACTGTAATAAATTCCAGGGTGATATCGGTAATAGTTTCGGAGATATTGAATTCTGGTGAAATATTTCGCACAGCCGCCATGTTGGAATGGTGAGACGTAACGAAATTTGAAGGGCACGGTCGAGGTCGCCCGGAATAGTACTATGAACTTACCGAGTTTCATTTAAATCGCTCCAGCCGTTTAAAAGTTATTAGGGGGGACACACACACACCTCACACACACACAAACACACGCACACACACACGGACAAAAGGTGATCTCATAAGCCTATTTTTTCAAAATTAAAAATAGGCTAATAAATATTAATTGATCTTGGTGATGGCGTGGGCACGCTCCCCTGGGGATTCCCCTGCGGCGTATTACTCCAATGGTCAAGCATCCGCATTCATAGGTTCTCCGTCTGTGAAATGCTTAATCTGCTCCAATAAGCATACTTATTGGGCTTATAATTATTATCTTCGGGTTATGTACATGTTGGTGTTGATCTCACCTCTCTGGGGTGCCTGGTTTTGATGTAATCAATTAATTTCATACGGCGTCTTTCCCCTTCCATTCTTTCTTCCTTATGTCTTGGTGAATCCCTGAGCAATTAGTCTCTTTCCTGTCTCCCCCTTGCAGACATAAGTAGTCCGTAGGCGCCATCTGACACGCCTTCTTTGACTTTACTAATTTGTCAAATGTCAACCTTGCTTCGAAACTGTGCTTTCTAGTTCCAATACTGTATCTTGCAGTGGTATGGAGATCTTTTGCTTTACAAAATTTCTTATAATTCCTGTACACAATCTGGAATTAAGCTGAAATTTAATGAATAATCTTATATCATGTGGTTCTTGTTACCACGAGATTTTCCCCCTCAAAAGACGTTTGGTTCGGTACCCCGAAAAATCCTATGCGTGATTTTTCTTCTCTGGAGCATCAGGTTCGACGCCAGTCAGCACAAGTACCATGGGTACAGTATGCAAGAGGAAACCTACCTCAAAATGGGCCCCAGTAGCAAAAGACATTCTGTACGGCGAATTTCACTCAAAAGCAATGCAATATGACTGTGATAATGAACGAATTGCAAAACGAAATTTAGAGGAGAAATCGGTAGAAAAGTCGAAGAATGTGGTATTTTCGTACATAAAACTTATGGGTTCTTAGGTGCCTCCCCAGACGGATTAATAGGAGACGACGCTATAGTCCGAAGTCTACTGTCCTTATTCTGCACGGAATATGACCATATTGGAAGCCTGAAAAAAGCTAAAGGGACTTTGTTTGGCAGAAAGTAAACTAAAAAGATAGCATAGAGAATATCGAAAACAGTGCCATTCAGAAGAGAACAGATTCATAACTCTCTAACACTCACATGATTTTTATTTCCAAATCCAGGGCCAGTTGGAAATAACACAGCGGGAAATATGTTATTTTGTGGTATGGATGCCTAAGGACATTCACATAGAAACAATAAAGAGGCACGAAAAGTACTCGAGACAAAACATGCGTATGTAACTCACATTCTGCTACGAGAAAATCTTGTTTCCTGAGATCATTGATCCCAGGATGACCAGATCAATGGATATAAGAGAACCTGAGGTGAATTAAAATACTGAGTGTGCGTAAATCATGAAACGTTATATTTGTATGGAAAAAATTGAAGCATTGATTTCAAGAATAGGAAATAATTAGGTATAAAACTCTTTTTTGTTTCTGGTACGCATTACTAGTGCCTGTGCTAACAATAGGCAGATGAGAATATCTTAGGAACTTGAATTCTATATATGCACAATTGCACATAATAATTTTGCTCTTGGTATGCATTTTCATAATTGTTTTATTGTAATAAAATAGCCTACATAAATGAACTTTTATGATTACTTCCATGAAAATTGAAGTAAGATATAGTGATTGGCCTCGGAGAGTCGTTTCAGATTAGAGTCAAAAGAACCAAAGACTCATACGAATCACCAAAATGTATGTATGTAGGTCTATGTGCGTGCGCACTTTCCCTCTTATAAATCGATGCTCCATTAATTTGATTTTTTCACTGTTTGTGGTCTTGTTTGTTATGTCTAGAAGACAATACCTAGAGTTGGAAGTCCGCATCGGATGGTTTTCAGAATGGATATTCCCAATAAACCTGAACACGAACATATCTTGTCCATATTTTTTTTCTAAAATATCAAGAACGTGCTAACTACAAACCAGTCATATCATTCTAAACATTATTCAATTTTGCATCGAGTGAAACCAGTCGCTACTCTGTGCGGTAAGAATTATGCCATACAAAGCATTACTAATGTCGGAACAATACGATTTTTGTTCTGGAGTTTATCCTCAAATAACTCTAAAACAGTTACCTAAATGGGAATTCAGTGCTGTTTTCGCCGGCTATTCCACACTCCCTCCAGGTAAATGACGAGATTGTACAGTACGTGAAGTCTCAGGACACGTGCCCTATCCCTGACTCTAATACAGTTACACACATAATCAACTACACATGACTGATGATAATGATAATAATATTAATAGTTATAATAACGTTATTGGTTTTACGTCCCTTTAAACTACTGCGGCTTTTAGAGACGCCGGGGTGCCGGAATTTTGACCCAAAAGGGATCTTTAACGTGCCAGTAAATCTAATGACACGGCTCCCTCGCATTCGCGTACCCTCAAATGCCAACTGGCTGCACCAGGATTCGATCCTGCAACCTTGGGCATAGCAAGTGATAACGTTACCACTGAGCCACGCAGCCAGCCAAAGGTACTGATGACCAAGATGTCCCAAGCCCCTACAATGTATTATTATCAACAAGAACGACAACAAGTATGTTTGGGGAAGTAAGAAATGTATCTGTACAAACGCATTGTTTCAACGTTAAGCGTGACACTACTACAGTATATTTTTAATGCTCAGAAATTGTTCCACGCCTAGGCACTTGTACATGTAACTTGCCGAACTGTAATATGTATGACAAGAGGAAGACAACTCCTACCTGTCGTCAAATCGTCCCATTCTCACTCGGCCCTGTCAGCGTGTTCATCATTTTCCTTGCGCAAGAGATCTTGTGAAGCCGCACCGCGCCGCTACCCTTCCCACCCTTTTCTAAACAATAATTCCCAAACTAATGCGGTCGATTCCATTCACCCGATTTTAATTCTTAAATATGCGTTGGAATCAGGAAATAAATCTCCGTTTTCGTATTACCAGGTTTTTTCTTATTTTAAGCAGAAATATAAAAAACTGTTAGTAACCCTTTTTTTTCACTTTTTGGAAAATGCATCGAATTAATATCAATTCAATTGTAGTCTAGTATACATAGTGGTTTTCAGGTCGCAAATACGAGCTTTCGTTCAAGAGAAAACTGAAAAAATTAACTGTCTCACTTTGGTGCTGCTACGTGGTGTCAGAATTACAAACTAAAATACGGGACATTTAGCCTTAACCGAGTCTTGCCTCGAGAAGGAAGACTTGGTGCCCCTTGGACAGAGCAAACAGGCTCATTCCCAAAGGATGTGGGAATTCTGGGCGCAAAAGAAGGCCAAATGTGACCTCTTAAAAAAAAAAAAAAAAAAAAAAAAACAATTATTATTATTATTATTAGATAATTGTTTCGGGAAGTGAGATTGGACTTGGATCGGATGGGGGTGAAAGAAGAAGACATAATGGACAGAGAGTGATTTAGACGACTGGTTAAGGAGTTCACAGGTTTCCGGGAGACAGGGGAGTTGTCAGTGAGGAAAGGAAGATATTACACGAAGGTACAGAATAAGGAAGTGGGAGAGAGGATGAGGAGATATTGGCAGAGAGTGAAGACAACAAATAATGTAAAAGCTGTCAAACGTGGTCCATTATTATTATTATTATTATTTTTATATCGACGGTAGTGGCTACGCTGGCTAAAGCGCAGCATTAGGCCATGGGGCCAAGCTCTCGGCTGACTCGGTAGACGCGTGGGTTCGAGCCCCACCGTCGGCCGTCGTTGAAATGGTTTTCCGTGGTTTCCCATTTTCAACACCAGGCAAATGCTGGGACGGTACCTTCTGATAGGCCACGGCCGCTTCCTTCCACATGCTTGCCCAGTTTCATTCACCATCATTCATTTCATCTCTCATTAAATCCTCGTCTGGCTGCGTGGCTCAGGGGTAACGTTCTCGCTTGCTGAGCCCAAGGTTGCAGGTTCGAAACCTGGCGCAGTCAGCTGGCATTTGAGGGTGCGCAAATGCGAGGGAGCCGTGTCAGTAGATTTACTGGCACGTTAAAGATCCCCTTCGGGGCAAAATTCCGGCACCCCGGCGTCTCTAAAAGCCAGTGTAGTTAAAAGGGACGTAAAACCAATAACATTATTATTATACTCATTAACTCCTCTCATGAGGTTGGCGTCAGGTAGGGCATCCGGCCGTAAAAACCATCTCCACAAAGACTTCCATCGCATCTCATCCCCGACCCCGTTGGAAAAACGGGAATAATAAGGGGTAGACATACATACATACATTATTATTATTATATTATTATTATCATTATTATTGTGACGATCACATTTTTTTAAAGTTGTTAGTGAATTATTTATTGGGGAATAACGACAGCCTAATTATTTCCTTCCTATCTCTTCATTTGTCTTTTCATTTCATATACGCTGCCGAAGTCAACGTCACTTCCGCTCCGTTGCTAAGCAACTGGAGCAATACATCATGGCTCCCTTGTAGCTTGCTTCAGTCTTTGAGCCGTCATTATTTCCTATTTGTATCGTATAAAACTGTACATGCATGGATGTCCAGAGGCAAGAAAGCATAAAAAGGTATATTTTCCACAGTAAAGTTGTAAAATATTGCGTACGAGATGCACATTAAGTCTAAGAACATAAGTCGTAGAGATGTGGCCTACGATATTTACCTTAAATTAAGTGAAAACATGAAAATATAACATTTCTGGATATTGTGAATCACGTCCCGTATGAATGACCAATACTACGGAAAATAAAGTACCATAGGCCCTACCAGTAAGTGACGAATAAAATGAACTTAAGGTCTATCAATGCATAAGGGAACAGTTTAAAATATTTGGATGAGAATTTAGGCCAAATCTCTTCAACAGCTATAGAAGAAACAAAGACTGCATTTCAATACAATTTGTGTGTTTACCACAACGCCGCGTTTGTCTGAAAACGAATCAAATTAACAAAGCCTAACCTGTGTGCTCACTAACAGGTTAGAGAAGTCTACAATTATGGCCTATCGTCCTACGTCATTCTAAATAATGGGGCACTTTTCGTACCCTAGCTCTAAATATAATCACAACAATCACAACAAGACTTGCCACTCCATCACTTCAGAAATAAGCAGTATTCATTGGCTTCAATAATGTCACTATAGCCTACGGTACTGTAACTTTGTTGTAGGGTGTAGGCCTACGTGATAATTGTTTTCCGAAAGTGCAAAAAATAAAATATTTAGGCAGACATTTTCAGTCTGGGATAGGCCTAATTGTTATTTGGAAACACAATTCACTGCTTAAATAAATTAAGTGAAAAATCACCACTCAGAAAAGTTGTAGGATAAAATTTATTGGTGTTAGTAAATCAGCTCTAAGGTTATGTAGGTTGTCGTTTATAATACTTATAGTACCAACCATATTTAATTACAACTACACTCCCCACATGAAACAAAAAACCCTTTATGTGACATATATGTCCTAAATATATCTCTATATTAGATATACTCTATCCACTAAATGATAAATATTTATAATTTGTAGTATCCGCCATGCAATTCTTGCCTCAGGAGTGAGGTCACTTTATTCATACTATCTCGCAAAATTCTCGTACTTTATCCATAAAATTTCACTTCTATTTTGTAGCTCCAACACTGTAGATGATCTTCACGGGAGGCGTTTGCCTTATATCACGCGTATTACACATTTTTATCCACAAAATTCAAGACGCTGCGCAGCGTTAATGCAGCTTCCTATGTATAAAAAACCTAGCAACCAGTTGTTTGGGTCCAATGTGGCTGCGCCCATGCGGTTGCTAGGCGCGTCACTTCGGCAGCGCATTCTCACCACCAAGGTCCGGTATCACTCAGTTGAAACAATCATCATCAGCATCATCATCATCTTTCTCGGTGGGCCTGCGAAGTGTGTTCACTTCATCATTCCAAAAATGGGGGGTTCGATTCCCTGCACAGAGTTGTTGGATTTTCTAAGGACGAAAACTCCTAGTCATATGGTGCCAGCTCGTAAATGATCTCTCACATTGCATTTGGTAATCACAGGATGAAATTAATTAAATTTTAGCTACAGGTCACCCGGTAGATTTATCGTTTTCACTGCCAGAAAGCAGTATTAAACGAAAGTTGATGTTTGAGAGAACAGATTTACGCCATGGTAGCTCAGGCCATATGATTACCATCATCATCATTATCATCATCACACTCACACCAGTAATGAATATCCGAGTTATTCCCAGAGACGTAGGTCTACATTGATACATGTCCCGGATCTCAACTGATTGATGTGATGGTAGCTATGGATTCCGTAACACAAAACAAGATCGAACTTTTGACCTTAGGCCCATTAAGTACAGCCTTGCCCTTATACCTGACTCGTATCGATAGGCCGCCCTGCCTTGAGGCGACCTCTCACGCAATTCGTTCACTCTTGCGCAAACAGTGGAAGGGCGATAGAAAGCAGATCACATCATCATCTGGAGCTAATGGCTACAACATTCCAATTTTACGCATTTCGCACAGTCAGAAGACATTTATATTGTATTTGTAATTTAATGCCCAAGTTCTTCGCTGTTATGTATTCGTTATGTTGCGTTCCAGTAGAGGTCACAATGTTTTCTTAGCGGTGATATGTCAAGGGCATAACATTTGAAAAGATGGTCCCTATCCATGGAGGAATTCTCGGGTATGCCAACGTCACCTTCTCCTAGTATACTTTCTGATTCTTCCCAACTGGAAAGGGATGCGCTCCGCACTTCGTCCTGCGCGGATAAACAAAACGTCATCCGCCCCGTATCCGCACGACTGTTATCAGCATCCGCCCCGCATCCGCCCCGCATCCGCACGACTGTTATCAGCATACGCCCCGCATCCGCACGACTGTTATCAGCATCCATCCCGCATCCGCAGGACTGTTATCAGCTACCGCCCCGCATCCGCACGACTGTTATCAGCATCCGTCCCGCATCCGCACGACTGTTATCAGCATCCGCCCCGCATCCGCACGACTGCTATCAGCTACCGCCCCGCATCAGAAAAACTGTTATCAACATCCGCCCCGCATCCGCACGACTGTAATCAGCATCTGCCCCGCATCCGCAAAACTGTTATCAGCATCCACTCCGCATCCGCACGACTGTTATCAGCATCCACTCCGCATCCGCATTCGTACGTTTGTTATTCGAATCTACTGGCATTACAATAATATTTCTAATTACATCAAGCATAAATTACTAAAGCAACATATTTAGTCATTTGAGGAAAAAGTCGTTCCCTAAGCTTTATAGGCCTATGCCATGTGCTATGTTTAAAATGAATGCTACACAGCCAGAATTGCAACAGTTTCCATTTCAGAGTGTTAATTATACTTAATGACATAATTTGAATAAGATTAGCTTAAATCATCATCTTACATTTGTCATGGAAAAAAGAATACAACGGAAAAATATGTCATAAGCATCTGGGTCCTAATAATGTTATTAAACAAGTTCGGATTGTATTCTGAAAACTATCCGCAAATTTTCTCCAAACATTATCCGCAGCTTATCCGCTCTCCGCACAGCCATGCAAACTATATCCGCTTCCACGCAGGGCTTTAGCCAGTGCCGGATTAAGACTCGCAGTGGCCCTAGGCAATTGTTAATACCCCGTTTTTTCAACCCCCTCCCCTTCATAAAAAGTCAATCGTAACTTTCAAAGAGATTATATTTCCAAATTTACAATGAATAATGAATACCATTTAGATCATATGTACATTTTCAGAAAAAACAAGTCTATACAGCCTATTTTCATATATCCTACTTATGTTAATTGCCACTATCAACATACAAAATTTCAGTTAGATTGCTGTAATAGATTCGTAGATATTGAGAACCGACTAAATATTTCGGATGGTCGCCATGTTGGATTTTATATATGTATGTCGTAGAGTTATGTACTGTTGCGTGAAGATTATTGTGTACGTGTCGCATTCAAACTTCAATCGCATGATTAGGACACAAGAAGTAACAAGGAGATTTTAAAATTTCGCTCAGCTGCCATCTTGTGGTTATGGAAACAATTGAAATAAATTAGATGGCAGTGGATTAACATTCGTATAAGGATTTACTGTACCAAGTTTCACTGCACTCGGATGGTTAAATTGCGAGAAACTTCCATGTGAATATTTATACTTCGCGTCGCCGCCATGTTGGATTTGTGATCACCCCGTTATTTAAAGTCCTATAGGTGAACTTTAGTTCATAGCCCCTATGCACATAAAAAAAATCAGTTTGATTGCTATAATAGATTCGTGGATATTCAGAACCGACCAAATAATACGGGTGGTCGCCATTTGGATTTTTGACTGTATAGGCCTAGAGTCATGTACCATTAAAGGAAAATTATTGCGTAGGTTCATTATTCAAACTTTTACTTTGATCGCATGATTACGACACATGTAATAAAAACTTAATTTTAAAATTCGCACAGCCGCCATCTTGAGGTTATGTAAACAATTAAACTAAATTAGATACCAGTGCATTACAATATGTATAAACATTTCCCGTACCAGATTTCATTGCGTTTGGAACATTAAATCACGAGAAAGGTCTATTTAAAATTTTCAAATTCGCTTGGCCGCCATGTTCGTTTTGTAGTTCGGTTTTTGAAAGTCTTATAGATGAACTTCCAGGAGTGCCCTTTATCTCCGTACAAAATTTCAGGGTGATACCGCTAAAAGTTTCAGAGATATAGAATGCCGGTGAATATTTCGCACATCCGCCATCTTGTAGTTATGTAAACAATTGAACGAAGTTAGATGTCAGTGCATTACAATGTGTATAAACATATACTGTACCAAGTTTTCTTGCGTTTGGTTGGTTAAATCGCGAGAAACGTCTATTTAAATGTCGCAAATTCGTGTGGCCGCCATGGTGGTTTTGTAGTTACCAGTTTTTCAAAAGTCACATAGATGAACTTCTAGTAGTTTCCTTTATCAGCGTAAACATTTCCAGGGTGATATCGGGAATAATTTCAGAGATATTGAATGCTGGTGAAATATTTCGCACAGTCGCCATGTTGGATTGATGGGACGTAACAAAATTTCAAGGGCACGGTCGGGGTCGTCCGGAATAGTGCTATGAACTTACGGAGTTTCATTGAAATAGCTCGAGCCGTTTAGAAGTTATTAGGGGGACACACACCTCACACCCACACACACGCACACACACACGGTCAAAAGTTGACCTTATAAGCCTATTTTTTCAAAATTGGAAATAGGCTAAAAATCTGCATTTTTGTTTCGCAGAAAGTTTCAATAACATCATCGAAGTGCCGAAACTGACTAAATTTTTCCTTCGGAACCTCTTCAAATTCATCGGAAAATCAAGGATCTGCCACTAGCGATGGATCATAGGATCAAAACAAAACGAACACTGGTCACGCAGAAGACCTGGATAATGATCCGGTCATTTCAAGGTCTCAAACATCCTGTTCTTCTTCCGAGGATGAAAATGAAGCTGGACAACCAGGTGCCGAAAATTTGAACCGTTTCACTGATCCAGGACATTGGGGAAAATTAAACCAGTGAAGATATACAGTTTTGGGTTACACATGGTCCGTTTTAGCACTTTCTCTAACACCACACACATTCTCGGTAATTTTTGTCTTTGGCAAGTTTTCTTTTTTGTGCACCACTCAAATATGTACGTGAAGACATTTTTGAGTTGGGGTTTCAATTTAATCCGATACACAGGTAAAACTGTTCATCGAACACCAACGAATTAAAATTGTCGATCACAAAACCATCGCTTTGAAGTCTGAACTTAAGCGGGAGCACGTTACTTGTTTCCGAAATTACTCTACAGACCAGAATGCCAGAATTTGGAAATACTCTTTCCGAGCTTATATATGGCTAGTAAAGTGGGGGAGGGGGGACGGCGTGGGGGGGGGGGGGGGACACTTATCAGTTAATTCAAATAGTCATGGCATTTTGGGAATTTTGGGACCCAACCGTGGGAGTACCAGTTAATTGCTTCCAATCCTTAAACAATAGAGCGAAGAGAAAGTTGAAATTTCGATTGACTTGGAATGTGTCCAACAATAGTTAAGTTATTTATGAATTAGAAGTATAATAAGAAGATAAAGTTTATGGGAAAAACTCGGGCAGAGAGAATTTACGAACAGCACTTTAGGAAGTATAATCCAAGAAATTAAACTGAAAAATTAGAACTTTAATTATAAGTTTCATTTTTTTGGTACCAGTACCGGTAACTAATTTATTTGACTTTTTTCAGGGAGAAAAAATCCAATTTTGTTTCCATTTTCTTGGTGGGATTTTTTCATTTTCACAATTAAGGATTTATGATTTATGATCACATGCTTAAATTGAAAGACCTATAAATATTTTCGAGTTTAATATTTAATATTAATACATTAAATATCCCAAAATAGTTGGCATGCGGAACAGAAGGCATATAAGAACTGAATGCACATCGAAAGTTAGACTTTATGCTATTAGTAGGGTCCAAGATTGTATCATTTCCAGAGATATGACTATATGTGTTATTTCAGCTTCATGGTACAGTACCGTACTTTAAAGCTTTACTAATTTCTTTTTTAAGATACTGTTTATGTTCAGAGAACCATATTAACTAATACATTTTTCAGAAGAGGAATTTTTACAATATATTTCATATATATATTTCAGATGATTAACCATATAATACCGACAGTAGTGGCTACGCTGGCTAAAGATCAGCGTTAGGCCGTGGGGCCAAGCTCTCTGCTGACTCGGTAGACGCGTGGGTTCGAGCCCCACCGTCGGCCGTCCTTGAAATGTTTTTCCGTGGTTTCCCTATTTTCATCACCAGGAAAATGCTGGGAAGGTACCTTCTGACAGGCCACGGCAACTTCCTTCCTCTTCATCCATTCCATCTCTCATCCAGACGCGCAGGTCGTCCACGGGTGTCGACTAGAAAGGACTGCTCTCGGCCCCCCAGGAGGCCACACGAAAAAAAAACAAAAAAAAAAACAAAAAAAAACATATAATTGCCAAAATTTTCATAGATAATATTAAGGATTTATAAATGTTTTTTCAAAGTTACTCTTTCAAGACGTATTGTAAGGATATCCATTTTTAATTTAAGTTTTTCCTTAGAATAAGTTTTTTTTCTCTCAATCGTGCTGAAGAAGAAACCATTGTTGTTTCGAAACATGTACACTTCAAATGATATATAAATTGTAGACATTTATGTGTGTTTTTATTAGTATTGATTTGGCGTATATTTAACTTAATTGTTTTCTTACTTATTCTGTCAATACGGATCAAAACAATTTGCTATTATGGCAAATATTTTTGCTTATTAAGTTAATCATATCCAATAGCTTTACTTATTGACGATTAAATTAATACTAATTGCTATTTAATACATTTATTATTCGAGTGTCCTTTACGCGCATACAGAGGCTCTATAGAAGACTTACACTGTGTCTCAAGCGAAGCCCTTCTTTGGCTCTCAAATTTAAACATGGAACTTTAGTTATGAACTTGTGATGGTAGTTGTACTGTATATATTGTATATAATATTGTATTCATCATACGCTAAATAAATAAATAATACATTTATTACACCCAGGCCGATAACCTAGATGTTAGGCCCCTTAAAACAACAAATATCATTATTATTATTACACCCAGGAAGCCTCCGTGGCTTAGGCGGCAGCACGCCGGCCTCTCACCGCTGGGTCCGTGATTCAAATCCCGGTCACTCCATGTGAGATCTGTGCTGGACAAAACGGAGGCAGACAGGTTTTTCTCCGGGTACTCCGGTTTTCCCTGTCAAAATTTCATTCCAGCAACACTCTCCACTATCATCTCATTTCATCTGCCATTCATTTAATCATTGCCCCAGAGGAGTGCTTCAGGCCTCGGCAGCCGGCACAGTCCATATCCTCGCCGCTAGATGGGGGCTTTATTCATTCCATTCCTGACCCGGTCGGAGACTGGAAGCAGGCTGTGGATTTTTTCATGATTACACCCAGGGCACACAGGGGACTTGGTCTGTAACAGTGTGCACCTGAGCAACTCTTGGCTGACACGTCCACATCGTGGTGGGTGGGCAACACTGACTTACAGTGGCTGGGTGCAATCACGGACCGAGATGGGGCGGTATATCCCCGAGCTAGCAGGTCTCGAACACCACAGACAAGTGGTCGGGATTGTCCACATAGTGGAAGGGAGATAACCAGGGCTCGGAAGTTTATTAAGACCTAAAGAATTACAAAATATGCAAGCAAATATGCCCTAAAACTAGCTCATATCACTAACATACAGTAAACGTCTTAAGTGCCAAAACGTGATCAGCGATAATACACCAGACACATTTAATCATACAAACTAACAGAGCAACAGTACATTAAAATTTACAACATTCATTCAGTATCATAGCCTTGAGATGCAGTTCTTGCTTGTTTTCCTAAAAGACATAACATGGCATTTCCTCGTTTGCTAATTGCTTCTGAACTAGGCTAAATATATCTACTGGAGTGACTTCCTATTGAAAGGCGGAAGCACACTATCGTCATGTTCCGTGACCTCATGCGTTCAGTGTCAAAATCTAACTTGTCCAGAAAGATGTGCTAAAAGACGTCCGTAGAGGAGCGCCTTCTTGGAATCAGGACTTCTAAACCTGCTATCTGCCGGTTCTGGGAAAAGAAAGAAAAATATACTGTATCTACTACACTATTCGGAAATCCTGTGTTTGAAACTCGACGCAGATAACTCGTACCTTGATACCGACGCCTAAATTTAAACAGAAATGCTGAAATTATAACCAAATATGACCTTATATCACTAAAATATGACCAAATATTACCAAAACAACAAAAATGGCCGAAATATGCATTTATAGGCAACATCAAATTGCTTTAAACGTTGTCAGGGACCCGTCATTCAAACTTATTTTTCAGATCTCGGGTAAAATGAGCTCAGGAAAAAATATGACTTTCCCTTAACATCCGAATCTTAGAGATAACCCAGTAAAAATCGAGTAAGTCCAGGGACTATGAGGAGGCAGCCCCACCACTGGACTATGGCGCAGTGTGCCAACAACTCACTAGCCCGACAATCCAAAGTTAAAATAAATCAAAAGGAGAAAACCGGCCTGATTAAATCGTTGACGACTATGTGAGGAAAAAGGATAGTGAGAATAGGAACATGGAATGTGAGGGGAATACAGGGGAACACGAGTGCAGGATATCAGAAAAAGAGGGAGACCAAGGAAGACGTGGGAGAAATATGTCAGAAGGGCAGTGTAGGAGAGAGAAATAGATTGGAGGAAAGCAAAACAGCTGAGCAGAGACAGGAAGGCTTTGCGCTCCTTTTGTAAATCCTCGACACCGACCGGTAGAAGAGGATTCGACTAAGTAAGTAAGTAAGTAAGTAAGTAAGTAAGTAAGTAAGTAGGTAGGTGAGTAAGTAAGTAGGTAAGTAAGTAAGTAAGTAAGTAAGTAAGTAAGTAAGTAAGTAAGTAAGTAGGTAGGTAAGTAAGTAAGTAATTAAGTAAGTAAGTAGGTAAGTAATTAAGTAAGTAAGTAATTAAGTAAGTAAGTAGATAGGTAAGTGAGTAAGTAAGTAAGTAAGTAAGTAAGTAAGTAAGTAAGTAAGTAAGTAAGTAGGTAGGTAAGTAAGTAAGTAATTAAGTAAGTAAGTAAGTAGGTAAGTAATTAAGTAATTAAGTAAGTAAGTAGGTAAGTAAGTAAGTAAGTAATTAAGTAAGTAAGTAAGTAAGTAGGTAAGTAAGTAAGTAAGTAAGTAATTAAGTAAGTAAGTAAGTAGGTAAGTAAGTAAGTAAGTCAGTAAGTAAGTAAGTAAGTAAGTAAGTAAGTAAGTAAGTAAGTAAGTAAGTAAGTAAGTAAGTAAGTAAGTAAGTAAGTAAGTAAGTAGATAGGTAAGTGAGTATGTAAGTAAGTAAGTAAGTAAGTAAGTCAGTAAGTAAGTAAGTAAGTCAGTAAGTAATTAAGTAAGTAGGTAAGTAAGTCAGTAAGTAAGTAAGTAAGTCAGTAAGTAAGTCAGTAAGTAATTAAGTAAGTAGGTAAGTAAGTAAGTCAGTAAGTAAGTAAGTAAGTAAGTAAGTAAGTAAGTCAGTAAGTCAGTAAGTAAGTAAGTAAGTCAGTAAGTAAGTAATTTAGTAAGTAAGTAAGTAAGTAAGTCAGTAAGTAAGTAAGTAAGTATGTAAGTAAGTAAGTAATTAAGTAAGTAGGTAAGTAATTAAGTAAGTAAGTAAGTAGGTAAGTAAGTAAGTAATTAAGTAAGTAAGTAGGTAAGTAATTAAGTAAGTAAGTAATTAAGTAAGTAAGTAAGTAAGTAAGTAGGTAAGTAAGTAAGTAATTAAGTAAGTTAGTAGGTAAGTAATTAAGTAAGTAAGTAATTAAGTAAGTAAGTAGGTAAGTAAGTAAGTAATTAAGTAAGTAAGTAAGTAGGTAAGTAAGTAAGTAATTAAGTAAGTAAGTCAGTAAGTAAGTCAGTAAGTAAGTAAGTAAGTAAGTAAGTAGGCAAGTAATTAAGTAAGTAAGTAGGTAAGTATGTAAGTAAGTAGGTAAGTCAGTAAGTAATTAAGTAAGTAAGTCAGTAAGTAAGTCAGTAAGTAAGTAAGTAAGTAAGTAGGTAAGTAATTAAGTAAGTAAGTAGGTAAGTATGTAAGTAAGTAGGTAAGTCAGTAAGTAATTAAGTAAGTAAGTAAGTCAGTAAGTAAGTCAGTAAGTAAGTAAGTAAGTAAGTAAGTAAGTAGGTAAGTAAGTAAGTAAGTCAGTAAGTAAGTTAGTAAGTAAGTAAGCCAGTAAGTAAGTAATTTAGTAAGTAAGTATGTAAGTATGTAGGTAAGTAAGTAAGTAAGTAAGTAGGTAAGTAAGTAAGTAGGTAAGTAAATAAGCATGTAAGTAATTAAGTAAGTAAGTAAGTAGGTAAGTAAGTAAGTAAGTAAGTAAGCAAGTAAGTAATTAAGTAGGTAAGTAAGTAAGTAGGTAAGTAAGTAAGTAGGTAAGTAAGTAAGTAGGTAAGTAAGTAAGTAAGTAAGTAAGTAAGTAAGTAGGTAAGTAAGTAAGTAAGTAAGTAATAAAATGTACCCGATTTGTCCATATTATGTCCTTCAGCGGCACTGCTATGAAGAACTAAATTAACTACGAGCACTTAGGGTTTCTTTGAAAAATCCATTAAATGATTATACAGTTGTATTGCTGATCTGTAACAAATGTGGACTTTAATTTCATGTTAATAAAAATAATTTTGCAAAAATTACATAAAAATAGTTGCTATTGGATCTCTACGCAGTATAAAACAGAGTCCCCGATTCTTGGACGTAACGGGTAATCTCGAGAACCACTGGATGGATTTTGATGCGGTTTTCACCATTCTGGAAATAATTTCTCGATGAAGGTTTCTGTATATAAAGGAGTGGGAGAGGAGAGATGTTTCTGGCGACTGCTAATGAAGAGAAGAGATAGGTTGGTAAGACACATATTAAGACACCCAGGAATGGCAAGCTTAGTTACGGAAGAAATGGTCGAGGACAAGAACTGTAAGGGTAGACCAAGGTTAGAATACAGCATGTTGAACAGATTGCCTCCGATGTAGGGTGTGGTAGGTATGTAGAGATGAAACGATTAGCTAAGGACAGGGAGGCATGGATAACTGCATCAAACCAGTCAAAACACTTAAGACTCTAACAACAACAATTGTAGTTGCCATTTGCCTATTTTCAATTTTGAAAAAATAGGCTTATGAGATCACCTTTGGTCCGTGTGTGTGTGCGTGTGTGTGTGAGAGAGGTGTGTGTGTGTCCCCTAATAACTTCTAAACGGCTGGAGCGATTTCAATGAAACTCGGTAAGTTCATAGCACTATTCCGGACGACCCTAACTGCGCCCTTCAAATTTTGTTACGTCTCACCAATCCAACATGGCGGCTGCGCGAAATATTTCACCAGCATTCAATATCTCCGAAACTATTCCCGATATCAGCCAGGAACTTTTTACGGTGATAAAGGGAATTATTAGAAGGTCACCTATGTGACTTTGAAAAACTTGTAACTACAAAACCAACACGGCGGCCACGTGAATTTGCGAAATTAAATTAGACGTTCCTCGCGATTTAACCAACCAAACGCAATAAAACTTGGTACAGAATAGGTGTATACACATTGTAATATACCGACATCTAACTTCGTTCAATTGTTTACTTGACCACAAGATGGCGGATGTGCGAAATATTTCACCGGCATTCTATATCTCTGAAACTATTAGCGGTATCACCCTGAAATTTTATGCGGAGATAAAGGGCACTACTGGAAGTTCATCTATAAGACTTTCAAAAACCAGTTAACTACAAAACGAACATGGCGGCCAAGCGAATTTGAAAATTTTAAATAGACCTTTCTCGCGATTTAATGTTCCAAACGCAATGAAATCTGGTACAGGAAATTTTTATACACATTGTAATGCACTGGTATCTAATTTAGTTCAATTGTTTACATAACCTCAAAATGGCGGCTGTGCAAATTTTAAAATTAAGTTTTTATTTCTTTTGTCGTAATCATGCGATCGATGTGAAAGTTTGAATAATGAACCTACGCAATAATTTTCCTTTAATGGTACATGACTCTATGGCCAATACATTTAACAATCCAACATGGCGACCATCCGAAGTATTTAGACGGCTCTGAATATCTACGAATCTATTATAGCAATCAAACT
This sequence comes from Meconema thalassinum, assembly GCA_946902985.2. Classification (NCBI taxonomy): domain Eukaryota; kingdom Metazoa; phylum Arthropoda; class Insecta; order Orthoptera; family Tettigoniidae; genus Meconema; species Meconema thalassinum. The sequence continues at coordinate 75,253,080 of OX336392.1, forward strand.
GAATTTTTTTAATGATCATAGGGGCTATGAACTTAAGTTCACCTATAGGACTTTAAATATCCTGGTGATCACAAATCCAACATGGCGGCGACGCGAAGTATAAATATTCTCATGGACGTTTCTCGCAATTTAACCATCCGAGTGCGATGAAACTTGGTACAGTAAATCCTTATACGAATGTTAATCCACTGGCATCTAATTTATTTCAATTGTTTCCATAACCACAAGATGGCAGCTGTGCGATATTTTAAAATCTCGTTTTTACTTCTTGTGTCCTAATCATGCGATTGAAATTTGAATGCTACACGTACACAATAATCTTCATGTAAGAGTTCATAATTCTAGGACCTACATATATAAAATCCAACATGGCGACCATCCGAAATATTAGAGTCGGTTCTCAATATCTACGAATTTACTGAAATTTTGTATGTAGATAGAGGCAATTAACATAAGTAGGATATATGAAAATAGGCTGTATAGTTCTTCACGGAACTACTTTTTGGTGTGTAACATCTTTCCGCTCGGTTGCTGGATAGTTTTGTAGGAGTGATTTGTGAAAATTGGGGACGGAAGTGGATCGAACGGAAGTGGATCGGACGGAAGGGAAGACGCACTGCCAGAAAAATGGGACGGAATTGAATCGGGCGGAAGTGGATCGAACGGAAGTGGATCGAACGGAAGTGGATCGGACGGAAGTGAAGACGCACTGCTAGCTGGATGTACAATTGAAAATATGTGTATTGGAAACAAGGCAGTGTGTGCTCTGTAGCGCGAGAATGTTATGGCAATACAGTAGGCAGTGCATTTAGCAGGCACTGGTTTGACAAGCTCAGTGGCAAATGTTTCAACGAATTTCATTTGTCATTGAGTAGTTTATGAAGCTTCACGTTCAAGGTTGAATATCACATGGGGTAGGACAAAGACGACAAATGACATTTAAGTAAGCGGCATTATTGTCAAGGTGTGGGTGAGTAGTCAAATATTAAATGCATAACAGAATGTTGTTATATGTGAGACTAGGTCATTTCATGATTGTAGGAAACCATGTTTTGATTGTTTACGACGAACTGTATGAGAGCCTTGAGAATAATGAATGTTATAGTTACTGAGGAATGTGCTCACAGTATTTGAGAGTACTGTCGACGTTGTGTGTCACTTTGTTACTATGAATTATTAATGTAAAAGGAAGGAAGGAAGCTTGTAGTTCTGCGTGTCCGTTAATCTCACGATCTTGATCCACGGTAACTCCCTTTTACGTGGAATGCGAACCACAGGACATGGCATTTCAATTCGAAAATCTCACATGTATTGACCGGAAATCAAACCCGGTCTACCTTGGTGAGAGACTAACAGCTTGACCGCTGCGCCGCAAATGAGACTGTAGCATATCTCCAATTCAATCTATACATTCATCATAGTACCGGTACGAAAATGGAGCGTAAATTAACATTTTAAGAATGTCCAAGCTGTGTAGTATACGAGTAGGATTGCATGTCAGATGTTACACATCATATGCGACTACTGTAAGGCTCATATCTTTTTTTATTCTCTATTCCAGTCCCGGTGGTATTAAAGTCTCCGAAGGTCTATCATATTCCCGCCTTTCTTTCTTTCTTTCTTTCTTTCTTTCTTTCATTCTTAATACTCTCATTCTCCTAGGGGCAGACCTCATGCCTGCTACAGTGAGGGCCCTCCCCATAGAACGCTGCTTTGCCTTCGCCGCGTGACGGCGGGGAAACTGTGGCTAGCTGCCTGTCGAGCAAAGCACTGGCGTTAGCAGCAGCGTAGCGTCCAACTAGTGTAACACATTTACACTTTTTAATGTTGCCATGTGTAGCTCTTCAGTCGGTCAACACGATTGTGTCCAATGAATGGGAGGAGTACAAGAAATAAATATAAAAATACACTCCTGGAAAAAGAAATACACTAGGCTATATGTATTAGATAATTATCACAATTAAATGGGGAAATTTAGGATTACACGTTTCAACCCTCAAGTGGCCATCATCAGATCATGATCACTGTCTTGAGGTTTACATTTTCACTAATATAACAAGTAGTTCCGTGAAGAACTATACAGCCTATTTTCATATATCCTACTTATGTTAACAGCCACAATCAACACACAAAATTTCAGTTTAATTGCTGTAACAGATTCGTAGATATTGAGAACCGTCTAAATAATTCAGATGGTCGCCAGGTTGGATTTTTTTTATACTATTACATTAAGATTATTGTGTACGTGTGGTATTCAAACTTCAAACTTCAGTCGCATGATTAGACAACAAGAAGTAAAAACGAGATTTTAAAATTACGCACAGCAGCCATCTTGTGATAATGCAAACCATTGAAATAAATTAGATGCCAGTGGATCAATATTTGTATAAGCATTTAAAATGCAACGTTTCACGGCACTCGGATAGTTAATTCGCGAGAAACGTCCATTTAAATATTTATACTTCGCGTCGCCGCCATGTTGGATTTGTGCTCACCAGGTTCCTGAAAGTCCTATAGGTGAACATATGTTCATAGTCTCTATGAACATACAAAAATTCAGTTTGGTTGCTGTAAAAGATTCACAGATATTGAGAACCGTCTAAATATTTCGGGAGCTCACCATTTAGGAGTGTTATGTGTATAGGCCATAGAGTTATGTACCATTCAAGGACAATTATTGCCTAGGTTCATTATTCAAACTTTCACTTCGATCGCATGATTACGACACAAGAAATTAAAACTTAATTTTAAAATTTCGCACAGCCGCCATCTTGTGGTTATGTAGGCAATTGAATTAAATTAGATGGCAGTGCATTACAATCTTCAAAATCAATTACTGTACCACATTTCACTGCGCTCAGAGAGTTAAATCACGAGAAAAGTCTATTAAAATATTTTAAATTCGCTTGGTCGCCATGTTCGTTTCGTACTTTACAGGTTTATGAAATATACAAAGGTATACCTGTATCAGTACCCTTTATCACCGTAAAAAATTGCAGGGTGATATCTGTAATAGTTTCGGAGATATAGAATGTCAGTGAAATATTTCGCACAGCCGCCATTTTGAGGTTATGTAAACAATTGAACTAAATTAGACTCCAGTGCATTACAATGTGTATAAGCATTTTCTGTACCAAGTTTCATTACATTTAGATAGTTAAATCGCTAGAAAAGTCTATTTAAATGTCTCAACTTCGCTTGGCCGCCATGTTGGTTTTGAAGTCACCAGGTTTTTGAAAGTCTCATAGGCGAACTTCTAGTAGTACCCTTTATCACCGTACACAATTTCAGGGCGATATCGGTAATAGTTTCGGAGATATTGAATGCTAGTGAAATATTTCGCACAGCCGCCATGTTGGATTGGAGAGACGTAACAAAATTTGAAGGGCACGGTCGAGGTCGCCGGGAATAGTGCTATGAACTTCCCGAGTTTCATTGAAATCGCTCCAGCCGTTTCGATTTTATTAGGGGGGGGGACACACACACGAATCACACACACACACACACACACACACGCACACACACACACGGACAAAAGGTGATCTCATAAGCCTATTTTTTCAAAATTGAAAATAGGCTAAAAATGTACTACTGTTGTACAGTAGATAGTCTAAGGTGATTGTAATACAATTCGCAATTTGCAATCTCGTTATACGTTAGGATTGTTTTGTCTTAAAGCTTGTGTGAATTACGTAAGTAAAGGTGTATATGCACGTGTATACAGTTTAGAATAGTCTAACACACTGCAATAATTAGGGCTCTGATTTTTAGGTAAATAAATATTTTTTTATGTAAATACATATTTTAAGCATCTTTTCAATAAGTACATACATTCCTGTTTTTCACTTATTGGCACATAAAAAGACATAATATTTACATTTTTTAAAAAATCAGTATGCTAGATATTTCAGTTTATTGCACGTTTGTTCTGTGTTACTTCAATGGGTAAGAACCTGTGAGCTACCTAATCTTCATGCAGAGCGTATGTCAGCTTGAAACTGTGTTATTCTTAAATTGTCACCCCGTTCCACTCACTGTGGAAGCCGGGGATTTCCTTGTCCATAGCCATATTGCACCACGTGCCACTGTCACTCACATGCAGTTCATTTCTGGCATTGGGGGTTTTTAAGGCAGTTCTACGATGCCTAAGGTAAAAACAACTACAAGTTATCGTCTGCAGCAGTATGTTTCAGAATGTAAAGATAATTTCACTTCTGACGGGGGCGTTCTATACTGCCAACCATGTGGAAAAGCAATCAAGGCTGATCAGCGATCTCAAGTTACACAACACCTCAAGGGCAAGAAACATATTGCCGCAGTTGCACACCTTCAGAATAAGTGTTTCGCGATAATCGTTGGCCATTTGTGATGGACAACCTGAATATGTATCTCGTTGTGTATTGTAATGCTTCAGCAGTGAGACATAGAATAAATTGCATTCGTAAGTACTGCATACTGTTTATATTCACATTAATAAACTAAATTATAATTAAATATTTTTACCTTTTTGTCACATATTTCATATACATAAAAAATAAATATTTTCCCGATTTTTAACACCTAAAAATCCGAGCCCTAGTAATAATACATGAATTTAGAAATGTAGCATGCGCTGAAAAATCTAGTTACAATGCATACTTAACTTGATAGCGTACCCCTCACAGCAGTGTTGACTTGTCGCCCGGTTCACTGTAGCACAGAGGCACAGGTTATCAGACAAATTCTACACACACCAATGTACACGTAGCTACAAGGCCACGATGTCACAAAGCCCCGAAAATAATCAACATCAATCATCTCACCCCTGTTGAGTTCGGGAGGTGGTGACCTCGTGGGATTCTTGAACTGGGTCCAGTTTTTCCTCTCTTTTTTTTTCAGTGACTTTGAAATGACCCCCCCCCCCCCTTATCTATCTACCTTCCATAGCTCTACATCCATCCAATTCACTCAATCCTCCAGGAAAATGCCGGGAAACTACCTTATTTCAAGTCCCAAGGCATCTGTAGCTAATACAGCTACACACATTACTCCCGTCATCACATAAATATGGGTCCAACACGGCTCAACACACACCCAAGTAGATGGCTGCGTGGCTCAGCGGTAACGTTCTCGTCTGCTGTACCCAAGGTTGCAGGATTGAATCCTGGCGCAGTCAGCTGGCATTTGAAGGTGCGTAAATTCGAGGGAGCCGTGTCTGTAGATTTACTGGCACGTTAAAGATCCCTTTCGGGGCAAAATTACGGCACCCCGGCGTCTCTAAAAGGCGCAGTAGTTAAAGCGGACGTAAAACCTTTATAGTACATTATGCAACGAGCCTATAATGGCAATAATTAAGACAAAAATAAGTTTACAAAACAGGTGAAGCGAGTTTTATAATTTCCATACGAGTGTCTTAATTACCATTACATAGGCGAATTGTATACGACTGTTTATGTTCGACGATTATTATAACTATTTTATGTTCGAAAATAAATGTTCATAATTATCTGTCGAGATTTCACCAGTTTTATGCACTGAACAGAGCTCATGGGACGCAGAGAATGCCTCCTCTAATACCCACTATGACACTAGCCATGCAGTGAAATTTAAAATAGGAGACCGTGGAAATCAGCGCAGATGCCATGCTATCCTTACCTAATTGGTCACACAACTGTTTTTTGAGCTCTGATTGGAAGGAAAAACTGTATCTTAATGAAAACTTGTACTATAATGAGCCTAATTATAGAACAGTTTTCTGACATATAATATTTACAATTCGCCATGGTCAAACATAATTTTTATTTTATTAGCCTACTTTCGATTTTTGCAAAAAATGAAAGTAGACTTATGAGATCAACACAGGGCGAAAAAAAGTGTGTCTGTCTGTGTGTGTGTATGTGTGTGTGTGAGTCTGTGTGTGTATGTGTGTGTGTGAGTCTGTGTGTGTGTGTGTGTGTGTGTCTGTGTGTGTGTGAGTGTGTGTACTCTGAATGTCTGTCCCCCCCTATCAATTCGAACACGGTGAAACCGAATTGAACGAAATTTTGTACAGAGGTAGCACTAGTAAAGGACACCTCAGTGTCATACTTTATATCGCCGCCATCTTTACCAAAACAGAATGGCGGACACTCAAATGTTCAAAACGTAAAATCAAATTACGGCTAAACTAATCATCCGATCTCTACCAAATTTGGTGACAACATACCTTTATATAGGACGCGTCTTTCACCCAAACTTCAAGGTCATCGGCCATGCCATTTCAGGATGGCGGCCGTGTGAATTATGCAACCATTTTAATAAATAGCTTAAGACCCACCAATTCCGATTATCGAGCCTAGGGGGGTTTAAGCTATCCTGAAGGTCGTGATCCGTTATTTATTATAATTTAATATTATAATATTATACAGTATGAGTGGCTTAAAAGAGCTGAGCCGTTTGTGTCACACGACAAGATGGCAGCTGTCCTCATGTGCCTGTCTTATATTTCAGTAGTTTTAGTATGTTGTATGTGATATACCGTACTGATACAATAATATAAACTTTGTATGAAATGATCTTTAATGAAGATGTACTGCAGTGAAGAAATCGTTTATTTAAAGTCATTATTTGCCAACAGTTTGTATCTAATATGTCAGTTAAGAACACCTGACGTCATGGATACGGTTAGCTCTGGGCTAGCATGTTAGTCTGACACCCAGTTGACTGGGGATCGAGTACTGCTACAGTTAGGTTTTTTTTTTTTTTTGAATTCTTTTACAAATGATGTGCACGAGCTTTTTCCACAGATACTGAATAAAATGTCATTTAGCTCAAAGGAGAGGATAAAGTATACACTCGTATATTAATAAAATCACAGTCCCAGCATCGCACATAAACAGAAGACATTAGAAAAAGGAGAATAGAAGAACTAGATACACGTTGTCATTAACCACAGCCTTCTTAATGCCTCTGTACGGTGCTGTCCTCTTGTGGGTTATGTGGGTAATATTGTTCCAAACATAACGCTGTGTAAATGCCTGAGCTGGCCTCCTGAAGTATGGCAATTTTGTAATACTGGTAGTTCAACTATTAGCCACGATCGCGCTCCGAATACCTTTAAACACTGCCAGCTGGATCGCCTCCCTCTTGGCTACTTTAAACTGCCTACTCATTCAACACCCATAGAACACTGCCATCGCAGTACATTACGATGGCAGTGCATAGGCGTACAAGATAAAGATTAATTCACTGATAGGTCGCAGCACCACCTACTGTGATTGGGGCGGAAGATTCTTAATTTTGCAGGCTGGCTTAATATAGAGATTAACGGACGTGAATGCATTACAATAAGTTAGTAGTTTTGTTATTCAATCATCATAAAGTATATAATATTGATCTTGACACTTACTGGCTTATTATCAATATAAAAGAAAACAAACAATACATTGTGGTTGGGGTGATTGTTTTAGGGATGAGGACAAAGAGTCATAAAGATACCCATACATTTAGGAGAAAGTAGGCTATATGTTCTTTGCTGAACATCTTGTTTTTATAATCTGTTTTAATTCCTTGGTTGGGGGTAGTTGGGATAAAACACGGTTGTGTCAGTGTGCTGATTTAGAAGGCTATTTCTGGATGAGAGTAGCTTCCCGTGGTTGGGAGAGACTACTGGTGTAGTGTGTTGGTGTTAGTGTTTAATCTCTTGGGGGCGTCCCTGCAAGATGCAAGTATCTGCTAGGGGATGAATGTCTAGTTGCAAGCTACTGGGCTAGCCTGTCTGCTGAGCGGAATGAGTAATTCAATAAATGTTCAGAGTCAGCGGCTCGACGCTCTGCAGTCGAGTCGCGTGCCGTGAGTACAATGGAGTCGGACGAAGCAATTACTGACCGCTACGGTCAGGGGCACTTACGGCTAAGGTCAGGTGGGGGTATGAGGACGTGAAGTGGAGTGTAATCAGTAATACAAGTGTAGCTTACTGACCAAGTATTTAATGGCCAGTTGATGTAATGGTACGTCCCTCTTGGGGAGTTTGAGCAAATATAAATGTGGTACAATTTGTAAAGTGTCAGGGTAGGTGTTTTACAAAATAAAGGATTCTGAGCACGAACTGAATCTCACCTGATGAAGAACGGACGTCGGGCAGAGCCGCTGGCGAAGAACACAACAGAACAGATAATCCTTCCCTTCTGGGCTCTGTTCTTATACGTTGCGGTGCTGCTTGGTCAGCATTGCGTCAATGTAGCTGCCCCAGATAGTTGTTAGTGTAAATGTTTGTGTATGTTTTGCAAGTAGTTGGTTAACCTCCTAGGCTTAGGTGGCCGCCGCTTGCTGTGTAGAGATATGTCCTGGAGGTATGGTGTTTCCAGTTGGGGTGGTTTTGGCGAAAGATGGCGGGGTGGCTCTCCGGGGGTACTGCCCCCCGGGCTGTACAAGCCCCCCTCATCGATTAGTTCACGTCCTCGCGAACGGGAAGTAGAGTAGGCGTGTCGTTGTGATGGTTTCTTCTTGTTTTCTCCTCGTACCTCTTCTTCTTCGTCTTCCGTGTCGGTGTCGTGTAGGTGTATCGATGTCGTAGTGATGTGAGTCTAGCGTGTGCTCAGAGGAGTAGGTTTTGGGTATACATAGTTATACATAGTTAATTGTTGATCTGAAATGAGTCACTGTAAAATTTGACATTGGAAATAGTAACGATAAAAATACAAAAAAAAAACATGATCTTGACATTATATCCATGTTGGTATTATCCAGGGAGGAAAAAAACCATGGCTGGACGGGTGGTTGTGCCGTCCGGCGCAGTGTGGAGAAAAAAATTGCTCCCTGCGATGTATTGTGTAGAAGATGGAAGAGAATAGAAAAAAACAGGTGCCCCAGGGTATAAGTTAAAGGTATATCAGAATGGTTTATTGTTGGGATGAAACGGGACACCTTTACAAATTTTGGCGTTAGGAGAATAGAAAGGAAAGAGACAAAAGTGTGTAGAAATGTGTTTGGTGTTATGATGTTGCAGTGTTTTATGTATATTCTTCATATTCGACGGTTTGACAGTTGCTTACAATTTTTATTACAATCCTTATGTTCTAGCCTTAATTAGGTTAATACTATTACTAAACCTCATGAGTATCTTTTTCCTGTGTATATGGCCATAGCGCCTTTCCTTCTTGGCCACCTTAACCTTGTGCCACTCATCTGTGGCATTTTGACCTGCCACTGTGGTTTAGTGGCTAAACCGTTTGCCTGCTCTCGTGAATTTCCCTCCGTGGGTGGAAGAATTCACCTTGATGGCTAGATTTGGCACTTACAAGGTTGTACCATTCCTGGCCATCGCGTATCGCTCATTATTTAAGCGGTTTCATATCTGTAATTGCGTCAACATCGCTCGGTGCCCCACGGTCACCTTACGTTGCTGGCCGCGGCGTCGTCACCTTTAGGGGTGCGACTGAAAAAATGACGAGGATCATTGGGTTTGTGTGTGAGAGATAAGTAGTGCAATTCATTGTTGGAAATATATTTACAATAGACATGTTTATGCTCCTCGTCCTCTGTAAAATAAAATGCCTTAATGGCCATTTCATATGTGGTTCTGTGCATGCCGTTGCTTCCTGGCTTTCCTGCATTCCTGAAAGTGGATTATGTTATTATGATTACAGTACATGTATAAATATATCAGTTCCCTCGCTGCGCTTATTATATAGACTAAGTGTAACGCCCCTTAAGTCTAATTTAGTCTAGTTTAGCCTAATCTTAGTCTAGCTTAGCCTGAGCCGACTGGATCTTACCATCCTGTCTGTATCCTTCCTCTTTTATCCGTGTATTTGTGTGTGTAGCCCGCTATAGGGCGGTGTAGTGTATCAAATCTGTTACAACTGTGACCATGGTCTTTGACGATCTCTGCCGTATCGATGGAGCTCTTTCTCCGAAATTCAAATACATATTTTATGAAATACCCTTGGCCATAAATCTTCTCTCGCACCGCTGTGGCCGGTCAGCTTTGGTTGCTGTGCCGAGCTGTCGCATATATCGCTTTAGTATGGGTCGGCTGGCTTCTGTGCCACCGCCCTTGGTGCGCCTATCGTGCTGTAGCCTATTTTCATTAGAATTAGTGTTACTATTATTATCGCTTTATCGGACTTATCCTGGCAACGTCTAGCCGCCAGGTGCCGAACGCTGTGTGTCGCGTTCGCGTTGCATACGCGTTTTCGCTATATATTGTCGCATCGCACATTTCTTGATTTCTTAATTATTTTACTGTATTGTCGGGCTTACCCTGGTAACGATTTTAGTTGCCAGGTGCCGAACGCTCAATCTTAATTCTATTTGTCTTAACGTATTGTCGGTCTTACCCTGGTAACGGATTTTGGTTACCAGGTGCCGAACGCTCAATCTTAACCCTATTTATCCTATGTATTGTCGGGCTTACCCTGGTAACGGATTTTGGTTACCAGGTGCCGATCGTTCTATCTTAACTAGAAAAGTGCTTAGCCTAAAATATTTAAAAAAAGAAATATATATATATATATATTGTATTTACAAGCCGAAATGGTCCTTAGTCTAGTGCCGAAATGTACTGTAGCTATTGTTTCACAACAATGCTTATTAAATTTGCTTAAGTCTAAGTTGCCTTTTGAATGCAACTGTATCTTATATACTAGAATTTTGATCGGGGGCTCGTCCGGTCGATTTCTCTTCCGGGGGCCCTTGTAACCTATTGCTGAGACCAGAACCCAGCAATGGCTCGTAGTCCCCTCCCTTAATACTAATTGTCGACATCGCTCTCTTAATAATTAGTATAGGCCTGCGCGAGGGCGTTGCGAAGGAGCAGACGCCTCGCTCGGATATCCTTTTCGTCGCTGTTATACCTGCCTGTGTTGGCATTATTCGACATTTATCATCTGTTTATATTTATTGCTGGGTTGCCCACGAAACCCCTTTTGGCAGCCCGTTGCATACCTATTTAATATCTCTGGCCACCCGGAGCGTGACCATTTAAGCTCTGGAGACTCGGTGTCATCCATTTATGTGGGCACGGGTCCGAATGATCGCATTCATTCCATATGCATTATTTATTATTCATTTGTTATTATATATATGGTCGTCTTCACCTCGTCTGGCGGGAAGAGGACTTGGCGGATCTAGGATTGGTCCCGCTGAATCCTGAGATCCTTCTTCACTTCCGCGAGTGAAAGGCTAACTTCCCGCCATAGAAGCTCTACTTAGGTTACATACTAACTAGAAGTCTAGTCCTAGTGTGGTCGTCTCTAGGTCCGTCTGTCAGTCATTCAGTCAACTGGGTCAGGCCTCATCATCGTCTTCTCCAGCTCTGTTCTTGTGTGGCGACTCTGCCTTCCATTTACACTCTCATCACCATCCAGTGTGATATCAGATTCCTTTTTTTTTTAATAAGTGTGATATGTAAATAATTTACCATGTAATTATGTAAAATTTTAAGTGTTCTGGGGTTGTAGGATCTTTTAAATGCATTGTCTACTTTAGGCTTGTAATTGCCATGTCGCATTTCCAGCGGTAATGCCTTGGTAATTTCCTGGAGGCGTTAGTGGGTTGGTAGGGCGTTGGGTCCCTGTTATTAGGATCCGGGGTGTTATTTGCTGAATGGGCTTAAAGCGTGGTAGGAGAGGGTCGTGCATCGTTGGACTTCATGTTTATGGTGGCCGGGAGCCGATGATGCTGCTAGGATGTCTTTACAGTGAGTGGATGGGGTAGGTTTTTCCCAGGTGTGCAAAATTTTAAAAATGCCATGCAGGTGTAATAATAATAAACCGTGGTATGTGGATGGGACATTCCATGCATGGAGATGGATATGAGGCGTATCCGCTCTCACTTGAGGATAAGGCATGGGTCGAGGTATAATAATTCTATGTCCCTTACATGCGGGATTATTTAATAAAAAAAGAGTTGTTAGTATAAATGTGGCCTCATCTCTTTACATACAGATGTGCATTACGCTTGATATTGTTTCCGACTCACCCCTAATACTCGGGTGTAGGCATTTGGGGCCAAGGTGTAGCATACCTGAATTTGTTTAGACGCATGGCCTGATCGCCTATAATGTTTTTTTTTAATACAAGGAAATAAGTTATTAGGGGGGGGGTTGTTCCCTCATGGAATCTGTCTGCATCCGCCCCTGATTGTTGGGCGTGCGTAGGAAGGGAGTGTCCGAGGCTGCAATTAGCGCGGCTGCGTGTGTGAGGTCGCGAACCGCTGCCGCACGCTGGCGCGTGGGACGTTATCGGATAAATCTTATCTTGTGTCGCGTGCTGAGTGTTATCATCCTTGTAGGCATGTACCTGTACTCGTGAGATGAATCCGGCCCATAGTATTTGTGTGTTAGTGGATGCAAGGCCTATTGTAATGCCGCTGAATCCTGTGTCAACATCCTTGTCACTGTATGTCGTTATGTTATTGTTTTGTGTGAGTGTCATCATGTCTGCGTGACATTGTCACTTCTGGCTATGAAAAAAATGTCTACCGGCAATAGTATGTCGCAACTCGCTGGAATTTGCTTATTCGCAACGCAGTGCTTTTTCGTGTTTTTGTTTTTGTGTCCTTGTTTGTAGGAAGTTTCTAATGTTATGTATGAAGGCTAATGAAACGTGACTTTCGCCATTGTCCGTATGTTGACATTGTTTTACATTCTAGGAGGGCCAATGTGTTAACCTGTCGTGTTTTCACTACCAATGTTGTGTGGACTTTTCTTCCGCAAAACCGCTGTTTTATGTAATTGTCTATAATTTGTGTCTAGCAAGTCTATTGCCTGTGTTCGGGGTAATCCAAGTTTGCCATGATTTTTGGCCCAATATGCGGTGTTACCTCTTTTGTGTGGGAAATTGTCTGTGAGAGTGGTGTCCCCCGTATTTAGGTGTCGGGCATTATGGTTCAAAAAGAAAATGTCTTGTGGTCCCCGTAGAAGCCTGGCGTTCTCGGTACGCCCCCTATTGGTAGTCCCGGGGTCGCTAATGCCCTGAGTAGGCTGTTGTAGCGAGTACCTTGGAACGAATATACGCTCCTGTATGTATGTTAAAGAACCTTCCTGTGTTCATGATTGTGTGGCTCAATCGTTTATGTGCTTGTATAGGGCGTTAGTGCAATGCATCTGCTTTAGGCTTATGCCTGGGCTAATGCCTTGGGACCATATTTTCTGGGTTTTATGTACCGTGGCGTATATTGTGTGTTTGAAACACGCATGCGAAGATGTACGTTAGTGTGCGTGTCTTGTGTGTTTCCGAACGTCCCTCGTATTTCACTTCGGGAGTTATCCGGCATTGAAAATGGCGTGAATGATTGTGTGTGTACCTTCCAAAGCGAAAGCGCTTCTAGGCTGTGTGCTGCTTGCGAAGGTCGGCTGTCCCATTATGTCTTATCGCTGACTGCGATAGTGTCAAGTTTCACTGACGTGGGCATTACCTGCTACTGGTCTGGCGGTCTGCATGTGTTAAGCACGTGTGTGTGGGTTTGGTGACACGCTCTTCTATTGTGAGCATATATGATGTGCCTTCGGCTCCCGTCATGGAAAAGAACCTACCTCTCTTCATATATTGTGTCCCCAAATTTTGTGATATTGTATACATGATGCGAATATATTCCTGTTTGTGTGACTGTCCCTTATCGCTGTATCCTTCAATTGGGTGGCTACACGACCTTGCGCTCCTGGTATTCAGAAGGTCGCGGGTTTGAGACCGTCTTTGTTCAGGATGATCATTCCTGTTGCCCTTTGGGCCTGTGCCTCTGGGACAGTTTTGTTAGTGTTACTGATGTTTTGTGGCAATTGAGCTTACTGTGTGCCTTCCGGAAATATGTGGGTTTTCCCAAAGTCTGGGATTTCACCCTTTGGTGTTCACACCTGGCTTAGCAACTGTCGAAGGGGATGAGAAAATTTCTCCCGTCCTGTGGCGCACATTTTGCGCAGTGTCTTACAATGTGACATAGTAATATAATATAAAATGTTCATTCCCTTCTTACATTGATGCGTTTATAAGGTATATTTTCCCTTACTGGATACCTTGTCTATGTCATCTTGGGAAACATGTTTTATAGTGTGGCTCTGTGTGAATGAAGGCTAGTGCATATGAAAAGTTGTATAATTATGTGTTCTCCATTGCCGTGCGCGTAAATGTGTGTTGGTCCTCTCTGGGAGCCTGGGTTCGGTCTCATGCAAGTCCCTACCCTTCTTGGTATATTCGGCCTTTTTCTATGGCAACTGTGTTTACCGTGTTATCTCAAAATTTATCACCGGGTTTTCCCCTGAACTGTGAATGTTATCCCCTGGTATTGTACGCTTAGTTTGAGCGACATCATAGGGGACGAGAAAAATTTCTGCTGTGGGCAGTGTAATAAATTTAAAAAAATAACATGCACTTATGGCTTAAATATGTCTATAGCATACAAATTATATAGTTTTGTGCCTGTGTTTTCTGTGTTTACCCTCTACAGGGGTGGAACCTGTCCTTTGTGTGTCAATTGTAGTGTGCGCGCCCCCGTGAGGGCTTTCGGGAATATTTATCCCTGGGCGTGTGCGGCCAGTAAATTTCACTATTGATCGCACGCCCTCGCTCGTCGGGGTGAATTATTGCGCCCTATTATGAAGGCATAGGCCTCAGGTTCCCATTGAGGCGGTTCTTTACTATCTTTCAGGGGTGTTTTAAGTAAAGCAGGCTTATGCCTACGTTCCCCGTAGTGCCTGTTAATAGGCGTAGAGATGACGGCGCCTGAAGGGCTGGGTTGGGTCCGCGCCCCCCTATTAGCGTCTGTGTGAGTGTATGCCCTCTTGTCTGCCTGGCCGCGTGGGGTGGGTAGTAAAACTTCCTTAAACCCCGTGTATTTTGTTGTGGATGCAAGATAGTGTGTGCAGGCGTGTATGTTACACCCTGGTGGACTGTAAATAATCCCCCTGTATGACTTTGCACTGGGGGTGCATATGTTAGTGTCCACCTCCATTCTGGCAAAATTGCCCTCTGAACTGGCGGTAGGGGTCATGTGATTGTCTCTGAATGGCCTTGCAATGTATTGGAGGGTAGTCTGATCGATTTCTGGTCTATGGCCACGGTAGACTCCTTTCCTTGTGTCTGCCTATGTGTGTAGGTTTGTGTGGGCTTATCGTGCTGTGGCACAGGCTCTACGTTCTCAGCCCATGACATAGTTTCCTCCAGGTCTCTCTCTGTGTTATGATGTGTGCCTGAGAGCCCTGGCGTCAACTCCCTCTCGTTCGTCCTTTCTGAGGGGGTTGGCGCAGGTTCTGCCCCTCGGTCTGGCAAAATTGCCTCCCGGACCGGAGCTGAGGGACGTGTGTTCATGTGAACTTGGCCCTGTAGTGTGTTGGAGGCTAGCCTGACCGCTTCCTGGCCTATGGCCACGGCAGACTCCTTCCCCTGTGATTTGCTAGGTGTAGAGATGGACATCCCCGCGAATTGCCGAGTCAGCGTATCTACGCCTATGTCCTCTCCTAGCTGGGCTGGTGTCCCTGCCGCGAACTCAAAAATGGCCTTGTTGGCTTGGAGTTCCCGGTAATCATCCCAAATTTGGGCTTACTGCCTATTGAGGCATATGGTCCGTTGGCAAATTACTGTGTTGACGTGTTTGCGTCCTATACGGTTCTGTGGCCGCCAACTGGAGAAACGCCTGTTCGCGAATAAGCTCCCTGTATTGGGCATATAAAATTGTGTAGAGCACCCTCATCCTCTCTAGGGTTGTGTTATCTATTGTAGGACCATGTGTAGTGATTAATTGGTCGTATATTCTGTTCCTTTGGACATGGCTCTAGCACCTCAGTAATAATGTAAATAGTATTGGTGTACCCCTATTGCCTCTATGGCTTACAATCCCTGTTGCTTCTGCATGTGGTGCCTTTCTGAGTTAAGGGTGGGTATAAAAAGAAATGTGTGTGAGATTTCTGATTCTTTCCAGGAGGGGGGGGGGGGGGGGGGGTGACAAAAATTTCCCTTGTGTTGCTAGAGTGAAGGGAAAAATAATGCTTTCTCTAAAAAAATCAACTTTTTCGCTTGGCTGTTTGCGGTACGGATCGCTTTTACCACGAGGGTTCGTTGTTTGAGTCCCTACCCTTATTTTGCGTGGTAGCAGCGCCTCCACCAAATATGTTTTAATCCCTTGGTTGGGGGTAGTTGGGATAAAACACGATTGTGTCAGTGTGCTAATTTAGAAGGCTATTTCTGGATGAGAGTAGCTTCCCGTGGTTGGGAGAGACTACTGGTGTAGTGTGTTGGTGTTAGTGTTTAATCTCTTGGGGGCGTCCCTGCAAGATGCAAGTATCTGCTAGGGGATGAATGTTTAAGTGCAAGCTACTAAACTGGCCTGCTAGCTGAGCGGAATGAATAATTCAATAAATGTGCCGATTCAGCGGCTCGACGCTCTGCAGTCGAGTCGCGTGCTGTGAGTACAATGGAGTCTGACGAAGCAATTACTGACCGCTACGGTCAGGGGCACTTATGGCTAAGGTCAGGTGGGGTATGAGGATGTGAAGTGGAGTGTAATCAGTAATACAAGTGTAGCTTACTGTCCAAGTATTTAATGGCCAGTTGATGTAATGGTATGTCCCTCTTGGGGAGTTTGAGCAAATATAAATGTGGTACAATTTGTAAAGTGTCAGGGTAGGTGTTTTACAAAATAAAGGATTCTGAGCACAAGCTGGATTCTCACCTGGTGTAGAACGGACGTCGGGCAGGGCCGCTGGCGGAGAACACAACAGAACAGATAATCCTTCCCTTCTGGGCTCCGTTCTTATACGTTGCGGCGCTGCTTGGTCAGCATTGCGTCAATGTAGCTGCCCCGGATAGTTGTTACTGTAAATGTTTGTGCATGTTTAGCAAGTAGTTGGTTAACCTCCTAGGCTTAGGTGGCCGCCGCTTGCTGTGTAGAGATATGTCCTGGAGTTATGGTGTTTCCAGTTGGGGTGGTTTTGGCGAAATATGGCGGGGTGGCTCTCAGGGGGTACTGCCCCCCGGGCTGTACAAATCGTTACGGTCTTCTATGGAACACGTTATTTCAACTGCCTTTTCTCTCGTTCTTTCACACTGGCCCAGTATTCGCGCATTCTTCTTCGGCGAGCTTCCTTTCGTTCTTCGGTCCACTTCTTGCCAGTTTTCAATATAGGTTTTGGCTGAAAACTCTGTATTTCCCCAAGTTTCTTCTTCAAAGAGTCACGTTCCAAGATGTCCTCATGTGATATCCCCAGATCTTGTAGGTCTTTTCCACCTCGGTAAACCAGATCCCTTTGGTTTTCTTTCCCGTAAAGTAGGCACAGAATCGATTGGACAAACTTCCGGAGTTCATTCGAACATACATATTATTATTATTATTATTATTATTACTGGGTGAGTTAGCCGTGGTCGTTACGGCATGATTGCTGGCAGTCGCTCACATCCGGGAGGCGAGGAGGTTCGAATCCCCCGCCGGAAACCTTAAAGATGGTCTTCTGTGGTTTCCCATCTTCCTTCCAGGCAAATACCGGGATTGGTCCGTAACTATAGGCCACAGCCGCTACCTTCCACCTCCTCGTCCTAACATTCCAACTTCCCTCCCCAACGGTACTTGTAGCTCACCCATTGGGTGTCCGTCTCGAAGCAGCTACAAAAAAACTGGCAAGCCGAACATGTCCTCGGACACTCCCGGCACTCAAAGCCTTACGCTAAAAAAATATATATATATTACACACCCAAAAACACGTGGCTGATGACCAAGATTTCCCAAGACCCTAAAATGAATTAACAACAAAACCTTGCTTCATTGTGGTTCAAGAAAGGTGCGCAAACTAAAATAAAAGAAGGAATTTTAATGTAGAGTTTTTCTGCAATGTAATTGTCAGTTAGAGTTATTATCAATGTGTTGGCGCTCTAAATCTGGCCAGCTCTCTTATTATTTCCGACATTTATGTGCGGCCGGTTGGTATGAGTTATGGCCATATGGAGAATGTCACGCCCGTTCAGTCCACACCCTAACATACTATAACAATTAATTGCTATGGTTAGCACCAAATAGTCGTGGATAATTATAGTTTGGTTTGTTCTTCTCTTGTCAGAGTAACTAACAGCCTGTGGGCTGGCCGGACACTCCCTGCCTGCCCGCCGTTCTGTTCCATGCCGCCCAAACTCCTTGGTCTTCAACCCCAACTCTCACGATTGATCTCGTTCTCGGTCATTATTGAGGAACCTTCCGTGGTATTACAGAGACCTCAAAAGCGAGGAACAGGTTTTGGAAGTCGGTAGGGTTATATTACACTCCCAGTTGTACCTTGGAGGATTTAAATCGTGCTAACCTCAGTCATTTTAGCTGATGGACATGAGAGAGAAGCTGGTATTCAGAAAGGTGTGAGGTAAGGCTGCAACTTATCACCCATACTTTTCAATCTTTACATTGAACAAGCAATGAAGGAAATTAGAGAGACATTTAAAGTGGGAGTGAAGATTCAAGGAGAAATAATTTCAACTCTGAGATTTGCTGATGACATCGTCATCTTGGCCGACACGCCTGAGGATTTGAATGAGTTTTTGAATGGTATGGACTCCGTCTTGAGGAAAGAATTCATGATGAAAATTAATAAATGTAAAACAAAAATATTGGAATGCAGTCGCATTAGATCAGAAACCTCTATGGACATCAAATTGGCAGGGGAAAATCTAAAGGAAGTAGGAGACTTCTGTTACATAGGAAGCAAAATAACCAGTGATGGAAGAAGCAAAGAGGATATAAAAAGTAGGTTGGCTCAGGCAAGGAAAGCATTTCTACAGAAAAGAAATCTGTTTACATCGAATATAGATTTAGGTATTAGGAAGTCATTTTTGAAAACCTTTGTCTGGAGCGTGGCACTCTATGGAAGTGAAACTTGGACTATGGGTGCAGCAGAAAAGAGGAGAATTGAAGTGTTTGAAATGTGGTGTTACAGAAGAATGATGAAGCTCAGATGGGCAGATAGGGTTACAAACGAAGAGGTATTAAGACGAGTGGGAGAGGAGAGATGTTTCTGGCGACTGCTAATGGAGAGAAGAGATAGGTTGATAGGACACATACTAAGACAACCAGGAATAGCAAGCTTAGTTATGGAAGGAAGGGTCGAGGACAAGAACTGTGGGGTTAGACCAAGGTTAGAATATGTTAAACAGATTGCCTCGGATGTAGGGTGTGGTAGCTATGTAGAGATGAAACGATTAGCTCAGGACAGGGAGGCATGGAAAGCTGCATCACACCAGTCAAAAGACTTAAGACTCAAACAACAACAACCTCAGGGTTTCACAACTAGTGTGACGTGGGTTGGCAAACATGGCTTTGCATCCATTCACTTGTGCTGGTCCTTCCCAGTAGACCACCCTTGGTCAGCTCTTGTTTTCTTCCAACCCCGACGATAGTACAGTATTTCTTAACATAAGGACACCGGGAAGTGTTTGCTAATGAAAGAGACATACAAATATTGCATTATGCAACAAGCCTGTAATGGACATAATTAAGACACGAGTATGTTTATAATTACAATACGAGTGTCTTAATTACCATTATAGGCGAGTTGCATGCGACTGTTTATGTTCGACGATAATTATAACTATTTTATTGTCGAACATAAATATTCATAAATATCTGTCGAGATTTCGCCAGTTTTATGTACTGAATACCTCACTATGGCACTAGGCACGCAGTGATATCTGAAATAGGAGACCGTGGAAGTCAGCACAGGTGCGATGCTATCCTTACCTAATAAGTCACACAACTGTTTCTTGAGCTTTGGTTGGTGGGAGAAACTGTATCATAATAAAACTTGTACTATAATGAGCCTCATTACGTTATAGTACAGTTTTCTGACATATAATATTTACATTTCGCCATGGTCGAACATACGTAAAATATATTTCCTTTCAGTCTTCCCCATATTTTTCTTTCTTTCTTTCTTTCTTTCTTTCTTTCTTTCTTTCTTTCTTTCTTGACTGTCACCACGGAGGCCCAGGTTCGATTCCCGGCTCTGCCACGAGATTTAATTCTGGTCTGAGAGCTCGTGAGGTAAAACTGAGAAGAGGTGGGTTCGATTTCTACCAAGTGTACTGTCGACCAAAATATTATGTGCACTCGATTTTGAAGGTTGTTTGTGAAGTAACCAATAGACCTACACAAAATCCAATAACATCATCATTTTCGTCGTTCTATTTTACGTTAGTTCATGTAGGTTTGGAATTTTTAATTTATATTTTAATAGTTTTTTATCGCAGTTGAAACACAAAAAGTGTCTGTTTTTAAGCGTGTTTCAACCATGCGTCACATTTAAGAATTATTATCTCGCAAACCCGTCATCAGATCAAATTCCAAATTTTAACACAATATACATAGGAATGTTGTATAACTGGTTTATTAATTCCAAAATTTTGTGTGTTCAACAATGAAAGTTGTTATCATTTTTGTAAGGTAACTTTATCTCGACTCGGGGTCGTTGGAATATGTAGTTCTTGGTTGCGTTGTAATCCTTATACATCAAAAAGTTATGCTGTATGACTGTCAAATGCGTAAATTAATTCACTTATTTTATATCGGTTTGTATTTGTACGGGAAATTATGATATAGTTCGCCAGTTAGCCGCTCCGGTGAAAGCTGTACAGTGTTGTCAAGATGGGCTCCATCACGCGTCATGGCGCGCCTCGCTCGGAAGTGCAGGGCTCCATATCAGCAACGCTGTACAGCATTTCCCGGAGCGGCTAGCTGGTGAACCATGTCTCAATTCCCCGTACAAATACAAACCGATATAAAATAAGTTAATTAATTTACGTATTTCACAGTCATACAGCATAACTTTTTGATGTATAAGGATTACAACGCAACCAAGAACTACATTTTCCAACGACCCGAGCCGAGAAAAAGTTACCTTACAAAAATGATAACAACTTTCGTTCTTGAACACACAAAATTTTGAAATTAATAAACCAGTTATACAACATTCCAGTGTATATTGTGTTAAAATTTGGATTCGATCTGATGACGGGTTTGTGAGATAATAATTCTTAAATGTGACGCATGGTTGAAGCACGCTTAAAAACGGACACTTTTTGTGTTCCTACTGCGATAAAAAAAATATTAAAATATAAATTAAAAATTCCAAACCTACATGAACTAACGTAAAATAGAATGACAAAAATGATGATGTTATTGGATTTTATGTAGGTATATTGGTTACTTCACAAACAACCTTCAAACTCGAGTACACATAATATTTTGGTCGACAGTAAGCTATCATGCATGTGGTTTTCCGTGGTTTCCCACTTCAATTCCAGGAAAATGCCAGGATGGTTCCTAAATTAAGGCCACGGCCGCTTCCTAGCCAAATCATATCCTCAATTACAAATACACACACTAGTACAGACATCACAGTGACACAGGTTATCAAAAAAAATTAACACACACCTATGTCTTCGGGGCTATAAGACTAGTATGTCACAAGCCATTAAAAGAATCAACAACTACAACAAGTCCTCCCCAATAGAAGATATCTCAATAAAATATCTCAGAACTAAGAAACATTAAAGAAGGTAATGTAAATAAGATACCATACAGTACGGGGATGTGCCTAATTGACATGGTTTTAGTATCTCGTTTTTTCCCAAAAATTGATTTTAAATTTAGGCACGTTTTTAGGTGGTATGGACTCCGTCTTGAGGGAAGAAATCATGGTGAAAATCAACAAACAAACAAAATTAATGGAATGCAGCCGAAATAAATCAGAAACCTCTATGGACATCAAATTGGCAGGTGAAAAGCTAAAGGAAGGAGGACGAAGCAAAGAGGATATAAAGGTAGGTTAGCACAGGCAAGGAAAGCATTTCTGCAGAAAAGGAATCTGTGGCAAGGAATATTGATTTTAGGTACTAGGCAGTCATATTTGAAAACCACTGTCTGGAGTGTAGCGCTCTATGGAAGTGAAACTGAGACTGTTGGTGCAGCAGAAAAGAGGAGAATAGAAGCATTTGAAATGTGGTGTTACTGGAGAATGATGAAGATCAGATGGGTAGATAGGGTTACAAATAAAGAGGTGTTAAGACGAGTGGGAGAGAAGAGATTTTTCTGGCGACTGCTAATGAAGAGAAGAGATAGGTTGGTAGGACACATACTAAGAAACCGAGGAATAGCAAAGTTAGTTATGGAAGGGTCGATGACAAGAACTGTAGGGGTAGTCCAAGGTTAGAATATGTGAAAGACATTGCCTCGATTGTAGGGTGTGGTAGCTATGTGGAGGTGAAACGATTAGCTGAGGACAGGGAGGTATAGAGAGCTGCATCAAACCAGTCAATAGACTGAAGACACGAACACAACTCACAGGTGCCCTTTCTTCAAGCCCTATTACTGACACAGGTCTGTTTCTTCCTTGTTATTAACAAGCTTGTATACAATACAGCAGGTGAAAGATGTTATGATTATAATCATAGCAGTGTCCAGAATAAAAATCCAACCTGGCCACTAATTTCTGAGAAATGTGTACTTTATTATGAGACAAATGAGTGTAGATATTTTCGTAAGAAAATGAAAAAAACAACTGTTTTTTTGTGCTGACCAGTAAAATATAAAGTGTTTTATTTACTTAATCTCATTTGTTAAGGTTCGTCAGTTCTGTTCATGCAATGTCATTGAGATATCTTGTATTGGGGAGGACTGGCATTTAAAAGCCAATATATTTTTATGTCATTTTCATCAACAAACGCTTCCCGGTGTCCTTAATAATTATTGGCCCTTGCTATTTCCATTCTGTTACAATCATTTCTTTTTTAGGTTTCTCCTGCCAACTGCTCGAGGCTCTTAAGGAGGCAGGGTGTGTGTAGCCCCAACACACATGGCGCACCCTGGGTAGTGCTACAACTTCAAAGACTCACAGATTGTAAGTTGGTGGCTCCGAGTGTTTCCTAATCTGGGGCCGTTTCTCTCCTTCCCTTCCCAATGACTTGGCCGAAATCACACGAGTATCGTCTGTCCTCGTCTTCTGTTGGCGAGGTTTGGTTTCTTTCAAGTAATTTCATTTGTACTTGTTGATCGTCAATGATTACAACGTCTTCATCTTGTTGCGACTCGTTGCATGTTCGTCGCAGTACCTTACTGCTTTCTGCTATTTAATTTTATTCTTGCACTTTTGAATATTTTATGTATTTAGACACTAAACTGACTAGTCATGGACATCAAGTGTTAGACCACATCCTTTGCCGTATGTAGTTAACTAAATTTATCACTACGGGCACAAGTGTTGACCGATAACAGTTCTAATTAAAATGAAAACATCTACTCTGTTTATACTGACAAGTCAAGCAGACCAACAAATAGACCACATATTGTATGGCCTAAATCCATCACTTCAAGCGCTAGTGTCGACCCATGCATGGCCAATTCAAAATCGAAATTTCTACTTCAGTTTTCGAAATTCACAAAACTCCTTCCCAAAATCCAGGAATCAAAGAATATATTAAAACAATCAACATTTCATTTAATTCTGGAGAACAAGTTCCATTTTATAAGCAAGAGCTTTAGCAGGTATATTTAAAATGCCATTTAGGCCAGAAGTAATTTTTGAAATTGTAATTTGCAATATCATAGAGCTTTTCAAGACACTGATTTTGACAATTTTCCGGGTCATCTGGCTTCTCCCCTTTTGCCATAATTGTCAAAATAGCTTAACTATACTTTTTTTTTATAAACTGGCCCCTATAGTCTGAGTGCCCTTAGTGTCATTTAAAAATGTGTTCCACATTATAAAAACAACAAAACGATTGGTTTTGACTTACTTGACTTAACTCCTTAAACTCCTCTTGAGAAGCAGAGGGCCGAAACAAGTGTCCACCAACTGGTTCTGTAGCGTGATGTGCATTGTATCATTCCCCAGAGTATCCAAGCTGCTCGCTCTCTTCCTCCCCTGATCTTCTCCATGTCATTCTGGTCTTCCTCTTCTCCTTTGGCCCTGACGATTCCACTCCATGGCTTGTTTAGCAATGCTGTCATCAGATCTACGCAGTGTGTGGCCAATCCATTGCCACTTTCTTCTCTTGATCTGCTGTTTCGGCAGTTGTTCTGTCCTCATCCACAATTCCTCATTTTACACCACATCTGGCCAGTGTAATCCTAAGATGTTCCTAATACATTTATTTACAAATGTCTGGATCTTTCGTGTCAAGGATTTGGTCACTTTCCAAGTATCACATGCATATGGCAGCAGCGACTTGATATTGCTATTGAAAATCCGTAATTTTGGGATTGGGTTTACTAATAGGATATTTTTTAGGAAGGTAGCCTTGTAATATATCAATTCTTGCCACAAGATGGCTTCACCCAGAGAAGCCATTTGTAACTTGGAAGATACAAAAAATAAATAAAAATGAATATTCTGCCTCATAAATGGCCTTTCTTTAAAATTTAAGCAAATGACATAATTAGTACTGTAATTGAACAAATCCACCTTTTGAAACGCTTCTTATCTCCGGGCGTGTGCAGATATTCTGAAAGGACTGGCTCGTACATAGGCCTTACCAAAACCTCCTATAAATTAATAAAGACGAAGGAAGGTTTACATGCATCTAACTAAAAAGAAACTATCCAATTTAAACTTACTCTATATTATGAAGCTGCATGCAAGAAATGGATAAATATAATAACAAAGAGTGACACACAAGAAATGCAATTAAAAATATATAATATAATAATATAATAACTAATATTTAGGCCTGTAAAGATTTCTTAGTTGGTTTTCACATTACCGGTAATGCGGTCGTCTGTCGTATGTGTCTAGTTTGTTCCTACACCACTTTGAAACTGGTCAGCCATGCCTTTATATTTCACGGTCCTCTTCAACGTTGCACTTGATAGGTGATTGTGGCATAACAGCAAGAACCCAATCACGTGGTAACCTCCATACTAAAACATATCTGAGTCTTCAAGCTTTTTTCTTTCCGTAGAAACACGAAGCACTCAGCTCAAGAGAGACACACTACCCAACCAGTCATCTCAATGTCCAGAGAGACAATCACCGGCAGTGCTCTCAGGTAGCTTGCTACCGCACGTCCCTCAAGCCACTCCAAGCAGGCCCCTTGCTCGGCTGTCTGACACACCCTGTTCCACGCCTAAGGGCTTCTTCCCTTCTCGTACACATCCAGTAGTTCATACCTTGGCGTCAGATAGCAGCCACGTCCAGAACTCATACAAGGCCATCTTCTAACAGACACAAGTGAGCTCGTTTGTCATAGTCCTAGCCATTTGGATAGGTAGCACCACTTGCAAGGGCACATACTCTTTCTCGTGACCAGCGACAGACTTATATCTCACCAACAAGTGACAGGCAATTACCTCCCCCACCATTCTCCGTACTTAAATATACCAAAACTGTACAAATGAAATATACTATATTCTTTATGAGACACTGGTAGTACTGAGAGTTAACTATTTTACCAAAATAAAAAGAAAAACCCCCAAAATACCAGAGACGAAAGTAGAAGGTGTTGAACAAAACCATTTACCCAGGCAGTTAAATAGTATGCACATAAGAGAATAACGAACTATGATACAAGAACACAGAGGTCACCTTTGATATATATATATATAATTGACAATTAAAAATATTACATGCATTTACAAGACAGGGATAAAATTTAAAAGAAATTAGTTCTTGGCATAAACAGCTAATTGAATATAAGCAAGGAATCCCACCGATTGAGGAGGAAAAGGGTTGAATTAATTATATTAAATGAGCAAATGAAAAGTCAAAGACCAACAAAAATATCCAACGTTAAATAAACAGATAAATTACCTTTAAAGGATACTCAAGGTATGAACCGAAACTAGTTTAAGTTCAAATACGGTCTCAACTCAATGCAATCAATTAAGTTAGTTTTATTAACAGGAGCGAATTCAAGGTACGTGTGATCGCAATCAAATCCTCAAAACATGTCTCCCTTTTTATCGACACGAAACAAAAAACTATTCTTTTTTTCTGCAAGGAAGAAACGATAACAATAGCTTAGGTTGTCACCAGGCAACCCATTACACAGAATAAAATAAGTGCCATAAACTTCGACACAAGTTACAGTGCCTATATGAGGCATACTAACAAGATACAAGGAGAAAAGAAAATTGTACGTAAAGATAATTAGGTTAAGAAAGTCCTTGCACTTGACCAAAATGAAGACTGAATTCTACATGGCTTGTAGCTCAGAAAATAAATTAAATAACCACATTCCCCCAAAAGATATATAGTAAGGAAATAGATAATTGGAAAGTATTTTAAATATATCGACGGATACCTTACCGTTACTCTGACCACGAGGCTAGACCAAAACACGATAGTGAACAACAGTCCGCCAACATAAAATAACACAAAGTTAAGAAATTACAATACGTCCAAGATAATAAAACATGTCGATACAAATAAAAGAGCTTCCAAAATATCTCACAATATTTACAAACCTTTTCTAAAACACACTGGTTGAGAAGCCAAAACTATTATTACACCAAATAAGTCAAAATATCTTCAGGGAGATGTCGGAAGTACTTCCTAATCAAGTTGTATATGAACATATTCCAGAATAGGGGCTATGTTATCCTTCAGGGCTAACCAGCCCGGTTTAAATATCGGAGTTATAAATTTTGTATCTTGCTTGTAAGGATTCCAATAGAGAATCACTTTTCTTATTATCACTGTATCCAAGGTAACAGCCTTTTGTTGACTTCGGCAGCCATCGGAGAAAATCGTAGATAGAGAGTACAGCGCTCCAAGCGTCAAATCCAAAAGGAGTAGTACTAATATTCTCCGTCAGATGGCAGCATCCCGCAGCGACAAACGAGTTTCTATTCGTGCTCAACAGGTAGCGTGGCAAGTCTGTTTATCTCAAGCACAAGCACAACAGCTAGACCAACTTGGTTACATATTAGCAAGGATAAAGTTCACGTCAGGGAAATTAAAACGCGTCATCTCTCCTCCCCACTATACAGGACGATAGGACACAAATGTACACCAAGTCTATGTGTTGAGAGAGAGAGGGAGTAAATAGAGCTGCATATGAATATCAGTTCGTTCTTTCATAATAGTCCAAGGTTCGCCAATCTTACCATCTTCAAAATAGGCACGCACCAAAGCGTTCATGCATCTAACCTTTTCCAACATGCTTAGAGTTTCAATTCCTTACTTGGCAACAAAACAGTTTTTCTTTTTTTAACATTAAATACAAATTAGACGTTTTCTTGGCTGATGAAAACACACTCCATCTCAATGTAGAGGACACGTCTTTACTCGACGAAGTCCGGGCCCAGAACATTCGCCACAGTCGCCAACTCGCCAACCAGGATGACAATATCAGCTCTAGATCTGAAACCAAATTGTCCTCCGACAGCAAGGGTCCATGTTCTTTCTTCATGACATATTACGATAATGCATCCTTACAACCAGTTCACAATCATCCAAATAAGTAATAAATGAACAACCGAGTATCATTTTCCAAAAGACCCCAAAAAATTCCTCCCATCTCAAAGATTCCTTGCTTTTACAAAATAGGATCGTAAGTTATTACCTCTGATAACCCTACGGTTTACATCTTTTACAAAATTATATTTTATGGAGTATTATTAATTAAATCATAACTTTTTGGGACGTAATTCCACAGCTATTTCAAAAGAAAAAGACAAAATAAGAACAAACGGACTTTGAAACAATTATCAGCCAACCGAAGATCACAAAAAATGAAAATGACGTAGGTTAAGTCTAACATTGTACCATCGTAAATAAATGAAGATTACCATTAAGTTTTATAGACTTCATAAATAAAAGAGGGTCAAAGAAATTTTACAAGAGAGCATAACGAGAAAAAAACTAAGAGGAAACCCGACGCTAACATCGCACAAGAATCCCTTACAAATACCCGATGAAGCAACGCAAAATACGAAAACAAGGAAGGAGAAATCATGAGCGAGTCTCATGATATCAGAACCACAGAAACGAGAGAAAAAAATAGATAAATAGAGAAGTACCAACAAAGTTCAAAAGGGGAGAGGCAAAGCAAATACCAAAAAAATAACAAGGAAAACCAGAAAATATTTTAGTATCAGATCACACGTGCAGAAAAACAGAAATACACAAAATCTTTCACACACTCGTACATAACCGCAAAATTCGCACAATTACTGATTACTATTTACCACTCGCAAGGTAAATGCCCCAAAATATCTACCAGTATATAAATAAAAGTTCGTGAAAAACCAATTATACAACATACTTACCCACCATAACACTCACTCACATGTATGCAGACTCGGAACATACACAATAAATGAAACGTACACAGAACGCACATGACATGAACCTATTGAGCCCTTTTAGCATATCACTTTCACAATTACAAGTATTCAATATCATACTTCACTCAATGCTTACCCTGCTCAGACTGACAGTTAACGAACCCAAGGAACGCATCTCGAAAGAACAATTCGGGTATTTTCCTTATAGCATTACTTACTTACCTTTTCAACAACTATCAGCCAAAACATAACATTCAATACGTTTTACATCCCTGATGAAACAAGCAAATAAGGCGACATAATGTACACCAACTTGGATCAACTTGGGATATTTTGTAAGGAATGCTTACCTTTCATACCAACGACTCTTTTCCTTCATCTTAATTATACCAGTTCCATACCAGAGATAACAAGAATCGAAATAAGAAACTGTCCTCATTCAACAACGCAATCATTCAAATCACTACCTAGTGCACTTAAGTAGCAATATATTTTAACGAAATATTTATTTACATACTCGGTATTATACAATCAACAATGAACATTTTGACTAGCGCAAACCTAACCTTATTTTGAACAACAAAACAACAATTTCCCACCCCTTAATACAAATCTAAATTACCGCAATCACACTAAACACAACCATTCTAGATACACACAGTTTTCATACACAATTTAGAAGAATTACAAGCTAAGTATAATACTTACGGTGAGTGAATCACAACAGGAAGGACAAACCAAAACATCTACCAATAAACAGCAAAAAAATTACAACCAAATAAAACATTACTCAGAAATATCACAATTTTTCTTCACTTGTGATAAATGCACCCTGAAAATACGTTTTTTCTGAGGATCACTCACTAGCATAGTCACTGGAGTGATGAAACTAAGAATTTTGCAAGGGCCTTTAAATCTAACAAGTAATTTCCCGGATTCTTTAGGACCAGCTTCTTTTAGCGAGAAGTTTCGAACATATACCTCATCACCAACCTTTAATGAACACTGTTTACGACCCACATTATACCTTCTCTGCAACTTTTCATGAGCAATCTTCATGTTTTCCCTAGCTTTCTTCCAAACCGCCTGAACATCCAAGTTAGAAATGTTCTCAGGCAATAGATCGTTGAGAGACCATAAATTTGATATCGGAGAATTAGGCGAATATGAAAACATCAGATTAAAAGGAGTGTTTCGGTGAGATTCATGTATAGCCGTGTTGAAAGCATAAGTTATCAAATGTATGCAACTGTCCCAACCCTGGTGATCATTGTGGTGATACGCAATAAGTGCTGCCCGTAAATTCCTATTCACCCTTTCGGCATATGATCCTTTAGGGTAGTATGGGGTGCTCGTGACATGAGAGATAGAAAATTCGAATAAATAATTTCGAAATACATTAGATGAAAAGCATTTGGCGTTATCTGACACCAGAAACTGACAAGGGCCAAAAGAAGCAAAAATTTGATTTAAACATTTAATAACGGTTTGAGTGTTTGCCATACGAGTAGGAAAGATCCAACGAAAACGAGAAAAACCGTCCGTGCAAACAAATACAAACCGATTTCCATGCTTTGACAAGGGCAGAGGGCCTACGAAATCGACGAACAATCTCTCCATAGGTTTAGTAGCGATTTCCGAGGATAACAGCCCAATTTTAGAATTGTTAGTAGGTTTAGCTACGTTGCAAGCGTTACATCCGTTCACCAATTTCCTGATGTCTTCATCCATATTTTTCCAGATGAAATTCTGTCTAATTTTCTGCCTTGTCTTAAATACCCCAAGATGTCCACCAATTGGTGACTCATGGAAATACTTAAAAATCTCCGG
This sequence comes from Meconema thalassinum, assembly GCA_946902985.2. Lineage (NCBI taxonomy): Eukaryota > Metazoa > Arthropoda > Insecta > Orthoptera > Tettigoniidae > Meconema > Meconema thalassinum. The sequence goes on from OX336392.1 coordinate 75,283,119, forward strand.
TATAAGAAGAGAAGGTAGTACAATTTTAGGCAACCTATCGTACCTAGCGGAACAACATAATGTGCTGTTCTTCATCGAATACGGCTTCAAATTTTCTCCCTTTTCTAATTTCTCAATGATTTCATTCAAGCCATGGTCCTCTCTTTGATATTCGGATACCTCCCTTAACAATTTAGGATAATTAGACAGGATAGTGTTCGCCTTGTTACTCTCATCAAACTTATCTTCACCCTTATCCTCTATTTTCTCATCACCGTACATTCTAATAAGGCAATCAGCAATGACATTGTCCGTGCCCTTAATATGACGAACGCTGAATTGAAAGGCTAAAATACGGGTGGCCCAACGAGCTATCCTTCCAGTTTTCCTGGGTTTTCCCAATACCCAACTCAATGCCTGGTTATCGGTCTCGAGATCAAAGGAAACGTGCTCGATATATATTTTAAATTTTTCGAGAGCAAACATAACTGCTAGCGCTTCTAATTCATAGACAGAATACTTATCTCAGCATCGTTTAATGTTCTCGAAGCATAAGCCACAGGTAACCTTCCTTCATCGTACTCTTGTAACAATACCGCACCAACAGCCTTGTTAGATGCATCGGTTTGGACGATAAACCTTTTGCCAAAATCAGGAATAGCCAAAATCGGTGGATTGGTTAATGCCAACTTAAGGTCAAGGAAATCTGATTCTTGCGACGGACCCCACGAAAATACAGTAGCTTTCTTTCGAAGCATGTTAAGAGGAGTTGCACGGTGAGCAAAATTAGGAATAAATCTACGAAAGTAGTTAATCATCCCAATAAAACGTGCTATTTCTTTAGGCGTTTTAGGTTGTTTGAATTCCCTAATAGATTGGGTTCTGCTTTGGTCTACCGAGACACCGGATGACGATATCACATGTCCCAAGAATGATATTTGGGGTTTAGCGAAAGAGACCTTAGATAACTTGACCGTAAGACCACTATTCTTTAATCGAGACAACACCTCACGAACATGTTGGACATGATCCTCAAAGTTTTTACTAAAGATGACTACGTCATCTAAATAATGGTAAACGAATTTAAACTTAATTCCGTCAAATACGTTATCTATCAATCTGCTCAAGACAGCAGCACCGGTCGACAACCCAAAAGGTAAACGTTCGAATTCAAATAAATTCCAATCCGTGGCAAAAGCCGTCACATTCTTGGACTTCTCCGCCAGGGGAATCTGGAAATAGGCTGAATTTAAATCTAATATCGTAAAATAGGACGCTCCTTTGAACCACGAAAAGCAGGACTGAAGGTCCGGAAGAGGAATCGATTGTAAGATGACTTTCTTATTTAATGCTCTGTAATCGATCACGGGTCTGAATTGACCATTGGGTTTAGGAACTAGAAATATAGGAGAAGAATATGCTGAAGTAGATTTACGAATAATCCCCTCCTCAAGCATCTCGTCCAAAATAACTTTTAAAATTTTCATCTGAGGAGGAGCCAATCTATAAGGAGACGCACGAACAGGAATGTCGTCGGAAAGCTCAATTTCATATTCTATTAAATTAGTAACACCTAATTTGTCAGTTAGAACCTCAGGAAATTCATAACACAGGTCTTTAATCTGTTTAGCTTGATCTTCGCTTAAGTTATCGAACTCTAAATCTTCAATGGTTATAACCCTTTTTTCTTCCTGAGTTGAGTTGACTCCACTAATACACTCCGAATGATTGAATTTCCATCTGAGATTGGGTTTGAAATGAAACCAAAAGGATTTAGAATTTAAATCTAACAATAACCCAACATGAGTTATGAAATCCGACCCGATAATCACTTGATACGACAAATTGTCAACCACCCAGAATCTAAACATCCAAGAAAAGTTAAATATACTGACCTTTACCTTTACATATCCTAAAATACTGAGTGAAGAAGAATTGGCTGCTATAAAGTTATGTGGTTCCTTTACCAAATTGCCAAATTTACAAACAGAAGACATCGTCCTGAACCATTTACTATCAAGAAATGAATTAACACTGCCCGAATCAATAAGAGCGGAGACAGGTTCATTATTTATACAAACATCAATGTATGGGCAATTATTTTTGTCGCATCAGTGATACGGTTACACGTTTCATAATTAGCTTTACCAATTCGAGAAAATTTGTCATATATCTTACGATTTGTCTTATGATCCTTATCAAAATCTGTTTTACGGTTACCTGCAATACCATCAGATTTTTGATAATCCGACAAGATCTTCCTATCATCTAGTCATTGCCTACGATTAAATCTTCTATCACACCACTTGGCTATGTGATCATAAGACCCGCACCTATCACAACGTTTACCAGTTCGAGTATTTTCAGTGTAATTGAATCTCCTTCTTTGGAAAGAAGTTTGTTGTAAATGATTATTAGGATTACCAGGGATATTAACCAAGGGAGGCGGAGAGTTAATCACTCTTACAGCGTTAATGCTTTTGACATTTTCTGCAGATTTAATTATATCATATAATTCAAGAAAACTCTTAGGTTTACCTTCCATAGCCATACATAACCTATATTGTGGATTAATACCTTCTACTATAGTAGTAACAATTGCAGATTCACTCAAATTTAAATTCAAAACCCTAGCGTAGCACCTAATTTCTTTAATATAATCATTCAAAGATTCATCTACACTCTGACCACGATAGTAACAATTATGTTTCAGTAAACTCATTGCACGTTCAGGAATAAAATAATCAATTACTTCGACATGAAACTCAGATAACGAAGAGTGAGATGCCATAGCGCTGATCAACTTATCACGCAACAGGCCACAGGTGAAAGGAAAAATTAATTGGAAAATCATAGTATCTGATAAATCAAAAACAATGGAATTGTCCATTAATTCAACTAGTTGTTTCAAAAATTTTATCAACTCCATGGTGTCATTACCCGAACACATCTGTAAATTCTGAACACAAGAGGTTACTGGATGAGGAATACCGTTAAATCTTAAACTGTTTTCACAGTTAGGCATCGATGACATATTTCCCCCAATATTAGCGTTATTCAAAAACGTGATGGAAAATCGGTGACAACATTAGTACAGAGTAACCCAAATTGGCTTTCATTTCTAGGTAATAACCTAGAATTTGCAGAGTTATCATTAGGAAAATCATTTGAAGCGCCAGACGAAGAAATATTTGGCAAGGGACAATGTATGGTATTATCAATTTCCCCATGCTCATTAACACTTATATTATTAGAGTTTAATAAGGTCGGTTGGGAAATCCTTGATGACCTCCCTTGTAAGCTCTTATTCAAAGTAATTCTGCTCTCCATGCTTGCATTATGATCAGTTAAGGATAAACTTTCAAGATTATTAGGTAAATTGTCAGCGGCACCTTCAGATTCTATAATCACACGTGAGTTACTCGCATTTGGCACCATAATTTCACACGGATTATCATTAACACCATTGACGCAACCCTGAATATCACCGCACTCAGAAGGAAATCATTTTAAAAAAGCATCAGGAAGCTTACTTTGAAATGACATTAATTCCGAACTGAAATTAGAATCCTCGAGTTCCCAAATATAAATGAGATCACCAAGTCTATAAAACCAATGGCATGCTTGAGTTTAAATCTCCCTAATTGAGATGTAGAAGGGTTACTAGCACCTATCAAATAAATAGATAAATTAATTAAATTTGTTACAGCAGGTACAATGTTATTAGACTCACCAAACGTTTGATGGTAACTTTCCAAGTCAGGAATTATAATAGGCACATCTTTCGCATCCTTCAGACGTAACAAATCCTTTTCACGATTGTTGTTAGAAGGAATTTTTCAAATGAACAATTCATATTCAATTTCCTCTTTCCTTAGGTTGTAGAAGGCTGATAATGTATTCCTCGGTTCCATTTTGTGTATGCAATCGGACATGAAACAGAAATTTCCACAAGGATTACATTAATAATACTCAAGCTTTAAGCGACCTTTGTGTTCAAGAATCTATTTGATTAAATATTTTTTAAATTTATTATAATGTCCGTGAAAACAATAACATACGATCTGCTACCAATTGAGACACTGGTAGTACTGAGAGTTAACTATTTTACCAAAATAAAAAGAAAAACCCCCAAAATACCAGAGACGAAAGTAGAAGGTGTTGAACAAAACCATTTACCCAGGCAGTTAAATAGTATGCACATAAGAGAATAACGAACTATGATACAAGAACACAGAGGTCACCTTTGATATATATATATAATTGACAATTAAAAATATTACATGCATTTACAAGACAGGGATAAAATTTAAAAGAAATTAGTTCTTGGCATAAACAGCTAATTGAATATAAGCAAGGAATCCCACCGATTGAGGAGGAAAAGGGTTGAATTAATTATATTAAATGAGCAAATGAAAAGTCAAAGACCAACAAAAATATCCAACGTTAAATAAACAGATAAATTACCTTTAAAGGATACTCACGGTATGAACCGAAACTAGTTTAAGTTCAAATACGGTCTCAACTCAATGCAATCAATTAAGTTAGTTTTATTAACAGGAGCGAATTCAAGGTACGTGTGATCGCAATCAAATCCTCAAAACATGTCTCCCTTTTTATCGACACGAAACAAAAACCTATTCTTTTTTTCTGCAAGGAAGAAACGATAACAATAGCTTAGGTTGTCACCAGGCAACCCATTACACAGAATAAAATAAGTGCCATAAACTTCGACACAAGTTACAGTGCCTATATGAGGCATACTAACAAGATACAAGGAGAAAAGAAAAATTTACGTAAAGATAATTAGGTTAAGAAAGTCCTTGCACTTGACCAAAATGAAGACTGAATTCTACATGGCTTGTAGCTCAGAAAATAAATTAAATAACCACATTCCCCCAAAAGATATATAGTAAGGAAATAGATAATTGGAAAGTATTTTAAATATATCGACGGATACCTTACCGTTACTCCGACCACGTGGCTAGACCAAAACACGATAGTGAACAACAGTCCGCCAACATAAAATAACACAAAGTTAAGAAATTACAATACGTCCAAAATAATAAAACATGTCGATAGAAATAAAACAGCTTCCAAAATATCTCACAATATTTACAAACCTTTTCTAAAACACACTGGTTGAGAAGCCACAAATATTATTACACCAAATAAGTCAAAATATCTTCAGGGAGATGTCGGAAGTACTTCCTAATCAAGTTGTATATGAACATATTCCAGAATAGGGGCTATGTTATACTTCAGGGCTAACCAGCCCGGTTTAAATATCGGAGTTATAAATTTTGCATCTTGCTTGTAAGGATTCCAATAGAGAATCACTTTTCTTATTATCGCTGTATCCAAGGTAACAGCCTTTTGTTGACTTCGGCAGCCATCGGAGAAAATTGTAGATAGAGAGTACAGCGCTCCAAGCGTCAAATCCAAAAGGAGTAGTACTAATATTCTCCGTCAGATGGCAGCATCCTGCAGCGACAAACGAGTTTCTATTCGTGCTCTACAGGTAGCGTGGCAAGTCTGTTTATCTCAAGCACAAGCACAACAGCTAGACCAACTTGGTTACATATTAGCAAGGATCAAGTTCACGTCAGGGAAATTAAAACGCGTCACTTTACAACATAGAATCAAAGCAAGCTCCAGAATCTCGTCAAAAGTGATCTAAAATACATTGAATAATTAATAATAAAAAGTATACGTATATGATAATAGTAATAATAATAATAATGACACTGCGTCTTCTGCAGACGTGTCCAATGCAATTGAACACGTTGCCAACACGATAATATGATATTAAGAAATAATAAACCTACGAGCCTATATTAAAACTGTCATGGGGAACTCATAAAATATAGGTTACAGAACGCCCCCTGGCTTTTCATTCATTTGGTCCTGTACCATAGAATAAAAAGCAATCCTTTTAGGCATGACTTCCCTTCCAAAATCCTAACTCCTTCCTTTCACAAATATATACACCACCAACAGGGCTACTAGGATATGTACATCCTCAGATTGGAAATATCGTAAATTCCTAGTACCCTTCCGTCCTTTGCAAGGAGCTCGTACGCACAGGCCCCTAATTTCCGTGCAATTTCATACGGTCCTTCATACAAATGAAAAAATTTACTTATTAATTTCTGGTCTGCGGACGAGACATGAGGCATCCTCAAAAGCACAAGGTCACCTACATCTATCCTATCTCCTGCCCGCTTCTCTTGCTGCTTCTGCCGTTTCTTACTAGCCTTACATAAATGTTCCCCAGCTAACCTGATACTTAAATCTCTGGGCACGGCCTCCCCTGTCCTCAAACCCAAAATCATGGCAAGTTCGCTGACAGGCTTCCTGCCCAGCTGGACTTCTATGGGAGTGCGACCCGTGCTCTCGTGTTTAGTTATATTGAGCCAACGCTCAACGTCCTCAAGCATCGAAAACCAGGCATTATGTCGCTCACTCACATAGGTCCTAAACATGCGCCCTAGTTCTCTCATTACTCTCTCAGACATGTTTCCTTTGGGATACCTAATAGAGCAATATTTACACTGTATTCCCAGTTCACTCAACTTGGTCCTCCATATCTTCGAGGTGAACTGAAAACCGTGGTCTGAGAGTATTCGGAGTGGCTTACCAAACTCCGGAGCATATTTCCCCAGTATGCAATTTACACAACACCTCCCCGTGGCCTGTCTTAGAGGATAGAGCTTAACATACTTAGAAAAGGCATCAACAACAAAAAAGACATATTGGTAGCCATACTGAGACTTCACCAACTGCCCATAGAGGTCAACACACACCAACTCACCTGGTTTCTGAGTTAGAACAGCCTGCCTTGGCCCTTCTAAATACCTTGTGGGGTGCTTACATTTCTGACACAACTCACATGTTGCTAGGGTTTTTCTGACTTCCCTACCCATGTTTTTCCAGAAGAAGTTCTCCTGAATAGCACCCAACACCTTCTCTGCACCATAGTGGCCTAACTCCTTATGATAAAACCAGATAATATCATACCTCAAAGACTTAGCCTGAATTCCTTATTACCCCTCTTAGCAATGCTCATATGTTCCATTTCCTCGAGTTCCCGATAAATGTCTTGAATCTCCTCGTCCTTGCATTGTTCTTCTCTCATTTTACCCAACTTTAACCTCTTCCCGTCCCTATCTGAAATCCTAGTTACACAGACCAAAATTCCTTCCTCTCTCCTAGCTTCAACTCCCTCCCCAGCAATTTCCGGGTGGCGACTCACAAAATCCGCGAAGGCGTTTTCTGACCCTTTTACATGAAATATATCAAAATCGTACTCTTGGATCGCCAATATCCACCTAGAAAGCCGGTTCGAGGTTATCCTACATGTCCTAAGAAACGTAAGTGCGTTATGGTCTGTATAGATTAGGAATTTGCGGGCAAGCAAATAGGTCCGTAACTTACCCAGCGAATACACAATGGCTAGCAATTCCTTCTCACTAGTAGTGTATCTTTTCTCCGCGGAATTTAGACCTCTACTAGCGAGTGACACGATGCCTAGATTACCATCCCCATCCTTTTGATAAAGCATCCCTGCTAAACCTAAGTCGCTAGCATCTGTCACCACTATATACTGACTATTCTGCCCGGGGTACCTAAGTGTGACAACATCCCTAAAGCCCTCTTTAAGTTTGATGAATGCCTCATCGTGTTCCTTTTCCCAAACCCACTTGGAATTCTGTTTAAGTAACCCGCTAAATGGCCCACACAGCTGCGAATACCGCAGTACAAACCTCCTGAAATAATTACATACCCCCAGAAAAGAGCGAAGTTGTTTGACGTTACGTGGTGTCCGAGTGTTGATTATGTTGTCTAATTTCGACCCTTCTGGCGTAACCCCTTGTGGTGTAATAGTGTGGCCTAAAAACGTGATCTGTTGTGAACAAAAGGTCGCCTTCTTAAGTTTCACTGTGAACCCGGCCCGATGCAACTTCCCCAAAACGATTCTAAGGTGTTCCGTGTCATGTACAAGGATTCACACATGGCAGTCGGGTCAATTTGTGCTCCATATAAATCGTGTTATTTCTGGTGAATATTCAAGTAGAACGTATTAATCATGTCTCTACGGGTGCAATAAGTTACACAGGACTATTCAATATGTAACTTAGACTGCTAGATGCCCATATAATTACTGAATATCATGCCAATGGTTCTCGAGTAGCCTAAAAGTACAAGATGCTGGTCGGGATGTACAAATTGGTGAATTGATTTTTATATGTGCGTATTTACGGTAAGCATCTTAAGAGAAGTTTCAGCGGAGGTGAAAACAAATGTTGGAGTGTTTGTGAATATAAGAAATTGTAGGTGAGCGTATAAAGTCCGAAAAGTGAATTGATATAACTTTGTGGTTAGTAGGAAGAGTAAAGCATAAATTGCAGCACGCTCAGTTCAACATCGAAGTTTATGGCTGCGCGCTGGAAGCAGCCAGTGAAGAAATAGTCACTCGGGAGTTGGAAAGCTCTCATGCGCGACATGTGCAAAGGGATTGACATTCGCTTCTGTGCTGTCCACAGTCGAAAATAATAGTTTTCTCTCTTGGGACTGTGGGCATGTACCTGTGTCATTAGTAAGAAGGCATGTTAAGTCAGCCTGGTTGTGTTCAGGAGAGCTGCGTTTATTGGGGAGAAACATTTTTGATGAATCCAACAGCACATTCATAATAATGAGTAGCACTTGTCATAGAAGCCAATATAAGTCCTAAATCAGTACCTTAATTTAAGATAATCGTAGTCCTAAGACTCTTGAACTAGGGAAGAACAATCTAATACCCTCATCTTCACTTCACCCACTGTTTACCCAGCGAACAGGATGGTGTCGGCTGCGCTCCGTCTCTTTTGCGTATTCGTGGCTTTTAAATGCTGCTTAATATCGGTTAACGTTTGTGTTCGTGGCTACCGTGGCTACCATTTCGAGTTCGTGGAATGCTGGGAAGACTTCCTTGTGAACAATGAACTTAAAATATCATGCCATGTGCTTAGCTTGAATGGAACACAGTACCTGGCGTTGAAGCAACCAAGTGGTTGTCAAAGGTCCACGTATTTGAAAATGTCCGGCAATGTGATAGCCATGCTCCTATTGGCACTGTCAGGCGATGTGCAATTGAACCCGGGACCTGGTCAGTGTAATGATATGACTTTCTTCTATCAAAATGTAGCGAGTATGTGTACTTCATTATCGGAATTCAACCTAGCTTTTAGTGATGCTGAAATTGATTGTATTTGTATCGTAGAGTCATGGTTGAATGATGCAGTGGACGAGAACGAGATACTGTCCAGTGATTACAGTATATTTCGACAAGACAAACAACTCGTTCATGACACCAAAACTAAGGGTGGAGGCGTACTTGTGGCCGTGAAAAACATCCTGAATCCGGTATCAAGGCCGGAGTTGGCAGGGTGTTGGGAGTGCCTTGTGGTCAAGGTCAGGCCTAAACCTGGACGGGCGGTATTCATCGTGTGCTGCTATCTACCACCGGACGAGGTGAAGGTTAGGCTGAGTGATTTGCGTCAGACGCTGGGCAATGTCACAGCTGTTTTAAACCCCCAAGACATAGTCGTAGTGTGTGGGGACTTTAACATCAGTGAATTAGCCTGGACCCCTGAACCTTTTATAAAGCAAAGATGTGAGGAAGCCCTAACGTTTCTAGAGATTATCAGTGAGTTTAATCTACAGCAAATGTGTCATTTCCCTACACGCAATAACAATTTCCTGGATTTGGTGCTAGTCTCTGAACAATTCTCCGCACATACGCAATGTATTCAGGCTGAGAAGGTAGTTAAGTCAGACCACGAGGCTGTGGAATTCTCACTATCCTTGCCACGTATTATCCGTCCACAATCACTAAGAAGGGTAATATATACTTGGACTAAAGCTGATTTTCCCCTCATGAGAGACCTTCTATCGATGTGTCCATGGTATTTGATGGATAATTCTCCCTCTGTTGATGAGGCTTTAAGTCTGTTTTACGACCTCCTCAAAGCAGTAATCAAGGATTCAGTGCCTACTCGCACAATCAATACTCGGAAGTATCCAGTTTGGTACGATACATAGGTAATCAACAAGTTGAAAGAAAAAGAGAGAGTCAGAAAAAGGTTCAAGAAATCGGGCTTTTGGTCTGACTATGTTCAATTTTTGGTGATACGGGGGGACTATAAGAGACTCCAGAACAGAAAATACAAAGACTATGTGATCTCAGTTGAATCAAAATTAACCACCAATCCAAAGCATTTTTGGAATTTTGTCAACAATAAAAGAAAATCTTCACGTTTACCATCCACTATGTTTCAGAATGGAATCGAAATCCAGGGCAAGAAAACTATTCTTAATAAATTTGCAGAGGGCTTCAAGAAGTATCACTCTCCTGCGAGGCCGTGTCACTCGTCTGTCCCAATCGTGTGTAATCAGGGATTGATGTCGATCCGGACTACGCCCTTTGAAGTGTGTGAGATTCTGTCATCATTGGATACTGCAAAATCATTTGGGGCTGATGAGATACCAGGTCTTGTACTTAGAGAATGTGCTCCTCAGTTGGCGATACCTCTCAGTGCAATTTTAAATATATCTTTTAAATCTGGATGCTTTCCGTGTGAGTGGAAGAAGGGATACGTAATTCCAGTATTCAAAAAGGGTGACAAAAGGGTATTTGACAACTATAGGCCAGTCGTCCTGCTATCCCTCCTATCAAAGGTGGCGGAGAAGATTGTGTACAATAGAATATACAGGTCAGTCGGCCAGTACATTAATGTTGCTCAGCATGGATTCGTACAGAAGCGCTCGACTGCTTCGAACCTGGCAGTGTACGTCAACTTCATATCAAATGCCTTGGACAGGAGTCAACAAGTAGATGCCATATACACAGATTTTTCCAAAGCCTTTGATTCCGTACAACATGAGGCATTATTAATCAAATTGTCAGCGTATGGAATAGGCGGCAGCGTTTTAGAGTAGATTAGAAGCTATCTCACTGAAAGAATTTGCTTTGTTAAATCCGATGGTCAAACTTCAAATCCATACTTTCCAACTTCTGGTGTTCCTCAGGGTTCCATCTTGGGGCCACTTTTATTTGTAATCTTTATTAATGATTTAACTGGCGTCTTCAATTTTAGTAACTGCCTTCTATACGCTGATGATTTGAAACTGTTTCGAGTAATAGACCACGAGTCAGACTGTGACTTGCTTCAATTAGACCTATATCTACTAACAGGTTGGTGTACTAAGTGGTTACTTGACCTTAATATATCAAAATGCAATGTGATAACATTTTCTAGGAAGTTGGCGCCTGTCATGAGGAATTATAGCATAAGTAACTATGTATTAGTGCGTGTGAATGAAGTAAACGACCTAGGTATAACAATTACCAACGATGACGGGCTGTCATTTCTAAAACATGTAGATAAGGTGACAAGTAAGAGGTTCGGATTACTAGGTTTTCTGAAAAGAAATTGTAGTGAATTCGCCAATATAGGTTCTCTCAAAATTTTATTTTTATCATATGTAAGGTCGACTGTTGAATACTGTTGTGAGGTATGGCTGCCTTCTCAGCAATATGCTATTCAGCGGTTAGAGAGAGTGCAGGTGAGATTCATGAAGTGGATCAGCTGTAGGTATATGGGCATTCGACTCTCTACATTGGATTATGAGACCTTCTGTGGAACCATGGGTATGCGGTCTTTGAGGTCTCGCCGCATGTGTGCCAACGCCATGTTTCTATATAAGTGTCTGACCAATAGAATCGACTGTGCGCCCCTCTTGTGTTTGATTCCGCTTCATGTTCCAGGCCGCAATACAAGGCAAAGACTCACTTTCCGGATCCAGAAGTGTAGAACTGTAGCCCATGCCAATTCCTGGTTATTGATGGCGTTGCGCTCTCTAAACCATCTTGATAGCGCTATAGATATATTTTACTCGAAGCCTACGGAAATTCGTAGATCATTGTTGAACTCAAGATCGTAGGTGTTTGTTGTATATATAGTGTGTAATAATTGTTATTTTAATTTAAGTGTATAGAGAACTTAGTTTATAAGCTTGAATCAATGTTTGTTTCTAGGTTAGTTAAATAGTTGCTTTTAAGTAAATTTAATGTTTATTATGTTTTATTATATCATCTGTAATTGGGTGCCTATCCTGTTGATGGTAAATAAATCTATCTATCTATTCCCCAAATGTACGTGATGCGATAACTAAGCCATCGATGTAACTGGCTGGGAAATTCCCAGTGTCGTGTCCCAGAGCGATGTTAAGTGCGCGAATGAGCCCAGTTGACGATGTTTTCATACCAAAAGGAATCCGTGTGAATTGTAACAGCTGTTTTTTGTAACAAAAAGCCGTGAATCGCCTATCCTCCTCCCGTAAGGGTACTTGCCAAAAACTAGCACTCAAATCTAATGTGGACAGCCATTCTTTACCCCCAAATCTCTGAACTAAATCCTCAGTAGTTTCCGGTCGCTGATGATCCGGCGCAATGCGTTTATTAGCTTGTCTTGCATCCAAACATAGCCTAACTGACCCATCCTTCTTAATCACTACTACCAACGGATTGACATACTGGCTCCTACTGAATTCGATCACCTCATCGTCTAGCATCTGCGAAATGACATCATCTACTGCTTTGACATGGGCGTGTGGTATCGGGTATCTAACACCATTAAAACTTGACTGACTTCTTCCTCTTCATTTAAAACCTGGACACACACTGATATACTCACAAAAGTTCCCGAATCCACCTGATAACTCAGACTATTCGTATCAAAATTCTCACCCCACTTGAATCTCGCCTTAGCTTCACCATAATCAAGCTTACACATCTGACTGCTTAGCCAATCCGCCCCCAGTATGACAGGATACACTATATTCGCAACCACTAGAAAACTCTGACGACCACATTTCTCATCAATGTACATAGGTGCGACAACCTGTCTACGCACTCTCTGTGACTTAGTCCCAACAGCAGACAATATAAATATATTGGACACAGGAATCTCCTCTATGGCTTCTCCTTTACTCTTAACCTCATCATAAAACCTGCCTTAATGCAAGAACATATGCTCCCTGAGTCCAATAAGGCATCGACAACTTGACCCCATATCTTCACCTAAATCACAGGACTGATCAACGTAGGCTCACATCTCTCCTGCATAACCTCAACTTGGTCATCTAACAATTCCTTTCTAACATCAAGGTCGTATTCTATCTTCTTCAACACATGAACTGGAATACTGGGATGGGACCCTCTATCTGACCGTCTTAAAGAGCCCTGCTCCCGTTTAAATTACTCGGCTGAGCTGGCTGTCTCTCTTCTTCACGCCCCTTATTCTCTAACTGCCTTTGTTCCCCAGGTCCCCGATTTTCTGCCTGCCTCTGTTCTCCGCGTCCCCTATTCCGAAAATTCCCTTGGTCACCCCTATCCCTATTCACAAATTTTCCTCTATCATTCCTCACAAAGTTACCTGGCCTATCAATATTCCTACGCTCATAATGCCTATTCCCTTCCTCCTGATACCCTTGATCGTAATTTCCTTCCCTTCCCTTTTCTTGCGTTTTGCCTCCCATTCTACCCAAAGTATCAAACCTTTCTAACACACGTTCCATGTCCTTAATCGTACTTACATCCTGCATGACTACGGCCATCTTCACCTCATTAGAAAAATGACGGGCCATACGCTTAACAATATCACCTTCAGAAGAACTAGTGTCTAAATTCTGACTGATAAGGACATGTGTGAGGAAATACTCCGTCATGCTCACCCCCTGATTCGACTGATACCTCCCAAAAGAAATCTTGTCTCTTTCTCTTCCGTTAGTCTGTTCGTTCCAGAACTTTCCCTCAAACTTCTGCCTAAAATCTTCTAACCCCTGAAAACCTCCCCTAAAACTTGATACCAAGATTTAGCTTCCCCCACAAAAGCTAATGATATGACTTCCTCAACAATATCCCAGTCTAAAGTCCCATCTTCTAACCCTTTCGAAAACCTCTTCTGAACAACTTTAACAAACTCCCTAGGGTTAAACTGCCTTCCACTAAATTTAGGTAAGTCAGATTCCCTATAAAAGTTACTATGTCCTACAGAGTGATTATAATTTTCCTTATTTGACTTGGCCTGATTCAGCTCTCTTCTTAATTTCAAATTTTCGCTCTCATTAAAGGATTTCAGTTCACTAATCTCCTTTTTACACTCTTATCTACCATCGTTACTCTGGCTGAAGACACCGCTAGCTCCTGTTCCAAAAACACCTGCTTATTTCTAACCTCAGTTATATCCTTCATCTCTTCCTCTACAACTATCAACCTCTCACTAACTTCTTTCTTGAGAATGGCTACCTCATTACTCACCTCGCCTATCTGCTTATCAACAGTATCCATAATGTCCTGCCTCTGTAAGCTCATCTTCTCCTCAACTTGATCGAATCTTTTATCTACCATCTCAATTCTACTAGCAATTTCCTGACGAATTTCCTTATAGCCTTTACTCATACTTTCTACAATCTTATTAATTTTGCTCTCTAAATCCGTACTTTGAATGTCTATCTTAGTACTAAATTCACTGCTTTGATTATTAATTTGAGTACTTAAATCACTACTCTGAGTATCCATTTTAGTACTTAAATCACTTAGCTTACTACTGAATTTAGACATCATCTGCTCCATTAACTTGATCATCTGTGAGTTTTCCCCCAGCCCTACATTTTCCTCCTCACTAATCTCTCCCATTCCTAACTCCTTGCTAGTTGCAACATGTTCTTTCTCGGCCCCCTCACGTCCCTCCAACGTACCAGAAATCACATCATTATCTGCCATTTTACAAAGAACTACTGTCGAATTTGTGGAATCTGACCGCTTATTGGTCTGCCTGTTTGACTCAATCCTGCCTCTTCTAGACGACCAAGAATGCTTCGGTCAACACTTCTAGATCTCAACTTTAATAAATCAGGCTCACTCTTATTACTTAGCATACCCTCCAAAATCACTGACCATATATACCCTTCCTAAAATACCCGATCAGTTTTCACAAATTACCTGTGCGTACTGCGATACTATGCACCAGCCAGCCTTATTCACACTCCATAGTTAGGCGCCATTTGTAATCTATCAATTCTTGCCACAAGATGGCTTCCCCCAGAGAAGCCATTTGTAACTTTGAAGATACAAAAAATAAATAAAAATGAATATTCTGCCTCATAAATGGCCTTTCTTTAAAATTTAAGCAAATGACATAATTAGTACTGTAATTGAACAAATCCACCTTTTTGAAGCTCTTCTTATCTCCGGGCGTGTGCAGATATTCTGAAAGGACTGGCTCGTACATAGGCCTTACCAAAACCTCCTATAAATTAATAAAGACGAAGGAAGGTTTACATGCATCTAACTAAAAAGAAACTATCCAATTTAAATTTACTCTATATTATGAAGCTGCATGCAAGAAATGGATAAATATAGTAACAAAGAGTGACACACATGAAATGCAATTAAAAATATATAATATAATAATATCATAACTAATATATAGGCCTGTAAAGATTTATTAGTTGGTTTTCACATTACCGGTAATGCGGTCGTCTGCCGTATGTGTCTAGTTTGTTTCTACACTACTTTGAAACTGGTCAGCCATGCCTTTATATTTCACGGTCCTCTTCAACGTTGCACTTGATAGGTGATTGTGGCATAACAGCAAGAACCCAATCACGTGGTACCCTCCATACTAAAACAAATCTGAGTCTTCAAGCTTTTTTCTTTCCGTAGAAACACGAAGCACTCAGCTCAAGAGAGACACACTACGATTCCTTACGAATCAATTATCGAATTTAACTATTCGCGTACAGGGGATGGGGTGTGTTTAAGATATTATTTCCACAAAAAAGATACGAGCCTTACAGTAATCGTATATGATGTGTAACATCTCACATGTTATCCTACAGGTATTCAACACAGCTTGGACATTCTTAACATTTAATTTACGCTCCATTTTCAGACTGGTACAATGATGAATGTATAGATTGAATTGGAGATATGCTTCTGTCACACTTGTGGCGCAGCGGTCAAGCTGTTAGTCTCTCACCAAGGTACACCTGGTTTGATTCCCGGTCAATACATATGAGATTTTCGAATTGAAATGCCATTCCTGTGGTTCGCATTCCTCGTAAAAGGGAGGTACCGTGGATCATGATTGTGAGATTAACGGTCACGCAAAACTACAAGCTTCCTTCTTTCCTTAATAATTCATAATAACAAAATGACATACAACGTTGACTGTACTCTCAAATACTGTGAGCACACTCCTCAGTAACTATATCATTCATTATTCTCAAGACTCTCATACAATTCGTCGTAAACAATCAAAACATGCCTTCCTACAATCATGAAATGACCTAGTCTCAGCTTTTATTCCACTCATATAACAACATTCTGTTATGCATTTAATATTTGACTAGCCTACTCAACCACGGGCTTGACAATAATGCCGCTTACTTAAATGTAATTTGCCGTCTTTGTCCTACCCGATGTGATGTTCAACCTTGAACGTGAAGCTTCATTAACTGCTCAATGGCAAATGAAAGTCGGTGAAACATTTGCCACTGTGCTCGTCAAACCAGTGCCTGCTAAATGCACTGCCTACTGTATTACCATAATATTCTCGCGCTACAGAGCACACACTGCATTGTTTCCAATACACACATATTCAATTGTTATTGTAAAAGGGAGTGTTTTACAGATATTGTAGTTTATAATACGGAACTCATTTTATTAGATGATTTGTAGCTTCCACCAGCACTAGCCTAAATAAAGAATACGATATGGATCAACTAGATTAATAGACGCGACACCGCTCATAACCTTAAATTCCTTATAATCAGGTCCTCTTCATTCACAGACCAACACGTAATTTCATATGGATTCTGTTAAAATGAGTCATATTGATATGATAAATATCGTTTGAAATGATAATCTGGTAGCTGGATCGATCGATCGAGTGGGCAATGCATACTTCCGTTGTCCACCACTGCCAGCTAGTACACTTCCGTTTGATCGATCGAGCAGGCAGTGCATACTTCCGTTGGATCCACCACTGCCAGCTCGATCGTTCCGATCCACTTCCGTCCCCAATTTTTAAAATCACTCCCACAAAACTATCCAGCAACCGAGCGGAAAGATGTTACACATCAAAATTCCCAGTGAGTGCTCAAATTTAGTGGTACTCTGTCGACTCCGGATCGGCAATGGGATTGCTACGCACTCCCACTTGTTAAAGATAGAAGCCCCCATGTGTGTACTTGCGGCACACATTCTCTTGGAGTGTGTGGACCTGGCCATTTTGAGAAGGACTCTCAAACCGCCCAACACCCTCTCCCCCGTTCTACTTCAGTGGTTCCCAACTTGTAAAGCCTTGAGGGCCAAAATGGGAACGTCGGGTATAGTTGCGGGCCGCATTTCCATAATAGGCTAATTTTTATAAAATATAAGGCTGGATGACCTTCCCGATGCCACAGAATTTTTCAACTGAAAATCCTACCCCAGAAATCAGCGGGATTCGAATTTATTGCTCAAAAACTATTCTACAATTCCATAAAGGGACGAAATTGAAGATACCAAGAAAGATTTAGTTTTGATGACGAACACTCAACAATTTAAGTTTAATTGAAGTAATATAGACATTGCAAACAGAACCAAAAAAAAAATAAGTTACACTAAAATTAATAATGTTATCAAAACAACACATACAAAAGGACAATTTGAAAGAAATAAGTTTTCTTTCAATCAATATCAAAAATGGGTTCATTCCACCGTGAGTATAGGGGAGGGAGGTCAGTGACCTGCTGTTGTCAGGTCCTTGGGTCCGGCGCGTTTTATAACGGTTCGCCATCAATTCTTTATCAAATTAGTTTGTTCATTTTTGCCGATTAGAAATACATAGTACTTTTAAAGCCAACAGGGAAATATATTCTTTCATGATTTTCTTTTTTCTTTTTTTTTTTTAGATTTCCCGGGCCACAAAACTTGTCTCGTGGGCCACATGCATCCCGCGGGCCGCCAGTTGGAAACCACTCTTCTACGCGATGACGAGCCGTCAGCAGCCCTTGCCATCCGGTTCATGAGGGAGAGTGGATATCTTTTCATGTTTTATGTTCGACGATGTCGATATGTAAATATTATATGTCAGAAAACTGTTTCATGATGAGGGTCATTAAAGTACTACTTTTCATTATAACACAGTTTTTCCAACCAATCAGAGCTCAATATGTTCATTCATTGACCAATTAGGAAAGAATAGCTCTCACATGTACTCAAAATTCAACACGTCGGACATGAATTACATGATTTGAAAGTTGACAATGTAGCCTATATTGGATCAACCATTGTAGTTACAATGCAAAAACTAACTGGGCAA
Organism: Meconema thalassinum; assembly: GCA_946902985.2. Taxonomy (NCBI): domain Eukaryota; kingdom Metazoa; phylum Arthropoda; class Insecta; order Orthoptera; family Tettigoniidae; genus Meconema; species Meconema thalassinum. The sequence goes on from OX336392.1 coordinate 75,301,511, forward strand.
TATTGCAAAAGAAATAGCACTGTACCTTCATACCCCCGACTCTAATTTCTAATCATTCGTAAGATTTCACCGACAATTTTAGTAAGTGCTGTTGTTGACATAAACACACCAGAACGTCACGGAGGAAGCATGTGTATGACATTAGTTCCACGGAAAGTACAATACAGCTCCTTTCTCGTTAAGTGGATTTCTTAAGTGAAACTTTTCCGCCAGATGTCATGACTGTTCTATGTGTGACTCCATTGATTTGCATTCCTTTGAAATTCTATACGCATCGAATTTGAAGAATAACTAGTTGATAATACGACACATTTTAATTTTAAAGCGTTTGTAACAGCCTATTTTATGTTATTTGAAGTAAATAACAAAATGATCTCTTGGCGCTAGTTCAGGATATTCCTAATGTACAATAAGCAATGTTTCAAAGCCTTGGAAACATGACATTGAGAAGGTCTTTGATCCTTACTGGGAACACAAGCGAATGCCTTCTGTTCACTAAACTAAACTCAGGTGATTGAATCTCGACAGATATTTCTGAATATTTCTGTTCGAATATAAAATAAAGTTATCATTATCGTCGAAAATAAACAGTCGTATTCAACTCGCCTATGATGGTAATTAAGACACTCGTATGGAGTATACTCTTGAGTTATTTATTGCCATTATGGGCTCGTTGCATAATATACTATTGATGTACTGTAGTTTAAGACTTTTAATTCAGGTTTAGTCTGTTTTACCTTTTTATTGCGTTCATATATTTTATTATTCACAACGCCTTATTTGTTTGTTTTTTACAATCCCTCTTTATATTATTTTGTCCGAATAAGGCATAATTGTTGGGGCTCACTGTATGTTTTATATAAATCATGTTCGTTTCATCCCTGACAGTGCGCTGTTTTTATCTTCACCCTTTCATTTGATACCATTTCATTTCATTAGGGGCTGATAACCTAGATGCTAGGCCACTTAAAACAGAATTATCATCATAATATTATAAATACCCCCACAAAGGTTCAAAAGTGACCTTCTATATCTTAATTTTCCATGGCCGCAAACAATAATAAAACACACTGAAGGGCAAACATCCAACGCATGGTGATGAATTTTAAATTGCAAATGGTCTTAGTACGTGTCGATGCTATGCCCTAGGTAATTAGAATGATTAACTTGTGTTCCTATTTATTCATCGACTCGTTAACTACACATTATTATTTTAAATAACTGCCATTATAATGAGTGTAGGCAAACACTTTCTGCTCTATATGTAATTATAAAAGGTCATATTTCACTCGTATCAAACTTGATATGAAATATTAATGTTCTTGTTTCCAAAGTCAGCCAGCTCGTCAATTGTTTCCTCGTCATGGAGGGCGGGCGAATGGGAACTTAATATGCATCCGTAGCTCAGTTGGATGGGAGGGACAATGGAAGATAAGAGAGGAACTTTGAAATATTCATTGCTTACGTGGGGCGTTCCGAATATGTGGTTCATCACTCTACTTCACAAGGAAGCTGTATTATATGGTGTATTTGCTTTCGTTTCCGTGTTACAAGCATTGTTTGTGGTGTACATAACACAGGCCGCTTCACTATGCAGGTTGGTCATTTGTGTTGATAAAGTGTACGTTACTACTTACAGTTCTCTACAGAAGGGGCTCAAAATGGCTACCACAAGCTGTAATGCAGGCGTCTATGCACCGCTTCATTAACTGTCTCACACGCTCCCATATTCCCAGCGTCTGTGGTATCTGCTGACATCCTTGCTCTATTCGCTGACGCAGCATGTCCACGTTATGAATAGGTGTGCCATACAAAATTGCCTTTAAATGACCTCTTAATTAGAAGTCTAATGGGTTAAGATCGGGAGAACGAGCAGGCCATGGTGTCGGTCCCTGACGCCCTATTCATTTGTTTGAACGTACAAGTGTCCTGTGTACCCTCCACATATGACCAACTAGCATCGTGTCATGATCTGTGTTATGCACACCTCAAACAATGCCTGTAACACAGCAACGAACGCACATGCACCATGTTTATAGGACATTGTTTTGCTTTTTGAGAGGTCCTATATCGAATACCCGGAGCTTTCCTACATATTTAGTTACACCCTGTATAGGCATATTTTATGTTGCTGAAACAATTTCGACACAAAAAGAAATGCAAACACAAAATTTACTTAACATATTATAGAGAAAAATTACTTCACTATCCAAAGAAAAAAATATCTTCGCCGAATTCCAAAATTTTGATTTGAAATGAGCAGCCCTAGATGTCTGTAACTTCGGCATTTTACATACACATGAAATAATCGCAGCCGATTTCACAAATTCTCTCAACACACGTATGGTTGCACTGAGGTGCATAACAAGACTTGCATTAATGGCAGAACCCACTGAAATCTGTCCTGCTACTCTTGTTTCAAACATCGCCCCAGGATTAGTTGCAAGCACAAATGTGTTTAATAGAATGTGGATATTTCCACGAAGTAAGGAATGAAAAAAAAATAGTCTTCAGATCGAAAATGAAGGTGAAGGCTCTCAGGCTTCCCCATTCATCACCAATTTGAGTTCTGATAATATCCAATAACATTCGCAAAAATGCATTAAACCCCTTGTAAATTATGAGAAAATGATTCAAAAAGAAACAAGTAATTCCGGGAAGAACTCCACGGCCTATTTTCGCATGTTCTATTTATGTTAATTGCCTCTATCAACATACAAAATTTCACTTTGATTGCTGTAATAGATTCGTAGATATTGAGAACCGTCTAAATATTTCGGATGGTCGCCACGTTGGATTTTTATATATGTAGAACTTAGAGTTATGTACTATTACATGAAGATTATTGTGTAGGTATAGTATTCAAACTTCAATCGCATGATTAGGACACAAGATATGAAGATCAGATTTTAAAATTTCGCACAGCTGCCAACTTGTGGTTATAACAATTGATATAAATTAAATGCCAGTGGATTAAAATTTGTATAAGCATATACCGTACCAAGTTTTACTGTGTTCGGATGGTTACATCTCGAGAAACGTCCATTTCAATATTTATATTTCGCGTCACTGCCATATTGGATTTGTGCTCTAGATATTGAGAACCGTCTTAATATTTCGGTTGGTCGCCATGTTGGCTTTTTTATGTAGGGCATAGACTAATATACTATTAGATGACGATTTTTGCGTAGGTACATTATTCAAACGTTCACTTCGATCGCATGATTAATACACACGAAATGAAAACTTAATTTTATAATTGCGCACAGCCGCTATCTTGAAGTTATGTAAACAATAGACCTAAATTTGATGCCAGTGCATTGCAATGTGTATAAACATTTACTGGACCATATTTCACTGCGCTCAGATAGTTAAATTGCTAGAAAAGTCTATTAAAATGTTTCATCTTCGCTTGGCCGCCATGTTTGTATAAGCATATACCGTACCAAGTTTTACTGCGTTCGGATGGTTAAATCGCGAGAAACGTCCATTTCAATATTTATATTTCGCGTCACTGCCATATTGGATTTGTGCTCTAGATATAGAGAACCGTCTAAATATTTCGGTTGGTCACCATTTTGGCTTTTTATATATGTAGGCCATAGAGTAATATACTATTAGATGACGAGTTTTGGGTAGGTACATTATTCGAACGTTCACTTCGATCGCATGATTAATACACAAGAAATAAAAACTTAATTTAAAATTGCGCACAGCCGCCATCTTGATGTTATGTGAACAATTGACCTAAATTTGATGCCAGTGCATTACAATGTGTATAAACATTTACAGGACCATATTTCACTGTGCTCAGATAGTTAAATCGCGAGAAAAGACTATTTAAAAGTTAAAATTCGCTTGGCCGCCACATTTGTTTTGTAGTTAACAGGTTTTTGAGAGTTCTATAGGTGAAATTTTAGTAGTGCCCTTTATCACCGTAAGAAATTTTAGGGCGATATCAGTAATAGGTGAGGCGTAATAAAATTTGAAGGGCACGGTCGGGGTCGGCCAAAATAGTAGGCCTACTATGACCTTACCGAGTTTCATTGAAATCGCTCCAGCCGTTTAGAAGTTATTAGGGGGACACACATACATACATACATACATACATATATATATATATACACAGGGATAATTCTATGCCCAAGATCGCGGGTTCAAATCCGGCCGAAGTCGTCGGATTTTTAAGAGCGTTAAAAATCCCTCAGTATGCCTTCCTTCGGAGGGGAAGTAAAGCCGGCGGTCCCATGTCATAGATTTATGGCATGTTAAAGAACCTTCCACTAATTACACCTATGTGAAGCTAAATTGTATAGGTTAAGAATATAAACAACGCTCTTAGGTTCCTACGTTCGTTGTCAAGAGCTGACTGCTGTGGCGTCTGGTAGCTAAGTTCTGAACTAGTAGTCGTTGACGGTGGCATTTGGCGGCAAGAGTAGGAACTATTTGAAAAATTCAAAAGTCTGCGGTCCTTACTTGAATTTTAAAAAATCAGATAACACACACTAATACAGTCATCACAATTAACACCGGTTATCAGACAGATTCTACACACACCCAAAGTACACGGGGCTACATGACCGCGTTGTCGCAGCCCCTAAACTTAAGAACCAACACAGGGATAAAGGTAGATCGCATAAACCTATTTGTTCATAAAATTAAATTAGGCTAAAAATAGACTAATAGGTTCCATAAAATAAACAAATGATGCTGCATACTTTTCAAAACTGACATAAATAATTTCATGAACTGACCGAAAAATTACGTATTAAAGAAGCATTTATAATGAAGGAACAATGATGAGGATTTCTGTATACGTTACCACAGTCTGTGATAATCAATTAAATTTCTTGGCAGAGCCAGGATTCGAACCTAGATCTACGTGGTGAAAGCCAAGAATGTTGACTGCTGTACCACGAGGTAGTCATGGATATGTACATGTATTAAGGCCGGCCGGGATTATAATTATAATGTGATTAGAGAGGAATAATCTGACATTGTGGTAACCATGGTAACAAGTGTTCGTCATCTAGACCTATGCATTCTAATTCAGTGGATACTTAGGTCGCACTCGTTGAAGCGTGTTGTGTCGACCAATTTTCGACAACCGGTTACCATGGCAACAAGGGCAAGCAGAGTTAGATCACAGCTGTTGAAGCGTGTTGTATCAGCAAATTTCCGCCAACTGGTTACCATGGCAACAAGGGCAAGCAGAGTTAGATCACAGTTGTTGAAGCGTGTTGTATCAGCAAATTTCCGCCAACTGGTTACCATGGCAACAAGGGCAAGCAGACTTAGATCACAGTTCTTCAAGTGTGTTGTATCGACAAATCTTCGACAACTGGTTACCATGGCAACAAGGACAAGCAGACTTAGATCACAGTTGTTTAAGCGTGTTGTATCGACAAATCTTCGACAACTGGTTACCGTGGCAACAAGGGCAAGCAGACTTAGATCACAGTTGTTTAAGCGTGTTGTATCGACAAATCTTCGACAACTGGTTACCATGGCAACAAGGGCAAGCAGACTTAGATCACAGTTGTTCAAGCGTGTTGTATCGACAAATCTTCGACAACTGGTTACCGTGGCAACAAGGGCAAGCAGACTTAGATCACAGTTGTTCAAGCGTGTTGTATCGACAAATCTTCGACAACTGGTTACCATGGCAACAAGGGCAAGCAGACTTAGATCACAGTTGTTTAAGCGTGTTGTATCGACAAATCTTCGACAACTGGTTACCATGGCAACAAGGGCAAGCAGACTTAGATCACAGTTGTTTAAGCGTGTTGTATCGACAAATCTTCGACAACTGGTTACCATGGCAACAAGGGCAAGCAGACTTAGATCACAGTTGTTTAAGCGTGTTGTATCGACAAATCTTCGACAACTGGTTACCATGGCAACAAGGGCAAGCAGACTTAGATCACAGTTGTTCAAGCGTGTTGTATCGACAAATCTTCGACAACTGGTTACCATGGCAACAAGGGCAAGCAGACTTAGATCACAGTTGTTTTAGCGTGTTGTATCGACAAATCTTCGACAACTGGTTACCATGGCAACAAGGGCAAGCAGACTTAGATCACAGTTGTTTAAGCGAGTTGTATTGACAAATCTTCGACAACTGGTTACCATGGCAACAAGGGCAAGCAGACTTAGATCACAGTTGTTCAAGCGTGTTGTATCGACAAATCTTCGACAACTGGTTACCATGGCAACAAGGGCAAGCAGACATAGATCACAGTTGTTCAAGCGTGTTGTATCGACAAATCTTCGACAACTGGTTACCATGGCAACAAGGGCAAGCAGACTTAGATCACAGTTGTTCAAGCGTGTTGTATCGACAAATCTTCGACAACTGGTTACCATGGCAACAAGGGCATGCAGACTTAGATCACAGTTGTTCAAGCGTGTTGTATCGACAAATCTTCGACAACAGGTTACCATGGCAACAAGGGCAAGCAGACTTAGATCACAGTTGTTCAAGCGTGTTGTATCGACAAATCTTCGACAACAGGTTACCATGGCAACAAGGGCAAGCAGACTTAGATCACAGTTGTTCAAGCGTGTTGTATCGACAAATCTTCGACAACTGGTTACCATGGCAACAAGGGCATGCAGACTTAGATCACAGTTGTTCAAGCGTGTTGTATCGACAAATCTTCGACAACTGGTTACCATGGCAACAAGGGCAAGCAGACTTAGATCACAGTTGTTCAAGCGTGTTGTATCGACAAATCTTCGACAACTGGTTACCATGGCAACAAGGGCATGCAGACTTAGATCACAGTTGTTCAAGCGTGTTGTATCGACAAATCTTCGACAACTGGTTACCATGTCAACAAGGGCAAGCAGACTTAGATCACAGTTGTTCAAGCGTGTTGTATCGACAAATCTTCGACCACTGGTTACCATGGCAACAAGGGCATGCAGACTTAGATCACAGTTGTTCAAGCGTGTTGCATCAACAAATCTTCGACAACTGGTTACCATGGCAACAAGGGCATGCAGACTTAGATCACAGTTGTTCAAGCGTGTTGTATCGACAAATCTTCGACCACTGGTTACCATGGCAACAAGGGCATGCAGACTTAGATCACAGTTGTTCAAGCGTGTTGTATCGACAAATCTTCGACCACTGGTTACCATGGCAACAAGGGCATGCAGACTTAGATCACAGTTGTTCAAGCGTGTTGCATCAACAAATGTCCGACAACTGGTTACCATGGCAACACGGGCAAGCAGACTTAGATCACAGTTGTTCAAGCGTGTTGCATCAACAAATGTCCGACAACTTTTTACCATGGCAACAAGGGCATGCAGACTTAGATCACAGTTGTTCAAGCGTGTTGCATCAACAAATGTCCGACAACTGGTTACCATGGCAACAAGGGCATGCAGACTTAGATCACAGTTGTTCAAGCGTGTTGTATCGACAAATCTTCGACAACTGGTTACCATGGCAACAAGGGCAAGCAGACTTAGATCACAGTTGTTCAAGCGTGTTGTATCGACAAATCTTCGACCACTGGTTACCATGGCAACAAGGGCATGCAGACTTAGATCACAGTTGTTCAAGCGTGTTGCATCAACAAATGTCCGACAACTGGTTACCATGGCAACAAGGGCAAGCAGGCTTAGGTCACAGTTGTTGAAGCGTGTTGTATCAATAACTTTCCAACATCAAGTTACCATGTCTACAAGGAAAAACAGACTTATATCCCAGTTGTTTAAGCTTGTTGTATCGACAAATTTTCGACAACTGGTTACCATGGCAACAAAGGCAAACATACTTAGGTCACAGTTGTTGAAGCGTGTTGTATCAATAACTTTCCAACATCAAGTTACCATGTCTGCAAGGAAAAACAGACTTAGATCCCAGTTGTTCAAGCGTGTTGTATCGACAAATTTTCGACAACTGGTTACCATGGCAACACGGGCAAGCAGACTTAGATCACAGTTGTTCAAGCGTGTTGTATCGACAAATCTTCGACCACTGGTTACCATGGCAACAAGGGCATGCAGACTTAGATCACAGTTGTTCAAGCGTGTTGCATCAACAAATGTCCGACAACTGGTTACCATGGCAACACGGGCAAGCAGACTTAGATCACAGTTGTTCAAGCGTGTTGCATCAACAAATGTCCGACAACTTTTTACCATGGCAACAAGGGCATGCAGACTTAGATCACAGTTGTTCAAGAGTGTTGCATCAACAAATGTCCGACAACTGGTTACCATGGCAACAAGGGCATGCAGACTTAGATCACAGTTGTTCAAGCGTGTTGTATCGACAAATCTTCGACAACTGGTTACCATGGCAACAAGGGCAAGCAGACTTAGATCACAGTTGTTCAAGCGTGTTGTATCGACAAATCTTCGACCACTGGTTACCATGGCAACAAGGGCATGCAGACTTAGATCACAGTTGTTCAAGCGTGTTGCATCAACAAATGTCCGACAACTGGTTACCATGGCAACAAGGGCAAGCAGGCTTAGGTCACAGTTGTTGAAGCGTGTTGTATCAATAACTTTCCAACATCAAGTTACCATGTCTACAAGGAAAAACAGACTTATATCCCAGTTGTTTAAGCTTGTTGTATCGACAAATTTTCGACAACTGGTTACCATGGCAACAAAGGCAAACATACTTAGGTCACAGTTGTTGAAGGGTGTTGCATCAACAAATTTCCGACAACTGGTTACCATGGCAAGAAAGGCAAGCAGAATTTTGATCCCATTTGTTGATGCGTGTTGTATGGACAAGTTACCGACAACTGGTTACCATGGAAACAAGGGCAAACATAATCAGATCCAAGATGTTGAAGAGTGTAACATCGACGAATTTCTGATAACTGGTTACCATGTAACAAGGGAAAGCAGACTTAGATCCACTTATCGAATAGTACGGCATACTTATAATACGATCAGACACATAAAACATATCCATAACAATTTCGTTGCCGTCTCTAGGCTACCTCACGTATTTTCTTACGAAACAAGCAAATTAAATTAACTATTATTCAATTAATTAATTAATTATTGTCGAGTAATTAACGGCACGTGTTTTTCGTCCCATTAGTCAATAATTGTTTTTAGAATTACTGATTTACTGGAAGATTACCAGAACGTGTCCTGAATGGTCAAGTCATTGCCATTGAAGGAGTTATTGTTAATTTATTTGAGCAGTCTGGGACATCTTGGTAATGATCCCCGTGTAGTTGGGTGTGTGTTAAAATTGTCTGATACAGGTCTGTGTTACTGTGGTCACTGTACTAGTGTGTGAAACTATAACAGGGAAGGGGATGGGATAGGCGCCTCGTGATATTTTTAAAATTAATTAAATCTAATATTCAGAGAAAACTTTTATTCTTTCGCAATTCAAAAATAATAATAATAATAATAATAATAATAATAATAATAATAATAATAATAATAATAATAATAATAATAATAATAATACCGTAATAATAATAATAATAATAATAATAATAGTCTATCGTATGGCCTCGGATGCCGGGTGCAAGCTCTGTTATTTGCACCCAGAGGATAGCTTGCACGTCGAATTTCGTTGTTCCATGAAGCACTATGAAAGTCAAGGAGGTTAGATATCTTGAACACTATAGCGCCTTCTAGTAGAGAAATGAGGAACTTTGTATTGGCGGAAAATCCCGAGATTAATTTTGCCACTACGAACACGGCCTGCTGAATTCAAATGGGTTCTTTGACATGCCAACATCGTATGACATGCGTGTCGTAATTTTTGCCGACTTTTAAAAATCACTTACTACGGCCAGGAGCAGACCTGCAAGCTTGGAGTTAGTAGACCGACAGGATAACCACTCACCCACCGTCACAAGCTATTACAAATCTAATATGAGTACGTTGATTTTAAGAAATGTTTGTATTTGTATCACGTGTTAGAGTAGTTGAAGTACCAACACGACAAATTTCTAGTAGTCTAAATAGCTTTTTGTGTATGCCTATGAACAAGCAAGATTAATCACCAGTCACTCAGACCTCACCTCACAATGTAGCCTACGTCACAGTAATACCATCTCACAAGTAGAGGGTTAACCCTAGAATGGTAGCGTTGGTCTACACGACGAAAACGGGATACTCTTCTGCTTCCCCCACTTCTCCTTTTGTCCAATCCCCAGCAGTGTTAAGCAGTCCTAAAATACAAAGGCAATTGGTCAAAATAAAAAAAAATAAAACACAAAAAACACAAACACTAAGGCGGACCACCAAGAAATGAATATTACAGACGACATCATAGACAATCGAGGAGCTTTTAGGACAAAAGTAGCCAACCATAAATTTTTGGAGAAACCCATAATGAAAACTAGTAGGAAGTGGTCGAGAGAACGCAAAATGCAACACAGTGCATTCATGAAGAGATTTTGGGAGGATAAGAAGGCAAAAACCATCAAACCAACTAAAAAGTTCAAACGCGCTCTTTGAATGGGCAATACGACGAAAGAAGAATGAAGAAGAAGAAAAACACAAAAAATAGTCAAAATCCATAAGACCCCAAAAGAACAATCAAAATTTGTCAAAAAAGTGAATAAAGTGGAAAAAAAGACCAAAAAACTTAAAAACCAAAAAACACAAAAAATAAAAATTAAGCAAAATACCAAAAAAAAAGAACTTATATGTCGACAAGAAAAAAAATATGTCACAGGATTTGTCTCGATTAGATAAGTGGCCGTGCGACTGAAGCGTCCTCGATTACAATCCCAGGAAATACTTTATAAGTTCAAAAAACACACAAAAAAGAAGTAAAAATCCAAAAAGAAGACAAACACAATTTAGTCAAAATTAGTAAAAACCAGCTCAACAATTCCAAATATATAAATAAAAAAATTAGACAAAATAAACAAAATACAAATATCAAAGAATATTATTCAAAACCAGTCTCCATTCTGCTAGCCTAGAGAGTGAACTAAAATATGAGATAAGTGGTATTTATTATGAGCTTCTAGAATCGCCGTCGCCGATGAGACGCGCTGCCGATAACAACGTTGAAATTAGCGCTACCGTACTGGGGTTAACTCTTCAACATTAGCTAGCATGACAGTTTTTCCAATTCCTGGAGTAGTTGCGAAGAGAAGTCCCCAGAGAGGCATTTACATGTCTGTCCTTGACTGCTCAGATATTCATGCCATTGGACAGGAACACGTCCAATTACTTTTGAATTACAATTAAACTGACTCTGCTACAAGCCGGCGGGTGTACACGTCTGCAAATCTCTAGGTCGCTCCCATTGATCTGTCCTTTACAGACAATCAATTTGTTCGTCCATGGCAGGTCGCCTATCTGATAAGTCGACAAGCAAAAATATGTGACAGGATTTGTCTCGATTAGATAAGTGGTCGTGCGACGGAAGCGTCCTCGATTACAATCTCATGAAATACTTTATAGGCCTAGAATGAGTGCATGGTGTGATCTCAGTAGTGATAGAAGTTTCTGAATGCTGCAATAATAAAGTAATATAAAGAAAGAATACAATTCATGGGACACTTAGAAAGAACGGACCCAAACAGACAAACTCACAAAATTCACACTTAGTCTACTTGAAGAACGAGACAACTAGATCGAATTGGTACAATCAAACAGAGAAAGATGCTATATTGATTTTCACGGCCAGTGAATTAAAACTCAGCAATTTTTCTAGCTTTGTGCCGTTTCTTGTGTGGAGTTTTGCCTAGGACACCAAGCTGGCTCATCAGCAGGCTCTTGGTATCCCCGCCCGGACCCCTAAAGGAGTAGCAAACTGCGCACTACCTCCCTTTTTATGAAGCGCACCTGCGCCTCTTTCAGTTATAATTCACTGGCCGTGAAAGCCAATATACCATCTTTTGGAAGCCTTCATAGGGATGTTATGGCTGCTTGAGCTTTTAGTTCTGGCAGTAAAGAAGCACAGGTGCGTTCAAAAAATTGGAGGTAGTGCGCTGTTCGCTACCCCTTGTGGTGGTCCGGGCGGGGACACCAAGAGCCCGCTGATGATTCAGCATGGTGTCCTAGGCAAATCTCCACACAAGACACGGCACAAACCTGGAAGAATTGCTGAGTTTTAAGACAGAGAAAGACTTGCAAGAATTAAGATCGCCAAATCTACTGGACCGGACTGAATCAAGAAACTTGCACTCACGCGTGGTTTTGAAGACGAAGAGAGACAGACTATGTATGGTCCATGCAACGAAAACTAACCCATTCGTTGCATATGAAGGAATACAGAAGAGTCCCGAAACCTCAGCCTAATGTGGACCAAAGGCTGGCCGAGTTTGTGAAAATGCCGAGTTGTCGGGAATGGTGTTAACAAAATCAGTATAAGTATTTCCTCAGAAAATACAGTGCTGTACTTGTATGCATCATTTGCTTGAGAATACAACAGAGATTATACTGCCCTAATATCCTTAAACAAAGGAAAGGTACGTTCTTTATGAAGGCATAGAGCCTTTACAACTTGAAAATTAATCAATACACAGAGTACAGTAATTTACCTGATAAGATAGACGTCAGAAAAATACTTTATGAAGGCATAAAGGTGTCTATAATGAACTTAACTAGCCGGCTGCAAAAACTGGCTTTTCTTTTTAACGAAATGCGTATTGTCCTGTTGTCTTCCGCACTGCGCTCTGCGTTTTGCTGCTTAATCATGAAGGCGATGAAGGAACACTAAGTCCATTTCTGACGAACCTTGTTGTTCAAAATACTGAAGGCTGAAGGGTGGTTTCGACAGCCTATAGTCCCCTGCACAGCTTGTACAGGGGAGTCCTCAACGTCAACATAAAAATAAGTCAACCCCTGGCACTATACAGCCCATGAAGGGCCTAGGCCGACCAAGCGACCACTGCCCAGCCATTTGGCCTGCAGATATTGGGGTGACATTTGACCAGCGCATCGGGTCCCCTCGGCCGTTAATCTTGGTTTTCGTGATCGGGGCGCTGTCTCACTGACAGACAGCTACTCAATTGTCCTCATGAGGCTGAGTGCACCCCGTTCCAACCTTCACGTCAGTTTTAAAATCCCTGACAGAGCCGGGAATCGAACCAGGGGCCTCCGGGTGAGAGGCAGGCACGCTATCCCAAAACCACGGGTCCGGCCAACGTCAATGTGTTCATAATTAAATGTGACAGCAGCAATAATTTTTGCATCGGACATAATGTCTTGCTCGGTATCATTCAGGAACTCTTTTCAGGAGGGCGAGTAAGTTTTATCGCCCTGTCAGGGTGTGGCTGAGTTATCGAGTGCCGAGTTATCGAGTGCCGAGTTATCAAGTGCCGAGTTTCCGGGACTCAACTATACTGGGGTAAAAGAAAGGCCAACAAATGTTGATTCCGCGTGATCCTAAGTAACCCATTCACGACGAACAAGAATTGTATGCATAATTTTCAAATGCATTAATGGAACATCGTCCTCCATGGTGAGAGGCAAGCAGCTTGACTGCTGCGCCATCACACCCCAAGAATGAAGCAACAAGCATCTCCTGATAGTGATGCTGATGGTGGGGTTAGTCAGCACTTTCATCGCATATTATTTAGAACGGAAATTGTAGCTCACCCTAAGGGCGTCCGCTGGAAGCAGCTACAGACTCAGGCGAGCCGAACATGTCCTCGGACACTCCCGGCACTAAAAGCCATACGATAAATAAATAAATATAACATTATAGCTATAAAGAGCGACTTCGGTGGCGTAGTTGGTAGCATGCTGAACTGCTGTGCCCAAGATAGCGGGTTCAAACCCGGCGGAAGTCATCGGATTTTTTAAGAGCGTTAAAATCCTTCAGCATGCCTTCCTTCGGAGGGGAAGTGAGGCCGGCGGTCCTATGTCATAGATTTATGGCATGTAAAAGATCCTTCCACTAATTAAACTTGTGTGGAGCTAAATTTCTAGGTTAGATTTCGTTGGAACGCTCTATCAAAGTTCCAACGTTCACCACTAGGTATCATTGACATCTGGTAGCGAAAGTTGAAACTACTTGAAATTGAACGGAACTTGTAGCTCACCCTATGGGTGTCCACTGGAAGCAGCTACAGACTCTGGCGAGCCGAACATGTCCTCGGGCACTCCGGGCACTAAAATACATGTGATAAATAAATAAATAAATAAATAAATAAATAAGTAAATAAATAAATAAATATAATATTATAGCTATAAAGAGTGTTAAAAGGATCCAATATTTTAGGAGTATAGCCTTATCAAGACAAGAATAAAATCTGTCATTTGTAGTTGCTTATTTTAGGGGCTTTGAGACACCGTGGTCATGTAGCCCCGTGTACTTGTGTGTGTGTGTGTGTGCGTAATTTGCCTGATAACCTGTGTTATTGTGATGGCTCTATTGGGGGTGAATAGTTGTAATTCAGATGAGGATTGGGAAGGAGACGGCCGTGGCCTTAATTTAAGAACCATCCCGGCATTGGCCTGGTAGTAAAAGTGGGAAATCAAGGAAAACCACTTCCGGGATGGCAGAGGTGGCAATAGACCCCACCTCTTCTCAATTGGGGCGTGGTGTTGCAGCGGTCAAGCTATTGGCCTCTCACCAAGGAGGACCCGGTTCGATTCCTAGTCAATGCATGTAAGATTTTCGAAGTGAAATGCCATGTCCTGTGGTTTGGATTCCACGTGAAATGAAGGTCCCGTGGCTCATGATCGCATGATTAACGGTCACGTAAATCTAAAAGCTTCCTTCCTTTTTCCTTTACTCTTCTCAGTTTGCCTCACGAGGCTGAGTGTACCTCGTTCCAGCCCTCAGACATTTTTTTTCTTTTTTGCAGATCAGGGAATCAAAACCGGGCCTCCGCGGTGACAACCAAGAGTGCTCTTCACTACGCAACGAGGCCGACTCAAACAGTTAAAATGAGTCAACTTTGAAATTATGGAGATTGTTGAATCGTTGCGAAACAAAATGATTTTAATACCGACTTGAGACATTTCTAAAATTGGTAATTGCGTAGACTAATAATGATATTTACATGATTTTAAGCACGACAGTCCTCTAAATTTCAAACGATACAATGGACACCACAAAAAAATGAAAAGTTACAAATTCACAAATACGAGATAATGACATGACTGGACGATGGAAAGTCAATAAATTGGATAGCTTATGCATCAATAACTTGCCACGGTGGATGAGTGGATAGCGTGTAGGTCTACTAATCCCAAGCTTGCAGGTTCGCTCCTGGCCGTGGTAAGTGATTTTTGAAAGGCGGCAAAAATACGGAACGTATGCCATACGATGTTGGCATGTCAAATAACCCATTTGAATTCAGTAAGCCGTGTTCATAATGGCAAAAATAATCTCGGGAGTTTCCGCCAACACAAAGTTCCTCATTTCTCTACTAGAAAACGCTATAGTGTTCAAGGAGCTTAGATATCTAACCTCCTTGACTTTCATAGTGATTCAAGGAACAACAAAATTCGACATGCAAGCTACCCTCTGGGTGTCAAATTACAAGGCTTGCACCCGGCATCCGAGGCCATACGATATTAATAATAATAATAATAATAATAATAATAATAAACGAAATGAAGTCTTCAAATTTCCGTTGATATAATCTTTGAATAGTTGTGTTGTTTGAGTCATTTGACTGGTTTGATGCAGTCGTCCATGTCTCCCTGTCCTGAGCTAATCGTTTCATCTCTACATAACTACCACACATTACATCTGAGGCAATCTGTTTAACACATTCTAGCCTTGGTCTATCCCAACAGTTCTTGTTCTCGGCCCTTCCTTCCATTACTTAGTTTGCTATTGCTGGGTGATTTAGTATGTGTCCTACCAACCTATCTCTTCTCTTCATTAGCAATCGCCACAAACAACTCTCCCCTCTCACTCGTGTTAATACCTCTTCATTTGTTACTGGGGCGTGGTGGCGCAGCGGTCAAGCTGTTAGCCTCTCACCAAGGTGGACCGTGTTCGATTCCCGGTTAAAGTATGTGATATTTTCGAAGTGAAATGCCCATGTCCTGTGGTTCGGATTCCAAGTACAAAGGAGGTCCCGTGACTCATGATCGCATGATTAACGGTCACGTAAAACTAAAAGCTTTCTTTCATTTGTTACTCTATCTACCCATCTCATCTTCATCATTTTCCTGTAACACCACATTTCAAAACTTTTATTCTCCTCTTTCCCGTTGAGCCAACAGTCCAAGTTTAATTTCCATAGAGTACCACGCTCCAGGATAAAAGCTTCCAAATACGACTTCCTAATACCTAAATCTCTAATCAACAAATTTCTTTTATGTAGCAATGATTTTCTTGCCTGAGCCAACATACTTTTTATATCCTCTTTGCTTCGTCCATCACTGGTTATTTTGCTTCCTAAGTAGCAGGAGCATCCTACTTCCTTTAGTTCCGTCTTTCAAAAAGAGAAAACTTGAATATCAGAATTTTACCGAAGAAGCTCTAATAGGGATGGGGGTCCTCTTGACTCCAGAGCCCGTGATCGCTCTTCACAACTCTGATAAGGGATGAAAATACATAACGGGACTTTCTAGATGTGGCATAATCTGTCTAGTATTGTAGTGCGTGTCTCTACTATAACCTGGCAACATTCCATCTGGCCCCAAACGACGAAGATATGGGCTAGTACGTACGTGTTGTCACGTCGATATGACATCAAATGTGTGTGCGCCTTGCTCAATATGGCTGTCATTAGAAAGTTGTATTCTCCGCGGCTTCTATTTATTGATACTATACGGAAGTCTCTTCTCTCTAGTAGTGAACTGCATTGTACTCTTATAGAGGTCTTCAGCTAGAACTTCCTTGTGACTCCATCTACAAGGATCGCCACGCACAGGCGCAATATGCAGACCATGATGATGATAATTGTTGTGTTGAGGGGCCTAACATCTAGGTTATCGGCCCCTAATTGTTTGGGTGATCGTGAAGATGAAAATGAAATGAAAACTATAACTAAAAACTAACTACCAACTTACATACTAGAAGAAGAAATGGGAAACAAAAGGAGGATAAGGCAAACAAAGGACAGGAAGAAAAGAAATGCCCTCAACCCTCGAAGAATGCAGATTGAGGAACTTGGAAGGAAGGAGAGCCATGAAAGGCAGATAGGAAAGTGAAAGAGGAGAGGGTCCGCCCCAGAGGTAATGGATAAAAGGGGGAAAACCGGACCCAGCTCATGAATCCCTCGGGGTCGACAACACTCGAACTCACCAGCCGTGATCCCCTGAGGGTGTAGCAATATCTATGGTGCACCAGAAGTGGGGGGGGGGGGGGGGTACATACACCCGGCCTCCTTGAGGGCCTTGGGCAGAAGGCAGGAGATAACATGAAAAGAAAAAGAAGGCTGACCCCTCGCAAAAGAGGGTATCAGGAAAGATGAGACAAGGGCCAATTAAGGCGGGAAAGGATGAGACTCCCTAGGCCTCGGATACCCTAATACCGTCGGGGTCGGAAGAGAACAAGAGTTGACCAAGTGAGGTCGACAGGAAAGAAGACGGAGAGGAGCCCGGCACAAGTAAGAGGAAGCAATGCCAGACTCAGCTAGGGCCCCGTGGTCGCCAACCCACATCCCACTAGATGTGAGCCCCAGGGCGGGAGTATGCGGACCAGAACGCATACTTAGAAAGTCTCCTCATTTCGACCCTATGTCTCGGAGAGCCAGTTCCCTCTGCCTGTTCGCCTACCAGGCCAATTTTGATTATAGTCTTTCCGTTTGGCCATGATACCCAGAGAAATAGGGGACTTCTCGGAACTCCACTGCCGACCCGCTCGCCGGACCGGCCGGTGGCGAACAATGACTCACCTACTGACGCTGTCCCACAGGACTAAAAGTTTTTTGAATTCTACGTAAAATTCTAAAGAAAATGAGCCCAAACGCGACAGAAATACTTCACATCCATGGTCTGATAGTCATAACTTATGACGCATTCCGTGCTCTAATTGTTTGTAGTAAATGAGTCATAGTTATCTGTTGCAATACAATCATAAATGACATGTAATAAACGACAGTTTAAGAACTAAGAAGTCCGAGTTTGGACTCATTTTCTTTAGAATTTTATGTAGAATTAAAAATATTGAAAATTGCAAATTTTAACTTGAAATAAGAAAAGTTTTAGTGCTGTGAGACAGCGCCAGTAGGTGAGTCATTGTTCGCCACCGGCCGGTCCGGCTAACGGGTCGGGAGGGTGAGTGACGTCAGTTGAGTTCCGAGAAGTCCCTTAATCCTCTTTTTCTTTATCTCTTTCTTTTGAGCTTTTTTCCACAGAAGATTATCCCCTAATATTGATTTAGGTGCAATATGACCTCCCACAGGTATTAACCCTTTAACCCAGAATATAATGTTGCGAGAACAGCAAACACATAAGATTGGATTATTGCAACTGCGGATTCTATCATGGCCAAACTGAAAGACTATAGTCCAGCTTTCGTGTGCGACTACAACGTTGATTGGTTCAGCTTTCTTGTCGTACACGTTGCTCTCATGAACATATCTTTATCGAAAGTAATCAGTACCGTAATTAATATATTTTTTGTTCGACCCTGACTATTATATGTCAGAAAACTGTACTATATTTCATTATGAAACAGTTTCTCCCACCAATCAGAGCTCAAGAAACAGTTGTTTGACCAATTAGATAATTAGATGCGCTGAGTTCCACGGCCTTCTAATTTAAATTTCACTGCCTGGCCTAGTGTCATAGAAGGGTAATCGAGGAGGCCATGGTCAAATACAAGGCATTCTCTGCGTCTCATGCGCTCTGTTCAGTACATAAAACTGGCAAAATCTCGACAGATATTTGTGAATATTTATGTTCGAACATAAAATAGTTATAATAATTATCGTCGAACATAAACAGTCGTATGCAACTCGCCTATAATGGTAATTAAGACACTCGTATGGAAATATTATTCATTGTTAACATATTTATGCCTTAGTCATTAATACTGTATATTCATGTAGGAAAAGCTGTTCGATTTGGACATCAAGCTCGGTCTAAAAACCAAACGACGTAGGCAGTGTTTCATCGGTAAAGTAACTTCTTTCTTGCAGAATACAATAGATCACAATTGAGAAATCACTGCAATGGCTTTACAACATCTTGCACCCATCTCTTTAACCTTACTAGCGAGGAAGAGATAGAATGAAGACTAATTACAGCAATAATCTCGACATAGATGCCCATTCATCGAAAAATTGCAGAATAAACTCAACCGACAATTTGCATTTACAACCCATAAAATAACGAAGTATTACAATAAAACCGCTTGTAATTTATCTCTAATCCATGGATTGTATCATTATATTATTTATCTTGAAAACTTGGGAAAGAGGATTAACTTTTCTTCACTTCGATTTTGGTTTAATCTTTGTGAAAAACGTCAGTGAAGCACTAAAACATTATTGTATCGTACTAAGAGCCATCATGGTGAATACGTTGTTGTTGTTAATTCATTTTAGGGGCTTGGGACATCCTGGTAATCAACCCCGTGTAGTTGAGTGTGTGTGTTGAACTTTGTCTGATGACCCGTATTTCTGTGATGACTTAGTAGTGTGTGCATTTGTATTAGGGACAGAGATGGGGTAGGTGCCCCGGGATTTCAAGTAAGGTACTATCCCGGCATTAGCCTGAAGGGAGTGAGGAAAAACGGGGAAAATCCACACTCAGTATAGCTGTTGCCAGTGCCAGGATTCGAACCCCCACTCTCCGGATTTGCTGCAGTAGACCCCGCAGCCATGGTGCACGATTTAACAAGCACGACTACACCGTGGGTTGGTGTATAATTATTCGGAGGTATCTGGACGTCTTAATATACAGTGAAACGTGGCTAATTCGAACTTCTATAATTCGAAATCATCTTTAATTCGAATTTAATCTCTTGGTCCCTAGCATTTTATATACAATCAATGCTAAAAAATCGTGGTTAATTCGAATTATACTTTGGATAATTCGAAGTTTTTACGCGTAAAAAGCCCATCGGAAGCCAAACAGTTGGGTCAGGAATTCCCGAAAAACGACAAACCACATCACAGAACTTAGGCGTTTTCTTTAAGTAGAAATGACGTGCTTTTCTTCTTTTGAAAGTAGAAATGACGTAAGTGATTCTGTTTTTCGTTCCTTAAATTTGTTACATTCTTTTGTATAATAATAATATCGTATGGCCTCGGGTGCCTGGTGCAAGCTTTGCTATTTGACACCCAGAGGGTAGCTTGCATGTAGAATTTCGTAGTTCCTTGACTATGAAAGTCAAGGAGGTTAGATGTTAGATATCTAATCTCCTTGAACACAATAGCGCTTTCTAGTAGAGAAATGAGGAACTTTGTGCTGGCGGAAACTCCCGAGATTAATTTTGCCATTATGAACTCGGCCTACTGAATTCAAATGGGTTCTTTGACATGCCAACATCGTATGACATGCGTATCGTATTTTTGCCGCCTTTCAAAAATCACTTACCACGGTCAGGGGCGAACCTGCAATCTTGGCCGAGAAACTTAATTGTAGGAAACAGGTAAAAATCTCTAACTTTTTTGAAAAACTGTATAATTCTCTAAGACTTTACTAGATTGCTGGATTACCACTGTCGTTAAATAGGTGAATAGTACATTTTGGTTTTATTTTATCATTTGAAACTATTGAGGTTATTCACGATACAGTCTTTATACAGCACCGGTGTCTGTTAATCTGCTTTGTTGAAAGTAAATCATTATGTAGACGTAATACAATATATTTTCTCTACCCTTTTCAAAGAACATTCTTAATTCGAATTTTTGGATAATTCGAATTCTTTTACTGGTCCCTTGAGGTTCGAATTATTCAAGTTCCACTGTATTAATTTTAATTTGAGTAATAGCCGTAAAGTTGTATTAAAAAAAAAACAACAACCCCTGGCACTATCCAGCCCATGACGGGCTAAGGCCGACCAAGCGACCGCTGCCCAGCCATACGGCCTGCAGATATTGGGGTGACGCGTGATCAGCGCGTCGGTTCCCCTCGGCCGTTAATCTTGGTTTTCGTGATCGGGGCGCTGTCTCACTGTCAGACAGCTACTCAATTGTCCTCACGAGGCTGAGTGCACCCCGTTCCAACCCTCACGTCAGTTTTAAAATCCCTGACGGAGCCGGGGATCGAACCCGGGGCCTCCGGGTGAGAGGCAGGCGCGCTACCCCAACACCACGGGGCCGGCACAAAGTTGTATTAGTCTATGATATTTATGAAAGAATACTCAACTGATTGGACTAAATTGTTAGACATTTTGAAAACGATTGGAATAAAGTACAGTGATAGGAGGGTGATTAGCTACATCCATGTCGACCGACTGAAAACCATCAAATTTCGATTACTAAGGCAACACTATAAATGGCTTCAAACACCATAACGATATTGCTGATGTAGATTCATTTAGGCGCCTGGCGATATCATGGGTCATGTAACCCTGTGTTCTAGGGTGTGTGTTGATGTGTCTGTTAAGCTCTGTCATTGAAATGGCTGTACTATTGTGTGTGCAATTGGGTTTTGGATTTGGGTAGGAGCCGACCATGGCCTTCATTTAGGTACCATCCCAGCATTCTCCTGGAATTGAAGTGTGTGTGTGTGGGGGGGGGGGGGGTGGTACGACACGGAAAACCATTTATAGGATGTCTAAGGTAAACATCGAACCCATTTCTTCTCACTTCTGTCTCAAGAGGCTACACTATTGTGCCCCGTTCTAACCCTTAGACTAGAATTTGTGATTTTAGCGAAACCGGGAATTGAACCCAGCCCTCCACTGATGCAGTAAAAAATCTACTTACTAAGCAACAAGGTGGACGAAAGAAAGAAAGAAAGAAAGAAAGAAAGAAAGAAAGAAAGAATCTGACCAATTCTTTACCAATGCTAATAGAAGAATGGAGGGCTACATCAAACCGGTCGAAAGACTGAAGACTCGAACAAGAACAATAAAATATTAAAAAATACTGGGCTGTACTTCAAATATTTCTAATTTTATCAAAACAACTTTGGATAAATTGGAATAGTAATGAAAATCCACAGCCTGCTTTCAGTCGACCAACCGGTTCAGGGAATGGAATGAAAGAAGCCCCCATCTAGCGGCGAGGATATGAACTGTGCCGGCTGCCGAAGCCTCTCACACTCCCCTGGGGCAATGATTAAATGAATGACAGATGAAAATGAAATGATAGTGGAGAGTGTTGCTGGAATGAAATTATGACAGAAAAACAGGAGTACCCGGAGAAAACCCTGTCTGCCTCCGCTTTGTCCAACACAATCTCACATGGAGTGACTGAGATTTGAACCATGGACCCAGCGATGAGAGGCCGGAGTGCTGCTGCCTAAGCCACGGAGACTTCTGGAATAGTAATGATAGTGTTAATTCACAGAACTTATCATGAAGACGGAAACCTTATCCTAAGCTTCGAATGTCACTAATTGTGTACAAACTACAGTTGACTGATTTTATCCGTGTTATGTCAGTTTATCTCTGTTCTATACTTTAGGTTTAATTTGTCAATTTGAAATCCCAAATTATTTGCAATTTACATATTAGCTTCACGGGCATTTTGTAAGCATTTTAAATAATGGTTTATTCATAACACATCTTAAAAGTTTTGGCAGCCAGCAAGTGTCTGCTGATGTCACAACGGTCAACTGCCACACATTTCGAAGAGACCAATGGAACTAGTGAAACCCCTGACAACCTGAAATAGATACTCATGTTTATGGGACGGTTGGGATGACAAGGTATTCACTGTTACGTAAGCACGACGAACGACACATCCAAATGGTGCACTGTTCACGTCTGAAAGTGAAACCACTGGTCGCGTGTTTGTTCAATGGTCGACTTGTATGTGGGCGTGGTATATGAAGACAACAAAACATGCGGAACGTAAACAATGGCTCGCGAGCCGCAAGCGAAACGGGCTCAAGGTGGGTTTTAGTTCCCACCCGCACACTCACATGTGTTGTAAGTATGATTTACGTCACCGGTCTAAGATATCTAACAAGCACAGCCATTGTAATTTAGCACAGCTTGCTCGACTAAGAAAAAAAATCAGTGTCTCCACCGACATGTCGTCAACATGACCTAGAAGAAATGACAGTTGTGCATTTGTCCTCTCAGAGATTCCAACGCTCGAATAAGACACCAGCCTAATTCTACGTGAGGAATTCTCTTTGCTAGTACAAATGTAGAATCTACAGAGGTGGCCAAAATATTATGGCCAAGCTGAATAGAATCAAATTCCTTATTGCAAATTAAGATAAAAAGCATTAAAATGGAAGATATTATTCGAGTCCGAATCTCAGTTGCAAGACTTTTTTTATTTGTATTTGGTCATGTATTCACCAATAATGTGCTACAGGAGATATTTTACGAACCAACATCGTGTATATTTACGCATTATCCTTAAAGCACTTTACATTATTTATTTGTAATTAGACAATAGGCATGAGCAATTCTTAAGAAAGCAAAACATCTGGTGTCGACACTTACTCTGTCCTAAAATTAAATCTATCACCGTTTCTTCTTTTGTTACGAGTAGTATTTACAACATACGAATATTTAAAATAAACGGAATTATTTTACAGTGAATCATCGATTAAAACAGTGAATTTAATTAATTTCCAACCGCGTTACCTAAATTGGTGGCAAAGACTGATCTGGTTGGGATGACTCAAAACACATTCTCCTCATCAGGATATAGGCAATCTATACAATGTTGAAGATTCTGTAAACCAATTAACAATAAAAGATTGGCTCCATTCAGCTTTACCATATTAAATTGGCCACCTGTGTATTTGCTCTAAAACTAAAACACTTGTTAAAAGAGTCAAAGAAATTTCCTTTTTAACATACTGAACAGTATTGATAATGGCTTGTCAAAGGTACCTTCCATAATAGATTTATGTGAGTTTATGGCTGAATTCGATTGTATTAGTATGTTATCGCAATATCTCGTAAGCCACACTGGCTTCTAATTATTAATGAACGTAAAATATACTTTGGTGTAACCAACATAATACACTAGTCTACTAAACTGCACTTCAGACAAAATGTTTTTTTTTTTAAAGGTCCAAGTTGAAAAGCACGATTTCTAGTTTCTTCTGTTATAGGTAGAGCCCTCCGCGGATAAACAGAACGTATCCGCATCCGCCCCACATCCGCACGACTCTTTTCCGCATTCACACGTTTGTTATCCGAATCTGCTGACATTACAATATGATTTTTAATTAGATAAAGCATAAATTACTAAAGCGACACATTTAGACATTTGAATAAAAAGTCGTTCCCTTAGACTTTGTATGCCAAGTGCTATGTTAAATATGAATGTTATACAACCAGAATTCCAATCCTTTCCTGTTCGGAGTGTTAATTATGCTTAATGAGATTGGCTAAATTCATCGTCTTACATTTTTGATGAAAAAAAAAAAAACAACATAACGAAACAAGAAGTTCCGTGACGAAATAAAGAGCCTACTTTTCTTAAAATTCAAGAATCATGCCAATGATTAATCTATACGGATCTATCTAGAATAATGACGAAATCAAGTTGGTAACATCGAAATTTCTAATTAGTTCGAATTACTGTATACCTGGCATAATGTAGCCTAATAGAGAAATACAAGTGGCAGCCCTGGTGACTGAATATATTCTTAGTTCCATCTCTTAAGGTACAGAATACAAAATTTGGTTGAAGTCTAATGGATAGCATGGACGTTGCATGCAGTTAAACATTGGATCTAACAGCGCGCGTAAAATCATGTTGGCAACAATGACATACATGTATTGGTCAGAAATAATCTGAAATAATATGATCTATTGTTGTGTCAATTTTGAATGAAATCCATTAGTTAGTATAGAAGTTACATGCATTTTAAAATTGGACCTATCAGCAGGCTTAGAATCATATTGGCAGCACTGGATTAGGCCTGTATTAGTTACTCCAAATTAATCTAGAATGCCAGGTACTATACGTGTGCAAAGTTTAGAGCTATTGGCTTGCATACTTTCTGATATATTGATATTAGGGTAACAAAAATAGAGACAGTATTTATTAACAGTTGGCAGCCCTGGTTACTCATAAGAATCGGCATAGTCATATCTGTTATGGTACACATAGCGCACACAAAATTTGGTTGAAATCCAAATGATAGTATAGAAGTTAAATGTATTTAAAGTTGGACATCTCAGCAGGCTTAGAATCATGTTGGTAGCACTGACATATATAAGTTACTCCAGATTAATTTCGAATGTCAGGTACTATACGTGTGCATAGTTTAAAGCTGTCGGCTTGCATACTTTCTGATTTATGGGTATTTTAATTTAAAAAAAATTGAGAGCATTTATTTACAGTCGGCAGCCCTGGTGGCTCTTAAGAATGCGCTCAGTCATATCTGATTATGTACACATAGCATATACGAAATTTCGTTGGAATCCAATTGATAGTGTCGAAATTATATGCATTTAAAATTTGGACGTATCAGCGGGCTTATAATCATTTTGGCAACACTGCCATGTATGGCCTCCGGGAAATTAAACTGCAATATTATTATCTATACGTGTGCCAATTTTGAAATAGCTCCCATTCATACCTTCCTAGATATTCAACATGGAGCTCAAATTTCAATTGCGATTTTTCAGCAGTTGGTAGCACTGACATCATTTTCAAATATGGACGTGAGATATTCAGGTATAGATCTTTACTCCTACCAAATTTTGTTTCGATTGCTGCAGCCGTTTAGGACAGACAGAAGGACAGACACACATTTGCCCGATCTCATAAGTCTACTTTTTCCTCATTTTTGCCAAATGTGAAAAGTAGGCTAAAAATATGATATGTCATAAAAATCTGGGTCCTAATAATGATATTAAACAAGTTCGGATTGTATTAAGAAATCCATACAAATCAAATTACTGCTTCTGAATATAAGCCTTAATTTACTTCCCATATAAAATTGTATAGCTTTGAGTTATGACCTGTTGTCAAAATACCCATCCTATGTCCCGCGAACCAAATGTGGCTCGTCCGGATTGATTGTGGAGACTGCGACAATTTTGGAAGGTTGATGATGATTAATTGATATTGTAACTTTCAGTCGGTCAAGGCGAAATTATTCCAATCACTGGAATATGCGAAAAGATAACCTAAAATAAATGTATAATACATGTGATTAAGATGTAAGTTATACAGTTATGGATTATTAAAGAAGGTGAAATATAATATATGTTTAGACCATAACAATATAACACAAGAGCCTCGTTTATCCGGCCCTCATTAATTCGGATCTCCGGTTTATCCGGATCGAAAATAATAATAATAATAAAAATATATACTGTACAGTACAGTACGGTACTTTCCTTTCTCGACTCTTTTTGAATGTCTTTTCCGCCAAGGATAGTTAAGGATAGGAACTGGAAGTAAATCGGACACGGCCTATCAAAGGTACCGTCCCGGCATTTGCCGGGTGTTGTAAATGGGAAACCACGGAAAACCATTTCAAGGACGGCCGACGGTGGGGCTAGAATCGACACGTCTACCGAGTCAGCAGAGAGCTTGGCCCCATGGCCTAGCTACCATTTTGAGTGTGACAATTCCAATTGTTTCATATTCCCTCCGGAAAAATTGAAGGATTGTACTTCAGTTCACGTCCCGGAACACCTACCCTTATCTTAGAAAATAATACAGTTTTAAAAATGTATTCAGCATCGAAACACACATTATATTAGACACACATCCAAGTACTCAGGACTGATGACCAAGGTATCCCATAAAGTTAATAATTATTGATAACATCATTGAAGGACGATTCTAGTCTGAGAGTTGGAACGAGGAACACTCAGCCTTGCGTTGAAAAACTGAGAAAAGGTGGGTTCAACTCAACCATCCTAAAAGTGGTTGTCCATAGTTTTCCCACTTCTATTCCAGGCAAATGGTATAGCCACCCTCCTTCCCAGCTTAGTCTCAATTATATACATACAATTACAGGCCCCACAATAATACAGATTACACCAGTCTACACATTAGAACTTATTCTACACACACCCAAGTACATGAGGCTACATGACCATGATGTCGCAAAGCCCCTAAGATTGATCAACAAACAACAAATTTGAACGTCTTTTCTGCCACATGAATAATAAGAGGTCATGTCAATTATATCGAACCTCCTAAAGACAAAAATGTCCCTGAAAACTTCGTAATAAGTCACGTTTTTCTGTGACAGTACTGAGCTCGATTCTGGAAAAAGTGACACTAGGTTGACATATGATTTCTATTTTGATATAAATATACTTTTTTTCATTGTAGCCATAAACTGCTTTATTTTCTCCATGGGAGATAAGAAGTTGTTCCGTGAAGAGCTAAATAGACTATTTCCCTATACCTTCGTATTCTCTATCACCATACAAAAGGTCAGGGTGATATCAGAAATCGTTTCGGAGATATAGAATGTCAGCCACCATGTTGGATTAGTGAAACGTATTTAATTTTAAAGAGTACGGATGGGGTTTGACAAAATAGTATTATTTCCTTACCAAGGTTCATTGAAATCGCTCCAGGCCGTTTAGATTCTTAGGGACACAAACACATATCACACACGCAAAGCCTTTCAACATATTTTAGTGATTTACAAGACAATGGTGGGTAATGGAATATTTTCATGTTCTTATTCGTTAATAGCTCATAATAATCACTTAATATGTGGAAATAAACTTGTTAACTATTGTAGTGTTATTAGACCATTTCTACACAACTTATTTAAACACTGACGACCACCTTGTCCTATCCCCTGTATGAAACAATAGTAGCAACAATATGTAACTTATGACCACACTTTCCCAAGCGTCTATATTAAATAAAAACACACCTAACTTGAAGTCTTATGAAATCAAGGTCAAACTTAAACTTTCTTGTCGTTATTTCAGTGATAGTGATCGTCATGGTTTGATGATAGTGACGTAATTTAGTTTCACAGGATCTTAGAATATGATATTTTTGTACCTGATTGCGAAGTTATCTTACAAGTTACGAGTGGGAAGGAATCTAAAATTAACTATCAGTCCTTTCCGTATACAAATTGATAACCATTTCCAAATCCTAGCCTCCATTACGAACACATGCTCACACAGTTGTATATCCATCACAATGACGCAGGTTATCAGACAGGATGTACGCACACTCAAGTACACGCTGCAACATGATCAAGCTGTTGTAAAGCCCCTATATGAATCAACGCTAACCAGCAACAGCTTCGTTCTAACTAGGTCTGGAACAAGGAGGGGAGAGGACTGCTGGTATGTAATACTCAGTAGCTGTATTGCTTCACTAGATAATACTGCGACATCTGCCTTAAGATCCTCCAAATCATCTTCATATTCTTCTTCTTCTTCTTCTTCTCCTTCATCTTCATCATCTTCTTCTTCATCTCCATTTTAATCTTCATCTTCTTCTTCATCTTCTTATCTTCTCCTTCATCATCATCATCATCATCATCATCATCATCATCATCTTCATCTTCTTCTTCTTCTTCTTCCGCTTCAAACGGGGTCGATGTTTCTGGCCGTTCTTTTCCACTTTTTCCTGTCCCACACATCATCTTCCTCTAATTTTTAGCCTACTCTTCACATTTTGCAAAAATGAGGAAAAAGTAGACTTATGAGATCGGGCAAATGTGTGTCCATCTGTCTGTCTGTCCTTCTGTATGTCTGTCTGGCTGTGTGTGTGTGTGTGTGTCCCTATCAACACCTAAACGGCTGCAGCAATCGAAACAAAATTTGGTAGGATTAAAGATCTATACCTGAATATCTCACGGCCATATTTGAAAATGATGTCAGTGCCACCAACTGCTGAAAAATCGCAATTGAAATTTGAGCTCTATGTTGGATATCTTGGAAGGTATGAATGGGAGATATTTCAAAATTGGCACACTTATACATAATAATATTTCAGTTTAATTTCAAGGAGGCCGTACATGGCAGTGTTCCAAAATGATTATAAGCCTGCTGATAAGTCCAAATTTTAAATTCATATAACTTGTACACTATCAATTGGATGTCAACCAAATTTCGTATGTGCTATGTGTACATAAACAGATATGACTGAGCGTATTCTTGAAATCCACCAGGGCTGCCAACTGTTAATAAATGCTCTCATTTTATTTTATCCAAATACCCATATATCAGAAAGTATTCAAGCCAATAGCTCTAAACTTTGCACACGTAGCCTATAGTAGCCTATTCTAGATTACTTTGGAGTAACTAATATAGGCCTACGCCAGTATTGCCAACATGATTCTAAGCCTGCTGATAGGTCCAATTTTAAAATGCATGTAACTTCTATACTAACTAATGGATTTCATTCAAAATTGACACAACAATAGATCATATAATTTCAGATTATTTATGACCAATACATGTATATTGTCATTGTTCCCAACATGATTTTACGTGCGCTGTTAAATCCAATGTTTAACTGCATGTAACGTCCATGCTATACATTGGACTTCAATCAAATTTTGGATTCTGTACCTTAAGAGATGGAACTAAGAATATATTTAGTCACCAGGGCTGCCAACTGTAGTTCTCTATTATGCTACATTATGCCAGGTATACAGTATTTCGAAATAATTAAAAATTTCTATATTACAATACCAACTTGACTTCGTTATTATTCTAGATAGATCCATATAAATTAATCATAGGCATGAATCTTAAATTTTAAGAAAAGTAGGCTCTTTAGTTCGTCACGGAACTTCTTGTTCTCCTTCAGGTCTTCTAGGATATTGTCAGTCCATCATCTTCTGGGTCTGCTCCTATTTCTCGTTCCATCTACAACCAGATCCATTACTCTCCTTCCTAGATAGCTTTCGTCCCTTCGCATAATATGCCCACACCACAACAGTCGCTTGTCCAGGATTTTGTTTGATGCTTCTGTCACTTTAACAGTTCCTCTGATTTTCTCATTTTTGATGCGGGCCTTCTTAATGACAACACTCATCCGTCTAAGCATCTTCATCTCCGTCACATCCAGTTGTTACATTGTGACTTTGTTGTAGCCCAGGTCTCTGCTCCGTATAACATGGCTGGCCTTAATGATGTCTTGTAAGCATTTCCTTTCACTTTTATGCTGAGTCTCTTGTCACACAGAATTCCAGAAATCCTTTTCCCGTTCACCCAGGCCAACTGCACTCTGTGGTTGAGTTTCGCATTTATATTGCCTTCCAAATAATAAATAAATTACAAAAACCTTTAGTATTACCTTTTTTTTTCGATTTATTATTTATTTAGCGTATGGCTTAAGAGATACAATATGAACACAGATGATAATTACTCAATTAGTTTACAAACTTTATATTTATATCTAGATTATTTATGTAAGCAATTGTCTCTGGTGATCCATGAGCGAAATCCGTGACGCTGCCACTGTACTTTCTTTTTGGACACTTGGTGGTGATCTGCTGGATGGTCTGCTTAGGGTCACCACAATCACAGTTCGGTGAAGAAATAATTTTCCATTTATAATGGAAGTCTGCACAGTTGCCATGACCCGTACGAATCCTGTTGAGAGTTGTCCATGTTTTCCGAGGAAACTGAAATCCAGGTGGCAGCGATGATCCAATGCGTGGTAAGGTTGATCCAGGCCTAGTATCCTGTCTTCCATGCCATGCTTTAGTTAAGTTGAAGTTGGTATTCTCCTAGTCTATTTCAGTCCTTGTTGATGTATTTCGAGATCTTAGACGATTCAGGCGAACTTCAGCAATGTCACAGTGTATTGGAAGTTGTGGGTTATCCATTATTTTCTTGAACTCCCCGAGGAGAGCGTTTCTACGTCGAAGATCTGGTGGAGGGGTGTGGCTGAGGAGAGGTAGACAGTGTGTGGGTGTAGACCTTATTGTGCCAGTGATTAGGCGCAAGGTGGTGTTAAGCTGGGAATCTATGAGGTTAGTGTGAGGGCTATTCAACCAAACTGGAGCGCAGTACTCTGCAGCTGAAAACACAAGTCCCAACGCTGTACATCGAAGTGAAGTTGCCGATGAGCCCAAAGTTGTGCCACATAGTTTTTGGACTATATTGTTGCGGGTTCTTACTTTGGATTGAGTATTGCGGAGGTGTTGTCTAAATGAGAGTGTTCTATCTAATGTAACCCCTAGGTATTTAGGGAATCTATTATGTCTGAATAATTGATTTCCAATGAACACCTGTAATTCTTTATTAGCCATCTTGTTGTTTCGATAGAAGCAACTTACTTCTGTTTTGTTAATATTAAGTGTAAGTCTCCACATATTAAAATATTGTGTCAGTTCTTTCAGGTCGTCCGTTAGGATCATCTCTGTTTCCTCAAATGTTGTGTCTCTAGTAGCAAATGCCCAGTCATCTGCATAACCAAATTTCCTTGAAATTGTGGCAGGTGTATCTACGATATATAAGCTAAATAAGATTGGAGCAAGAACAGAACCCTGAGGAAGTCTATCGATCTTTTGGTGCTCACATTATTCCCCATATGTACTTGGAAAAGTCTCTGACTTAGCATGATATTCAGGAGTCAGGCAGTCGTCTTACATGGTATCACTTTCAGGAACTTGAAGAGTAGGCCATCCTTCGAGACTGTGTCCCATGCTGCTGTCAGATCGATAAAAGCCACCGATGTCTTAAGTTTTCTCTTGTAGCCTGCTTCTATGAAGGTCGTAAGAGACATACTTGATCTGTAGTGCTTCTGTGTGGTCTGAATCCTGCCTGCTCCACTGGGATTTTCTTGATTATCTCTGGGCCAATCCTATTGAGAAGGAGCCTTTCTAGTAATATATATGTCACACTAAGCAGGGCAATGGGGCGATAGCTCTCTGGTTTATCACTTGCTTTACCTTTCTTCAAGATGGATATGATCTTCGTGTGTTTGAATAACTTTGGCAACGATCCATTCTGTAATATATCCGGGAAGAAGTTAGACAACCATATTCAAGCTCCGTCTCCACAATGAATGATAAATTCCGGGTGGATGCCATCCAGACCTGGTGCTTTTCGTGGCTTAATGTCTTTAATTTCAGCAGTTAACTCATCCTTATTAAAAGATCTGGAGTATTCCAAGATATCTGAGGTATCATCTTTCAAAGTTTTCAGTTCTTTCTTTATGCGTTTTGTAAAAACTTTATCCCTGCTACTTTTAGAAGTCATGATTATGTGGGAAGCAATTATGTTTGGGTGTTATAGGATTACCATCCCCCAGCTTCGTGAGAAGCAACCAAGCTTCACGACTATATTTTGTAAATTCAAGAGATTCCACTTTAGAAATCCACTTTTGTTTTCTTGCAGCATCTCGGCTCTGTAAAAGTTGATCTGTAATTTCGTGATCAATACTGTAAAATATATTGTTGGTAAAGATCATCAGTTTCGTCTCTCCATCCAGGAATATACAGTCTTAGTATGTTACTATGTACCCAAATATTCAAAACAATGTACCTAGGTAATTAAGAAATGAAGCAACACCCAGATCAAACGCATCATTACTTACTTTCAGGAAAGGAAAACCAATGGTCTTGGTTCATTGTACTGGATTGATATTTAAAAGAGGTGGAAATTCCATCAAATAACATTCAGGAACTCATACTACTGAAAAGAAAACTTCAAGCATGTCAAGGTTTCCAAGAAAAACTGAGGCTGAAAACGGGGGAGATTTGAACACAGGAAAGGAAGGAAATCCACCGAGAATGAATGCGGGCAAACATCAAATCCCGAAGAATGAGACAGTTGGAATGACGCGGTCCATAGAAGGCCGATACGAAATGTTATTGTTATAATTCTGGTTAACAAAAGTTTGGTGCTTTTCAGTCGGTCAACACGAATGTACCCAAAAAGAGCTGGGTTATGCTCTAATCCTGAAATAAATTACAAGAGATTAATTCTGGTTAAAAATATATTATACTTTAACTGCATACTATTCACTTTTAATCAACTGAATTGTTTTCATGGCATGAGGTGAGCTGCCACACGGCGTGCGCCAAGTTATTGTAGAATTGCAATGATAGTTTAAATTTGCGATAGGCTAGATATGGTGACCATATTTTCGACACTCAAAATCGGGACAGCCTTGTTGGGGGGATTTTTGGAGGATAGAGAGATTACAGTTTGACTCTATCATATACAGTTTTTTAAATTTATGGCCTTTTACAAAATTTAACTTCAATAAATTCCACAAAAATCGATCCAACAAAAATCCAATATAGAGGGATAAATGAATACAAAGTTATTTTAGCCTATTTTTATTTATGAAACAAGTAGTTCCGTGACGAACAAAAGAGCCTACTTTTCTTAAAATTTAAGATCAATGCCAATCTACAGTATATAGACCTATCTAGAATAATGACGAAATCAAGTTGGTAATACTAACATTTCTAAGTACTGCAGTATGAAATACACCTGCAATAATGTAACCTAATAGAGTATCTTACTACAGTTGGCAGCCCTGGTGACTCTGAATATATTCTTAGTTCCAACTCTTAAGGTACGGTATAGAATGCACATAGAAAATTTGGCTGAAGTCTAATGGATAGTATGGACGTTACATGCTGTTTGATATTGGATTTATAAGTGCACGTAAATTCATGCTGGGAACAATGTCATGTATGTGATGCTCAGAATTCATCTGAAATATTACGATCTATTATAGTGCCAATTTTGGATAAAATCCATTTGTTAGTATAGAAGTTACATGTAATAAAAAAATTGAAACTTTCAGAAAGCTTAGAATCATGTTGGCAGCACTGAGGTACATTAGTTACTTGAAATTAATCTAGAATGTCAGGTACTATACGTGTGCAATGTTTAGAGCTGATAGCTTGCATACTTTCTGATATGATTAGGATTAAACAAATAGAGAGAGCATTTATTAACAGTTGGCAACCCTGCTAGTTCTTACGAATACGCATAATCATAACTGTAATGGTCACAAAGCACATAAGAAATATGGTTGAAATCCATTTGTTAGTATCGAAGCTACATGCATTTAAATCTGGACTTATCAGCGGGCTTAGAATCGTGTTGGCAGCACAGATGTTTATAAGTTACACAAAGTTAAGGTAGAATGTCAGTTACTATACGTGTTCAAAGTTTCGAACTGTTTGCTTGCATACTTTCTGATATATTGATATTAGGGATAAGGCATGTAGAAAGCATTTATTAACTGTTGGCAGCCCTGGTGGCTCTTTAGAATACACACAGTCATATCTGTTGTAGTACACATAGTATATACGACATTTGGTTGAAATACAATCAATAGTATAGAAGTTACATTGAATTAGAAATTGGAGCTATCGGCAGGCATAGAATCATGTTGCCAACACTGGCATGATTGGACTTCTGCAATTAATCTGGAATGTTATTACTTATATGTGTGCCAATTGTGGAATAGTTCGCATGCATAAATTCTGAGATATCCAACATAGAGCTCAAATTTCGATTGCGTTTTTTTTCGCAGTTGATAGCAATGACGTAAATTTCAAGTATGGCCTTGAGATATTCAGGTCTAGATATTTACTCATACCAAATTTGGTTTCGATAGCTGCAGCCATTTAGGAGTTGATAGGGGACGCACACACACACACACACACACACACACACACACACACACAGAAAGACAGACAGACACACATTTTCCCGGATCGATCTCATAAGTCTACTGTTTCCTCATTTTTGCAAAATGAGAAAAGTACGCTAAAAATAGGCTTATGAGATCACCTTTTGTCCGTGTGTCTGTCTGTGTGTCCCACTAATAAAATCTAAACGGCTGGAGCGATTTCAATGAATCTCAGTAAGTTTATAGCACTATTCTGGACGACCCCGACCGAGCCCTTCAAATTTTGTTACGTCTCACCAATCCATGGCGGCTGTGCGAAATATTTCACCAGCATTCAATATCTCCGAAACTATTACCGATATCTCACTGGAAGTTTGTATGGTCAAAGAGAGAAATACTAGAAGTTCACCTATGTGACTTTTGAAAGCCTGGTAACTACAAAACCAACATGGTGGCCAAACCAAGTTGCGACTTTTAAATAGAAGTTTTTAGCGATTTAACCAACCATATGTTTATACACATTGTAATGCACCAACATCTAACTTCGTTCAATTGTTTACATAACCTCAAGGTGGGAGCTGTGCGAAATATTTCACCGGCATTCTGTATCTCTGAAATTATTACCGTTATCACCCTGAAATATTGTACGGAGATAAAGGGCACTACTGGAAGTTTATCTATGAGTCTTTCAAAAACCGGTTAACTACAAAACGAACATGGCGGCCATGCGAAGTTGAAATATTTAAATAGACTTTTCTCGCGATTTAATCATTCAAAGGCAATGAAACTTGTTACAGCAAATGTTTATACACATTGTAATGCACTGGTATCTAATTTAGTTCAGTTATTTACATAACCTAAAGATGGTGGCTGTGCGAATTTTAAAATTAAGTTTTTATTTCTTTTGTCGTATTCATGCGATCGAAGTGAAAGTTTGATTAATGAACCTACCCAATAATTTTCCTTTTCCTTTTCCTTTGACTCTATGGCCTATACATATAACAATCCAACATGGCAACCATCCAAAATATTTAGACGGTTCTCAATATCTACGAATCTATTACAGCAATCAAACCGAATTTTTTAATGTTCATAGGGGCTATGAACATAAGTTCACCTATAGGACTTTCAATAACCTGGTGATCACAAATCCAACATGGCGGCGACGCGAAGTATAAATATTCACAGGGACGTTTCTCGCAATTCAACCATCCGAGTGCAGTGAAACTTGGTAAAGTAAATCCTTATACAAATGTTAATCCACTGGCATCTAATTAATTTCAATTGTTTCCATAACCACAAGGTGGCAGCTGTAGGCCTACGTAATTTTAAAATCTCGTTTTTACTTCTTGTGTCCTAATCATTCAATTGAAATTTGAATACTATACGAACACAATCATCTTCATGCAACAGTACATAACTCTAAGACGTACATGTATAGAAATCCAACATGGCGACCATCTGCAATATTTAGGCGTTTCTCAATATCTACGAATCTATTACAGCAATCAAACTGAAATTTTGTATGTTGATAGTGGCAATTAACATGAAAATCCACAGCCTGCTTCCAGTCTCCGACCGGGTCAGGAATGGAATGAGTGAAGCCCCCATCTAGCGGTGAGGATATGAACTGTGCCGGCTGCCGAGGCCTGACGCACTCCTCTGGGGCAATTATTTAATGAATGACAGATGAAATGAAATGATAGTGGAGAGTGTTGCTGGAATGAAATGTTGACAGGGAAAACCGGAGTACCCGGAGAAAAACCTATCTGCCTCCGTTTTGTCCAGCACAGATCTCACATGGAGTGACCGGGATTTGAACCACGGACCCGGCGGTGAGAGGCCGGCGAGTGGCAATTAACATAAGTAGGATATATGAAAATAGGCTTTAGTTCTTCACGGAACTACGAATCTATTGTAATTTTTACAAATAACTTACAAGTTTTGCCAGAAAAAAAAACACATTATAAAATAGTAAGTTTATTTTTAAGTTTCTTACTTTACATCGTATGATTACAATAACAAAAAGAATATCTTATTGAGTCTTTACAAATGCCTGAAGTCTTTACGAACTAGGACAAGGTCGTGGATATTTCAAAACAAAACTTTCTTTTTCGTTTAGTTACGTATATCTTTCAGAGAAATTATGAATATTTTCAAACTTAACAAGAAGTTCCGTAAAGAACTATACAGACTACTTTTCATGCCAATGATTATTCTACAGAATATGAACCTATCTAGAATAATGAAGAAATTAAGTCGGTAATATCGAAATATCTAATTAGTTCAAAATATACCTGGTATAATGTAGCCAAATAGAGCACTACATTTGGCAGCCCTGGTGACTGAATATATTCTTAGTTCCATCTCTTAAGGTACAGAATACAAAATTTGGTTGAAGTCCAATGGACGTTACATGCAGTTAGACACTGGATCTATCAGCACGCGTAAAAGCATGTTGCCAACAATGACATGCGTGTGCTGGTCTGAAATAATCTGAAATACCTTGTTGTGCCAATTTTGGATGAAATCCATTTGTTAGTATAGAAGTTACATGTATTTTAAAATTGGACATATCAGCAGGCATAGAATCATGTTGGCAGCACTGCTTTGTATTAATTACTCCAAATTAATCTAGAATATCAGGTGCTATACGTGTGCAAAGTATAGAGCTGTTGGCTTGCATACTTTCTGATATATTGATATTAGGGTAAAAAAATAGACAGCATTTATTAACAGTTGGCAGCTCTGATTGCTCTTAACAATACTTATAGTCATATCTATTATGGTACACATAGCACATACGAAATTTGGTTGAAATCCAACTGATAGTATAGAAGTTACATGTATTTAAAAATTGGTACTATCAGCACGCTTATAATCATGTTGGTAGAACTGACGTATATAAGTTACTCCAAATTAATCTAAAATGTCAGAATATACGTGTGCATAGTTTAAAGCTGTTGGCTTGCATACTTTCTGATATATTGGTATTTGGATAAAAATAGAGAGAGCAATTATTAAGAGTTGGCAGCCCTGGTGGCTCTTAAGAATACGCTCAGTCATATCTGTTTATGTACAGATATTACATACAAAATTTGGTTGGAATCCAATTGATAGTGTAGAAGTTATATGCATTTAAACATTGGACCTATCAGAAGGCTTAAAATTATTTTGGCAACACTGTCATGGTTGGGCTCCTGGAAATTAAACTGAAATAGTCTTATCTACATGTGTGCCAATTTTGGAATAGCTCCCATACATACCTTGCAAGATATCCAACATGGAGCTCAAATTTCTAGTGCGTTTTTTCAGCAGTTGGTAGCACTGACATCATTTTCAAATATGGACGTGAGATATTCCGGTGCACATCTTTACTCATACTAAATTTGGTTTTGATCGCTGCAGCCGTTTAGGAGTTGATATGGGACACACACACACACACACACACACACACACACACAGCCAGCCAGACAGACAGACAGACACACATTTTCCCGGATCGATCTCATAAGTCTACTTTTTCCTAATTTTTGCAAAATGTGAAAAGTAGGCTAAAAATCAGGACACATTTTTAATATTGGGGATGCTGGGGCATGCTCCTTTAAATCGGGACGTATGGTCACCGAAGCCGTAGATTATTTTGTTTCCATCTTACTGTGATCCACTTTTCCGTTCAAATCAAGTACATTATAGTGGAGGGAAAATGTTATTAAGCAACCATATTTTTATGCAAAAGTAATGAAATACAGTAGTAACAATCAGTTACTTGGATAATAGTAAATGTAACGGTAACTTCGTTACTATTTTTGATAAGTAACGGTAACGTCGTTACTATTTTTGATATGTAACGGTTACTGCAACGATGTTACACTTGAAAAATAAATTACCCTACGCTGGGATTTGGCAATAGAATAATGTAGGTTATGGATCCAAAAAAAGAAGGATTGCCTATGAAGGATTTACGACAGACATACACACACACAGTATGTCAGAGATTACAAATCACGAGTAAATTGCTTGTTCCCCCAAAGTTACTCACGCAATCTTTTTTTTTCCTGACAAGAAAGTGAAACTTGCGTGTGTTTTATTGTTTTATGCCGGCCATAAATGATAAGAGCCGTGGCGTGGGTGGAAATGAGTGCAAGGTTGTTTCGCGGGACGGACGGCCTTGACTATGTAACCCAGTGAAGTGCTCCTATTCCGTGACTTCGCAGAGAACAATAGTTAAAGATTTCCTGTGTGTTCCCATTGTCCCGTTACAGTAACATCCTCTCCAGTTCTCACGGATCTTGCTCGCTCACTCACACAAGTGAAAAAAAAAAAACACACAGTAGAGAAAAATAAAATAAAAAACATTTTTTTGCAGCCTTGATCTGCTTCCAGATTCACTTGTTTCGAGGTGGTTATGTAAAACAGTTACGCTTGTGGCTGCCTGATTCATACTCTCTTCTTTCTCTGCGTACATTACCGACTGGTTGTCTTCAGTGGCTTATGCTCCTTCAACTATATCAACCACTCAATAAGTGATCATCGAGTGATGCTCCGGAGTGGAATATTAATTACAAATCTGAGAAACAGACAAATGAAAACAACTTAGCCACCAATATGTGTTGTTGAACACTGATTATCTGAAATATCTCCATAACTTTAGAGACTCTTATCAATACTTTAACTATCGAAGTTTAATGCTTTTATTTGGCAACAGAATTGTTCCCAATTGTAAAGGGTGATTCACTAGTATTTACATGGGATTAAACAAGTAGTTCCGTGAAGAACTATACAGCCTATTTTCATATATCCTACTTATGTTAATTGCCTCTATCTACATACAAAATTTCAGTTTGATTTCTGTTATAGATTCGTAGATATTGAGAAACGTCTAAATATTTCGGATGGTCGTCATGTTGGATTTTATATATGTAGGTACTAGAGTTATGTACTGTTATATGAAGATTATTGTGTACGTGTAGCATTCAAACTACAATCGCATGATTAGGACACAAGAGATTTTAAAATTTCGCACAGCTGCCATCTTGAGGTAATGGAAACAATTGAAATAAATTAGATGCCAGTGGATTAATATTCGTATAAGGATTTACTGCACCAAGTTTCACTGCACTCGGATGGTTACATTGCGAGAAACGTCCATGTGAATATTTATATTTCGTGACTCGGCCATGTTGGATTTGTGATCACCAGGTTATTTAAAGTCCTATAGATGAACTTAAGTCCATAGCCCCTATGAACATAAAACAATTCAGTTTGATTGCTATAATAGATTCGTAGATATTCAGAGCCGTCTAAATATTTCGGATGGTCGCCATGTTGGATTGGTAAATGTGTAGGCCATAGAGTCATGTACCATTAAAGGAAAATTATTGCGTAGGTTCATTATTGAAACTTTCACTTCGATCGCACGATTACGACACAATAAATAAAAACGTAATTTTAAAATTCGCAAAGCCGCCATCTAGAGGTTATGTAAACAATTGAACAAAATTAGATACCAGTGCATTACAATGAGTATAAATTTTTTCTGTCCCAGATTTCATTGCGTTTGGAACATTAAATCTCGAAAAGGGTCTATTTAAAATTTTCAAATTCGCTTGGCCGCCATGTTCATATTGTAGTTAACCGGTTTTTGAAAGTGTTATAGATGGACTTACAGTAGTGCCCTTTATCTCCGTACAAAATTTCAGGGTGACACCGCTAATAGTTTCAGAGATATAGAATGCCGGTGAAATATTTCGCACATCCGCCATCTTGTGGTTATGTAAACAATTGATCCAACTTAGATGTCGGTGCATTACAATGTGTATAAACATATTCTGTACCAAGTTTTATTGCGTTTGGTTGGTTAAATCGCGAGAAACGTCTATTTAAAAGTCGCAAATTCGCGTGGCCACCATGTTGGTTTTGTAGTTACCAGTTTTTTCAAAAGTCACATAGGTGAACTTCTAGTAGTTCCCTTTATCACCGCAAAAAATTCCAGGGTGATATCGGGAATAGTTTCGGAGATATTGAATGCTGGTGAAATATTTCGCACAGCCGCCATGTTGGATTGGTGAGACGTAACAAAATTTGAAGGGCACTGTCGGGGTCGTCCAGAATAGTGCTATGAACTTTCAGAGTTTCATTGAATCGCTCCAGCCGCTTAGAAGTTATTAGGGGGACACACTCACACACACGCACACACACACGGACAAAAGGTGATCTCATAAGTCTATTTTTTCAAAATTGAAAATAGGCTAAAAGTAAAGTCTGTACTTTAACTGACAACTGAGTGCCTGAGATAAATCGCGAATGTTAAGCTTGAACCAAGATAATAACGACAGCCTGGGGGAAATTGGGCGGATGAGAGGAAGAGGGAACATTCCGTGAGAATGAAGTGATTTTGGGAGGAGCGGAGGAGACACGCCTCCAAAAGTTCAATCGTTCTCCTGTAGGGGAATTTTCGCTTAAATAAATAAGAAAGGTTATTAAAATACCTATTGGTGAACTTATCTTAATAGCCTCTATCAACATTAAATTAAATTAGACGCCAATATATTAAGCCTTGACGATTTTTCGTGCTATGAATCACTGCGCTCGCATAATAAAGTCGCGAGAAAAATGCATATAAATACATAAATTGTGCGTCGTTGCTAAGTTGGATTTGTGTTCATCAGGTTATTGAAAGGCCCATAAGTGAACGTATAATAATAGGCACTATCAACATACAAAATTTCATTTTGATTGTTGGAATAGACTCGCAGATATTGAGAACCGTCTAAATAATTCGAAAGTTTGCCATGTTTGATTGTTCTATATATGTAGGGCATAGAGTTATGTGCCAATATATGAAGAGCTATGTACCATTAGATAACGATTATTGCTTAGATCCATTATTCAAAAGTTCACTTTGATCGCGTGATTAGGGCACGAAGAATTAAAACTTAATTTTGAATGTGTGCACAACCTCCATCTTGCTTTTTATGAGAACAATTGAATTGAATTAGACGGTAGTAGATTAAATCCTGTATAAACATGTGCGGGGTTTCATTGCGCTCGATTGATTAAATTTTGAGAAAATGCCATTTAAATATTTTGAATTCGCTTGGCCGCCATGTTGGTTTTGTAATTGACATGCTTTAAGTGTCACTTTGCCAAACTTAGCTTAGTATTTTCTATGACCATTCAAAATTTCAGGGCGATATCTATAATAGTTTCGGAGATACAGAATGACGATGGAATATTTCTCGCGGCCGCTATGTTGGATTAGTGAGACTTATTTACAGTTCAAGGACACGGTCGGGGCTGGACAATGGTACTATACTCTTACCAAGTTTCAATGAAATCCCTCCACCCGTTTAGATTGTATTAGGGGGAAACCCATACACACACACGGACAAAAGTTGATCTCATAAGCCTATTTTTTCATATACCGGTAATGAAAATGTTTGCCACGGTGGGTGAGTGGTTATCATGTCGGATTACAAACCCCAAGCTTGCGGGTACGCTCCTGGCCGTGGTGAGTGATTTTTGAAAGGCGGCAAAAATTACGTCACGCATGTCATACGATGTTGGCATGTCAAAGAACCCATTTTAATTCAGTATATCAGTAGGCCGTGTTCATAATGACAAAATTAAACTCGGGATTTTCCGACACACAAAGTTCCTCATTTCTCTACTAGAAAGCGCTATAGTGTCAAGGAGCATAGATATCTAACATCCTTGACTTTGATAGTGCTTCAAGGAACAACAAAATTCGACATGCAAGCTGCCCTCTGGGTGTCAAATAACAAAGCTTGCACCCGGCACCGAGGCCATGCCATATTATTATTAGTAGTATTATTAGTATTATTATTACTATTAGACGATATATTGAAAATGACTAAAAATGGTTACCAAAGCGGTGATCTCCTTTAAATCAGCCATTCCTTTGCCTTTAAATCACCACTGAGAGATGTTTCAGAACAGACAAAGTAAAACGGAAGATACTCGTAGAAATTACTTGAGGACATACATTTCCTCGAAGTGGTCATATCTGTCAAATAAGATTTGAAAATGTCGGGATTCAAACCCGATTCTCTTGCTGTCAGGTGTTTTTTAGCCACTTATGCCAATCCGGTCACGCTAGTACTTTGGAAAATCTTCAGGTTTTAGATGGAGGAGCGCAGTTGCCAGCTTTAGATTAGGAATCGGATCCCGACTGCGGTCACAATTTTGAGTCTTAATCGACAGAAATGAAAACGATTAGTCGCCATAAGAGTCGTTAAACATCGATTAGCGGCCGTCCACATATTACTTACGATCACAGAGAGGGGAGTGCGATGGGGTTGGAGGGGTGTTTCGAAGCTTGAGTACGTTGATGACGTGCGGAGAGAGGGTAAATGAAATTATTACCTTATCACCAAATAATAAGTAAAAATATTTGCCATAATAGCAAATTGTTTTGATCCGTATTGACAGAATAACTAAGAAAACACTTAAGTTAATTAAACGCCAAATCAATACTAATAATAACACACTTAAATGTCTACAATTTATAGATCATTTGAAGTGTACATGTTTCGAAACAACAATGGTTTCTTCTTCAGGACAATTGAGAGAGAAAAAACTTATTCTAAGGAAAAAACTTAAATTAAAAATGGATATCCTTACAATACGTCTTAAAAGAATAATTTTGAAAAACATTTATAAATCCTTAAAATTATCTATGAAAATTTAGGCAATTATATGGTTGAAATGAAAATCCACAGCCTGCTTCCAGTCTCCAACCGGTCAGGAATGGAATGAATGAAGCCCCCATCTAGCGGCGAGGATATGAACTGTGCCGGCTGCCGAGGCCTGACGCACTCCTCTTGGGCAATGATTAAATGAATGACAGATGAAATGAAATGATAGTGGAGAGTGTTGCTGGAATGAAATGTTGACAGGGAAAACCGGAGTATCCGGAGAAAAACCTGTCTGCCTCCGTTTTGTCCAGCACAGATCTCACATGGAGTGACCGGGATTTGAACCACGGACCCAGCGGTGAGAGGCCGGCGTGCTGCCGCCTAAGCCACGGAGGCTGTAATTATATGGTTAATCTTCTGAAAAATATATATGAAAAATATTGTAAAAATTCCTCTTCTGAAAAATGTATTAGTTAATATGGTTCTCTGAACATAAACAGTAGCTTAAAAAAGAAGTTAGTGAAGCTTTAATGTACTGTATCATGAAGTTCATACGGAGTTTCATTGAAACCGCTCAAGCCGTTTGGATTTCATCAGGGGGGACAAACTCACACACACACACGGACAAAAGGTGATCTCATAAGCCTGTTTTTTTTTATTTTTTATTTTCATAAATGAAAATAGGCTAAAAATAATAAAATACTTATTCGTATTTTAACGAAACTTGATTTAACA
The DNA here is from genome assembly GCA_946902985.2 of Meconema thalassinum. Classification (NCBI taxonomy): domain Eukaryota; kingdom Metazoa; phylum Arthropoda; class Insecta; order Orthoptera; family Tettigoniidae; genus Meconema; species Meconema thalassinum. The sequence goes on from OX336392.1 coordinate 75,345,435, forward strand.
TAACATAAATACTCATAATAACCTTGCATCAAAAGGGCGCGCATCAGTTGCAAAAGCACGCTATAAACCTTTCCAGGATTCCTTGGGGACAAATCGACGATGATGGAGGTTCACGTCAAATGTACTGTGAGTAACTCGATCGATCTGCGATTGTGTTGTTAGCTAAGGAGCTCTCGTGTTATTATAAGACGGATACAAACTCTTGAAGAGACACCCAAAAGCGCTTCTACAAAGTTCCGGAATAATATATATGATAATGAAATAAGCTGTGATGTTTCGCTTCCTTATTTGGAGAAAGATTCAAATGAAAGCACTAATCATGTAACGCGGAAAACAAACATTCGGCATAGCGAGGAGAAAGATAATGATGTGATGAGCAAATTAACGGGTACAGTTACCTGTTCACTTGGCAGACAAGTCAAGGATATCGCATTCTCATTCAGACACTGTCAAAGACAATCGCATCATGAGGATTATATTCACGGTACGAAGTATGCCTGGAGGGGCTTTGAAGAACTTGTACCAAGCAAATGTTCAGGTAATCTTTTGATGGGACGTTCAAATGACCTTTTCTGTGGGAAGTATTATTTCTTTACAACCTTGGACTTTATTTGTTTAACCAATTCTACTCACTTTTCATCCACTTACTTGCGTCCTTTAAATATACAGGATGATACAGAAACAAATCAACATATTCATTGTGGTACTTCCAGATAGTAAAGAGATACAGTGTATAAAGTGCTGGTCAATACAATAAGGACACCACCCATAAAGTAACTTTTGCCACTTGCCTTCAATGTATTGGAAAAGCGCTATTTTCGTAGTTATTAATACAACCTACAGAGAATGAGCAGGCGTTTAGTAAAAACACATGGATGTTGGTTGAAAAATACGAAAGTTACTGGCAATTTTTAGCCTACTTTTCACATTTTGCAAAATTGAGGAAAAAGTAGTCTTATGAGATCGATCCAGGAAAATGTCTGTCTGTCTGTCCTTCTGTCTGTCTGTCTGTCTGTCTGTCTGTGTGTGTGTCCCCCCCTATCAACTCCTAAACGGCTGAAGCAATCGAAACAAAATTTGGTATGTGTAAAGACCTATACCGGGACATCTCAACGTCATACTTGAAAATGATGTCAGTGCTACCAACTGCTGAAAAATCATAATTGAAATGTCAGCTCCATGTTGGTTATCTTGGAATATATACATGGGAACTATTCCAAAATTGGCACATATATAGATAATAATACTTCAGTTTAATTTTCAGGAGGCCATTCATGACAGTGTTGCCAAAATGATTCTAAGCCTACTGATAGGTTCAATGTTTAAATGCATATAACTCCTACACTATCAATTGGATTTCAACCAAATGTCGTATGCACTATGTGTACATGAGCTGATATGACTGAGCGTATTCTTAAGAGCCACCAGGGCTGCCAACTGCCAATAAATGCTCGCTCTATTTTTTATACAAATGCCAATATATCAGAAAGTATGCGAGCCAACAGCCTTAACCTTCGCACACGTATAGTGCCTGACATTCAAGATTAATTTGGAGCAACTATTGTATGTCAGTGCTACCAACATGATTCTAAGCCTGCTGATAAGACCAATTTTTAAATACATGTTACTTCTATACTATCAATAGGATTTCAACCAAATTTCGTATGTGCTATGTGTACCATAACATACATGACTGCGTATTGTTAAGATCAACCAGGGCTGCCAACTGTTAATAAATGCTGTTTATATTTTTTACCCTAATATCAATATAGGCTATCAGAAAGTATGCAAGCCAACAGCTCTAAACTTTACGCTCGTATAGTACCTGCCATTCTAGATTAATTTGGAGCAACTAATGTACGTCAGTGCTACCAACATCATTCTAAGCCTGCTGATAGGTCCAATTTTAAAATACCAGTAACTCTTATACTAACAAATGGATTTTATCCAAAATTGGCACAACAATAGATATTTCAAATTATTTCTGACCAACACATGCATGACATTGTTGCCATCATCATTTTACGCACGCTGCATTAAGTCCAATGTTTAACTGCATGTAAAATCCATGCTATCCATTGGACTTCAACCAAATTTTGTATTCTGTACCTTAAGAGATGGAACTAAGAATATATTCAGTCACCAGGGCTGCCAACTGTAGTGCTCTATCAGGCTACATAATGCCAGGTATATTTCGAACTAATTAGAAATTTCTATATTACCAACTTTATTTCGTCATTATTCTAGATTGCCTAGGTCCATATAAATTAATCATTGGCCTGAATTTTAAATTTTAAGAAAAGTAGGCACTTTAGTTCGTCACGGAACTTCTTGTTAAGTACCGTATGGCACAGAAGTTAACACTCCTATGCACGGAAACCCCCATCCTAAGAGAAAACGGGGTCATGTACACATTTGAAATTTGGCATATCACTCAACCTCATAATGACCTAACAAACGTGTAGTGTAAAATTATTGAGGGAAAATGTGAGGATGAGGGAGAGAGTGATATATTTCTCTTGAATTATTTGAAATTTTCAGGAAAAGTCCCAATTTTTTATGGTCTTTTAAAAATTTTATTTTTGGCACCAGTGCCAAATGTTATCACAGCCTACTTGATGCACGTCTGTTTAGGCGGGAAATGATGTTTGGGAATAGCTGATTGGTTTGTTCTCTGAGCAGCTTGTGATATTTTGGGGATAAGTGCGTACTTCGTCGAGTTCAGGAATTTGTTGTAGATGAAATAAAGTGGCAAATTGTAGGTAGGAAGAGACTCCCTAGGCTTCGGATACCTTAATACCGTCGGGGTCGGTAGAGAACAAGAGTTGACCAAGAGAGGTCGACAGGAAAGAAGAGGAGAGGAGCCTGGCACAAGTAAGAGGAAGCAATGCCGGACTCAGCCACAGCCTTATTGACTCTATGGTGCAGCGGGTTTCAGCATGCAGGAAAGCCAAAGGTGGCTAACATTGTAATGTATGTGAATTGATCACTTATTAATTTTGAAATGGAATGACTTAAGAATACATTTTTTTTCCGTTTAAGGGGAGTGTCCTTATTGTTTCGACCTGCACTGTATGTCGGTGTGAACACAGCAAGGCGCTATCTCTATTAATATTTGACTTGAAGATGGAATATTGGCTTCCTCAGCTAAGTAATTAAATTACAGCAAATCTGAGAGGGTTTTTACTGTGTCTGTTGTGGGGGTTTCGCCTAGGTTCACCAAGTTAGTTTCATCTACAGACTGAATAGCTATGACTTTTGTCATTATTCTAGATTTTCCCGTATAGATGATATATTACACCTATATCCACTTTACAATCCAAAAATGTTCTTATACGATGTCCTTGCACTATCTGATACATGTTTTGCCTCTGTGAGCCTTCTTCAGTCAAAGTACATTAATGATTTTCATATGGCAGTCTATGTGTTGATCTTGTTAAAAAAACTTAAAAAATCTTTTTACAGTCGTCAAAGTTATTTAAAAATGGACATAAAATACTTAAAGAATTCGACTATATTTTTTACAAGACACTTGCACAATGGGTAAGTTTATGCCCAAATTTTAAAATCTGTTTCTATTTCCCAATGAAATTTAGATTATCAGGACTCCCATTTTTTACTGTTACAGGTCCTGTGTTTGAATTGTGATTTAAACGACGAAGGGCCTATGTCCTGAACTTCTGCACATAGTCCAATTCTCTAAGTATTTTATGTTCATTTTTAAATAACTTTGACGATTGTAAAAATATATATATTTTTTTAACAAGATCCACACATAGACTGCCATATGAAAATCATTAATGTAATTTGACTGAAGAAGGCTCACAGAGCCGAAACATGTATCAGATAGTGTAAGGACATCGTATAAAAACATTTTTGTATTGTAAAGTGGATATTGGTGTAATATATCATCTACAGACTCCTGGTAACCATAATAATCATGATAATAACAACAATTAATATTATAAGATACTGATTAAAACCAGAAACGCAGCAGAAACCCTTAACTTCAATTTCAAAGGTCAGAGGGAAAAACTCGAACAGTCTGTCCGTTAGGTAGTCAGCCTGGAGGCTGGTTGGATCCTCAAAAAGTGCCACTATCGGTTATGTGGGCTGAAACCCACAAAACCCAAAGAGAGCGCTATAATGAGGCGTACTAAGCAAGGTGAGGAGTGAAGTAATTTGCTATTGCTTTCCTCACTGAGTCGGTACAGCAATATCAACCCTGCGAGTAGAATCTTTCACAGCATCCTAGTTGTGCCCTAAAGGCCATTACTCAGCACCACTCATACCTCAGTAGCTTTCATATAATCGCAGCCATGAGTGGGACTGAGACATCGGTGAAAAGCCACATTTTACTCTAGCCTGTGTCAACAGACAAATGCAAAAATACTGCATCCATCAAGGGCTGGTAAACAGGCGTAAAGGAAATGAAAATTTTTAGAAAGACCATAGGATCAAAATTTCAGGATAGTAAGATAATATACATCAAGAATGATACTCTCTACTAGAAAATTGAAAAACTCTCAGATACTATGCGAAAAAGGAGGATACATTATTACGGACGTCTTCTCAGAATGAACAGAATAGATTAAACAAACACATATTTAATTTCTTCCGTAGCCGCAAAACAAAACCCACCTGGTTTAAATGAACTGAAACAGACTTAGTAGAATTAAAAATTACAGAAAATTCACTTCTCAATGGAAAATCTAAAATAATTACTAAAGACGTAAATATAAGGTTCCAAGACAAATCTACACTAAAACCCAAACCCATAATTTCGGAAGAAGAGTGGAAAAGATGATCAGAAAGAATGAAGCCTGGAGAAATATGTGATGCTTCCTTGAAATTTTCTGGAACATAATTATAAAAGAAGGAAAATACAACAGACCTTATTCGTGGAAAGAGCTTAAAATGATATGAAGAAAGTTTTTAGGAAAACTGGCAGTTGTGTTTAATTTGATAAATATGACACGTTCACCCCATTCTATTCGTTGCGTGAGCGGTTGCGTTGTGGACTCCCGAGTTTATTATGCAGAGATATGCTATTTTTAATTTCCGTATTCTTCTTTCTTGGTATTAAACATGTATGATCTCTTATAACATCATTGTCATAAACATATTTTATATTCATATGGGTGAAAGTGCGTGTAAAACTCGGAAACAAACCGCCATTGAGGGATTCACGAGGTGGAGCTCGGCTATTTCCCTCCGCTTTAACGATGCTTTAGAGAGTTGAGTGGTCATATTTGGCCATTTAACGTAATTGCATGTTAGTGGTAAGTTAACGAGCATTTCTGTTTGATAAAATGCTCATGCAAAGTTAAATAACCTTTAATGATGAATTAAGAGATAATTGACGGTGAAAACGGCCCTAAGTTTGCTATTCCTGGGTGTCTTAGTATGTGTCCTACCAACCTATCTCTTCTCTTCATTGGCAGTCGCCAGAAACAACTCTCCTCTCCCACTCGTCTTAATACATCTTCATACGTTGTTGGCATGTTAAAGAACCCATTTGAATTCAGTAGGCCGTGTTCATAATGGCAACATTAATCTCGGGATTTTCCGCCAACACAAAGTTCCTCCATTCTCTACTAGAAAGCGCTATAGTGTCAAGGAGCTTAGATATCTAACCTCCTTGACTTCCATAGCGTTCAAATGAACGACTATGTGCGACATGTAAGCTGCCCTCTGGGTGCAAATAACAAAGTTTGCACCCGTCACCCGAGGCCATACGATATTATTATTATTTGTTATTCTATCTACCCATCTGACTTTCATCATTCTCCTGTAACACCACATTCCAAACGCTTCAATTCTCCTCTTTTCTGCTTCGCCAACTGTCCAAGTTTCACTACCATAAAAGTTCCACGCTCCTGACAAAGGCGTTATGATGCTAATTCCAGATAGACACGCTGCCCAAAATTATACTCATGATAAAATGACAGGATAGCTGCCTTTGGCCTTTGGGCACAGGCCGCTGTTGAACATTGCAATCTCTTACTCGTGTATCATGCTTTCGATCCTCATCCAGGACATTCATCCCATCTCTTATCTGGCAAGTATGCAAAGAAAATAAAACGATAGAGGCTACTGGGACTCATTACTCTTACAATACCTTGGTAATCAATTACCCATTCATGAGTCTCGCGACAAGGGATAGTTTATTTAAGAAGGTCACAACTAATGAGCCAATGTTTTCGTCTGAACTGTATCTATGTAATGTAGAGTCGGAATCAACATTCACTTCTGTAGCGGCGCTCCGATTAAGTGAGGAAAACTTGTGTTGTTGCCTTCATTAAGAAAAACATTAAATAGAGTCATTACTTGGATATCATTGCGTAATCTGTTCTTGAAGAAAAGACGAAGTAGAAGGAGATTTTTTTTAGATGATGTTTAATTTAACTTTCAAACCAGTTCACAGGCGATAATAAATTTTACGTTCGAGAACAGCAATTAGATGCAGTGTGCGTCTAATTTACACATCAACTAATTTAAATGAGACATCTTACATCAGGACAGCACTTCCCCGCTCGCATTAGTAGGCCAGCGATGTTTTGAATTTTAATTAATTGGCTTACCACTCAGACTAGAGCAGTGCAGTACCAAGTTGCAGTGAAGACACGGACTCTACTGGTGGTAATTGTTGTATTAGTGGACGTTAGGCTAATCAGAATTATAATGAAAACTATCCCTACTACTACTACTACGACTAGTACTACAGTGAAACGTGGCTAATTCGAACGTCTATAATTCGAAATCTTCTTTAATTCGAATTTTCCTCTTGGTCCCTAGCATTTTATATACAATCAATGATAAAAAAAATCGTGGTTAATTCGAATTATATTTTGGATAATTCGAAGTTTTTACGTGTAAAAAGCCAATCGGAAGCCAAGCAGTTGGGTCAGGAATTCTCGAAAAAAGACTAACCACATCACAGAACTTAGGCGTTTTTTTTAGTAGAAATGACGCAAGAGATTCTGTTTTCCGTTTCTTAAATCTTTTGTGACGGCCGAGAGACTTAAGTGTAGGAAACAGGTCAAAACAAACTTGTTTGAAAAACTGTAGAATTCTCTAAGAGTTAAATAGATTGCTGAATTACTACTGTCATTAAATAGGCGAATAGTACATTTTATCATTTGAAACATTTGAGGTTAATCACGATACAGTCATTGTACAGTACCGTTGTCTGTTAATCTGATTTGTTGAACGTAAATCATTATGTAAACGTAATACAATATATTTTCTCTATTCGAAGAACTTTTTTAATTCGAATTTTTGGATAATTCGAATTTTTTTACCGGTCCCTTGAAGTTCGAATTATCCAAGTTCCACTGTACTACTACTGCCTACCTCAGTGCTAAGTATGGCATACTATGGATTAGTGGAAAGTATAATTCGATATGGAATAAGGGCTTGGGGACTTGCTTCAAATACATATACAGGGTGTCCCACCTAACTCTGTGACCTCAAATATTATCGAAATGAAACAAGATATGAAAAATCTACTTGCCCAGGAATGTAGCCACGTCAGGGGGTCACACAATGGGAGGATATGTACAATCCAGGGAAATTATAACAATATCATTTTCAACGCAAAGTTACCTTTTTTAAATGGAACATACATGTTTTTTCTAGCAAAATCATAAGTAAACATACAATTATTGATAACAGAATTGGTTTCACTTCTCTAAACCTCGTACTTTCTGAAATAACTTAAGATTTAGAGGACGGTAAAGGAGACACTGTTTGGTGCGGTATCATTGGCAACCGTATTGTAGGTCCCTATTTTTATCAGGGAACACTAAACGGACAGCGATATGCATCATTTCTTCAAGACACGTTACCCCTTCTCATGGAGGACGTGGGATTGGAAACTCGTGTATCAATGTGGTTCCAGCATGATGAGTGGCCCGCACATTTCGCACGTGTTGCCAGAGATGTAATGGATGCGAAGTTTCCAAATTGGTGGATAGGACGTGGTGGTCCTGTGAGATGGCCAGCACGGTCCCCCGATTTGACGCCATTAGACTACTTTCTCTGGGGCGCATTGCAAGATAGTCTATCAGGAAGTCCCAACTACAATAGCGAATATGCAACAGCGTATTACTTCAGCGTGTGCGGAAATATCTGTGGAAACACTGGGATCATTACAACGCTCTCTTGCTCACCGTCTACAGAAGTGCATTGATGCAAACGGTGGTCAGATTGAACATCTGCTGAAGTGACACAGTTTCATCAGTTAAGATGTTACTGCTTACTTGTGAATGCCTTTTCCGTGCTGGATGTAATTTAAAAACATGGCGTTTCTCTAGGCTATAGGCCACAAGTTTGTTTAGGAAATTGGTAATTGTACCTTTTGTACTATGTGTACAGTTCTACACTTGTGTTAAACTTGCCAAACAGTGTCTCCATTGCCATCCTCTACAACGTTAGTTATTTCAGAAGGTACGAGGTTTACAGAAGTGAAACCAATTCTGTTATCAATAATTGTATGTTTACTTTCGATTTTGCTAGAAAAAACATGTATGCTCCTTTTAAAAAGGTAACTTTGCGTTGAAAATGATATTGTTATAATTTCCTGGAATGTGCATATCCTCCCATTGTGTGACCCCCTGACGTGGCTACATTCCTGCGCAAGTAGATTTTTAGCCTACTTTTCACATTTTGCAAAAATGACGAAAAAGTAGACGTATGATATCGGGCAAATGTGTGTCTGTCTGTCTGTCTGTCTGTCCTTCTGCCTGTCTGTCTGTCCTTCTGTCGGTCTGTCTAGCTGTGTGTGTGCCCCCCCCCCTATCAACTCCTAAACGGCTGCAGCAATGAAAACAAAATTTGGTAGGAGTATATTCTCACGGCCATATTTGAAAATGATGTCAGTGCTACCAACTGCTGAAAAATCGTAATTGAAATTTGAGCTCAATGTTGGATATCATGGAAGGTATGAATGGGAACTTCAGTACTTCAAAATTGGCACACGTATAGATAATAATATTGCAGTTTAATTTCCAGGAGGCAATACATCGCAGTGTTGCCAAAATGATTATAAGCCTGCTGATAGTTCCAAATTTTAAATGCATATAACTTCCACACTATCAATTGGATTTCAACCAAATTTCGTATGTGCTATGTGTACATAAACAGATATGACTGAACGTATTCTTAAGATCCGCCAGGGCTTCCAACTGTTAATAAATGCTCTAAAATTATTTATCCAAATACCAATATATCAGAAAGTATGCAAGCCGACAGCTTTAAACTATGCACACGTATAGTACCTGACATTCTATATTAATTTGGAGTAACTTATATACGTCAGTGCTACCAACATGATTCTAAGCCTGCTGAGAAGTCCAAGTTTAAATACGTGTAACTTCTATACTATCATTTGGATTTCAACCAAATTTCGTGTGTGCTATGTGTACCATAACATATATGTCTATGCCGATTCTTAAGAGTAACCAGGGCTGCCAACTGTTAATAAATACTGTCTCTATTTTTGTTACCCTAATATCAATATATCAGAAAGTATGCAAGCCAATAGCTCTAAACTTTGCACACGTATAGTACCTGGCATTCTAGATTAATTTGGAGTAACCAATATACGTTAGTGCTGCCAACATGATTCTAAGCTTGCTGATAGGTCCAATTTTAAAATGCATGTAACTTCTATACTAACTAATGGATTTCATTCAAAATTGACACCACAATAGATCATATTATTTCAGCTTATTTCTAACCAATACATGTATGTCATTGTTGCCAACATGATTTTACGCGCGCTGTTAGATTCAATGTTTGACTGCATGTAACGTCCATGATATCCATCGGACTTCAACCAAATTTTGTATTCTGTACCTTAAGAGATGGAACTAATAATATATTCAGTCACCAGGGTTGCCAACTGTAATTCTCTATTAGGCTACATTATGCCAGGTATACAGTATTTCGAACTAATTAGAAATGTCGATATTACCAGCTTTATTTCGTCATTATTCTAGATAGATCTATATAGATTAATAATTGGCATGAATCTTAAATTTTAAGAAAAGTAGGCTCTTTAGTTCGTCACGGAACTTCTTGTTCATATCTTGTTTCATTTCGATAATATTTGAGGTCGTAGAGTTAGGTGGGACACCCTGTTTTACTAGAATTACCAGCATTCTGACACGTTTCCTAAAATCTTTGAAAACATGGTGAAAGACATGGATTATACTCGCCAGGGATATTGTTCTCCAATTGTCAGATAATGTCTTGTAGGGGCCTAATACATTTTATGATAATTATGGAACATTATTTAATACACTGTGTAACAACAAATAAAAGACGCACCGGGAAGGCGTTGTCCGATTGTAAGGAAATTACGTATGCAAAGACATTCAGACCAAACATGAAACTGATTAAAGCTTCGTGTCTAATGAATGAATAGCGGGAGATCTCGCGCATCCAAACTGCGCATGCATCAGGCGCGATTCTGAAGCGTATGCTCTAAGTAGCTGTTGCATTTGACTGCGATATCTGAACGTCGGCTGTAAGAATGCCACGCGGAAGGATTCATGCTCATTACTGCAGATGTCAGAGTTTGAAAGAGGTCGTGCGATCGGATTAAAAGAAACTAGTTGGTCGAATCGAGCTGTCGCTGGACATTTGGGTCGAAGTGATGCGGCGATCAGACGATGCTGGCAAGCGTGGGTCAGCAACGGCAGGCATCAGCGTCAGGATGGCAGTGGCGACCGAGGGCCACAACAGCACGGGAAGACAGAGCGATTGTCAGAACAGCTGTCACTGCACCGGAATCGTCGTTATCAACGATCCAGCGTGTGACCCACACACATATGTCCACCATGACCTTCAACAGATGTCTAAGCGACAGGAATTTGCGCTCGCGCCGACCGCTACGCCGCTTACCACTCACACCTATTCACCGTCAAGTCATATTACTCTGGTGCCGCACTCGAGCAACGTGGAACTGCGCTGACTGGGGACATATAGTGTTTAGTGAGGAGACCCGTTTCCAACGGTACCCTGAAGACAACCGCAGACGTGTTTGGAGACGTCCAGGCCAGCGTGGGGATACTGCCTTGACTATCGCACGCCACACAGCCCCACAACAGGGGGTGATGGTCTGGGGTGCCATCTCCTTTGATAGCCGGACCCCTCTGGTAGTCATTCCTGGCACACTGACAGCAAAGCGATATGTTGATGACAATCTACGCCCGGTTGTGTTACCGTTCCTTCAGCGACATCCAGGATTTACTTTCCAACAGGATAATGCGTGGCCGCACACGGCACGTGTTGCAATGGACTGTCTTCAAGCTTGCCCTATCCTTCCTTGGCCAGCTCGGTCGCCTGATTTCTCTCCCATAGAGCACATTTGGGACGTCATGGGAAGGCGATTGCGAACATTCCGGAATATCGCCGATTTAACCCAACTGTTGGAGACCATTTGGCACGAAATTCCGCAGGACAACATCCGGGAACTTTATCAGTCCATGCCACGTCGAGTGACAGCTTGCATCCAGGCCAGGGATAGACCAACACCTTATTGACGTCCTCATTTTGTAACACTTTAACTCTGCAATAAATCATTCGATTGTTCTGCAATTTTGATCGTTTGTTTTCTATGTCTGTTCCTCACATCCACCGATTTTATCGCCATCGAACAATTCCTTCCTGGTGCGTCGTTTTTAGTCTACTTTTCACATTTTGCAAAAATGAGGAAAAGGTAGACTTATGAGATCGGGTAAATGTGTGTCTGTCTGTCCTTCTGTCTGTCTGGCTGTGTGTCCCCCCACCTTATAAAGTCCTAAACGGCTGCAGCAATCGAAACAAAAGTTGGTAGGAGTAAAGATATATACCTGAATATCTCACGCCCATATTTGAAAATGATGTCAGTGCTACCAAATGCTGAAAAACCACAATTGAAATTTGAGCTCCATGTTGGATATCCTGGAAGGTATGCATCGGAGCTATTCCAAAATTGGTTGGTTGGTTCCTTAGTTTGGGGACTGCGACAACGTGGTCATGTAGCCCCGTGTACTTTGGGTGTGTGTAGAATAAGTCTGATAACCGGTGTTAATTGCGATGTCTGTATTAGTGTGTGTTATCTGTTTTTAATTCAAGTAAGGACTGCAGACATTGAATTTCAAGTAGTTCCTACTTTTGCCGCCAAGCACCACCGTCAACAACTACTAGTTCGGAACTTGGCTACTTGACGCCACCGCAGTCAGCTCCTGGCGACGAACGTAGGAACCATAAGAGAGTTGTTTAACCTATGTTTTTTTGCTTCACACAGGTGTAATTAGTGGAAGGCTCCTTAACATGCTATACATCTATGACATGGCAACACCTGCTTTACTTCCCCTCCGAAGGAAGGCATACTGAGGAATTTTAACGCTCTTAAAAAATCCGACGATTTCAACCGGATTTGAACCCGCGATTTTGGGCATAGAAGCTCAGCATGCTACCAACTACGCCACCGAAGCCGCTTCCAAAATTGGCACAAAAATAGATAATAATATTTCAGTTTAATTTCCAAGAGGCCATGCATGGCGGTGTTGCCAAAATGATTCCAAGCCTGCTGATATGTCCAATATTTAAATGCATATAACTTCTACACTATCGATTGGATTTCAACCAAATTTCGTATGTACTATGTGTACACAAACATATATGACTGAGCGTATTCTTAAAAGCCACCAGGGCTGTCAACTGTTAATAAATGCTCTCTCTCTCTCTATTTTCCTATCCAAATACCAATACAGTGGAACTTGGATAATTCGAACCTCAAGGGACCAGTAAAAAAATTCGAATTATCCAAAAATTCGAATTAAGAAAGTTCTGTGAAAAGGGTAGAGAAAATATTCAACTTTTAAGTTTTCATCCAAGAACTTTTATAAAACATAATATTATATAGGTTTTTAACGAGTAAAGTGTGTATATAGGCTACTATGTATTAAGTTTACATAATGATTTACGTACAACAAAGCAGATTAACACACAACGGTACTATAAAATAACTGTATCGTGAATAACCTCAAAAGTTTCAAATGATAAAATAAAACCAAAATGTACTATTCACCTATTTAACGACAGCAGTAATCCAGCAATCTAATTAAGTCTTAGAGAAATCTACTGTTTTTCAAAATAGGTTGAGATTTTTACCTATTTCCTACAATTAAGTCTCTCGGCTATCACAAAAGAATCTAACAAATTCAAGGAACGGAAAAAAGATTACAATCGAATAGGGGCCGCATGCCAACGAAACAACGTCGTTTTTGGGGAATTCCTGACCCAACTGCCTGGCTTCCGATCGGCCTTTTACCCGTAAAAACTTTGAATTATCCAAAATATAAATCGAATTAACCACGATCTTTTAGCATTGATTGTATATAAAATGCTAGGGACCAAGAGAAAAATTCGAATTAAAGGAGATTTCGAATTATAGAAGTTCGAATTAGCCACGTTCAACTGTATATCAGAAAGTATGCAAGCCGACAGCTTTAAACTATGCACACGTATAGTACCTGACCTTCTAGCTTAATTAGGAGTAACTTAAATACGTCAGTGCTACCTACACGATTTTAAGCCTGCTGATAGGACCAATTTTTAAATACATGTAAATTCTATACTATCAATTGGATTAGAAACAAATTTCGTATGTGCTATGTGTACTATGACAGCTATGACTATGCTTATTCTTAAGAGAAACCAGGGCTGCCAACTGTTCATAAAATCTGTATCTATTTTTTACCCTAATATTAATATATCAGAAACTTTGTAAGCCAACAGCTTTAAACATTGCACACGTATATTACCTGACATTCTAGATTAATTTGGAGAAACTAATATACGTCAGTGCTGCCAACATGACTCTAAGCCTGCTGATAGGTCCACTATTAAAATACAAGTAACTTCTATATTAACAAATGGATTTCATCCAAAAGTGGCACAAAAAAAGGTCAAAATATTTCAGATTATTTCTGACCAACGCATGCATGACATTGTTCCCAACATGATTTTACGCGCGCTAATAGATCCAATGTCTAACTGCATGTTACGTCCATGCTATCCATTGGACTTCAACCAAATTGTTCATTCTGTACTTTAAGAGATGGAACTAAGAATATATTCAGTCTCCAGGGCAGCCAAACGTAGTGGTCTAGTAGGCTACATTATACCAGGTATATTTCGAATTAATTGGAAATTTCGATATTATTATCTTAATTTCGTCATTATTCTAGATAGGTACAGTATATATAGATTGGCATGAATGTTAAATTTTAAGAAAAGGAGGCTCTTTAGTTCGTCACGGAACTTCTTGTTTCACTGTGTGGTTGATACACTCTATTGCAGCTTGTGTTGCGCTATGCAGGCAGTTGGCGGTAGTTACGATGGTTGCAAGCATGGTCCTTCAACGCAAACGTTTTCTGCCATAAATGTTTTGCTTTATTTGCATTTCCACGCGACGTAGGCAATTCTAAAATAGTTCCACTCAATAATTTTTATAGAGCAGGCTTGCATAGTCCGTGGGCCTAGGGTTGGCCATCCTTGCCTTTGAGTCTAGATAAGTCATGGGCAAAGTACGGTCCGTGGGCCTAGGATTGGCCATCCCTGCCTTAGAGTCTAGATCAGTCATGGGCAAAGTATGGCCCGCGGGCCTAGTGTTGGCCATCCCTGTCTTAGAGTCTAGATCATTCATGGGAAAAGTACGGCCCGCGGGCCTAAGGTTGGCCATCCCTGCCTTAGAGTCTAGATCAGTCATGGACAAAGTATGGCCCGCGGGCCTATGGTTGGCCATCCCTGCCTTAGAGTCTAGATCAGTCAAGGACAAAGTACTGCCCGCGAGCCTAGGGTTGGCCATCCCTGCCTTAGAGTCTAGATCAGTCATGGGCAAAGTATGGCCCGCGGGCCTAGGGTTGGCCATCCCTGCATTAGAGTCTAGATCAGTCATGGGCAAAGTACGGCCCGCGGGCCTAAGGTTGGCCGTCCTTGCCTTAGAGTCTAGATCAGTCATGGGCAAAGTACGGCCCGCAGACCTAGGGTTGGTCATCCCTGCCTTAGAGTCTAGATCAGTCACGGACAAAGTACGGCCCGCGGGCCTAGGGTTGGCCATCCCTGCCTTAGAGTCTAGATCAGTCATGGGCAAAGTACGGCCCGCAGGCCTAGGTTGGTCATCCCTGCCTTAGAGTCTAGATCAGTCATGGGCAAAGTACGGCCCGCGGGCCTAGTGTTGTCCATCCCTGCCTTAGAGTCCAGATCAGTCATGGGCAAAGTACGGCCCGCGGGCCTAGGGTTGGTCATCCCTGCCTTAGAGTCTAGATCAGTCATGGGCAAAGTACGGCCCGCAGGCCTAGGTTGGTCATCCCTGCCTTAGAGTCTAGATCAGTCATGGGCAAAGTACGGCCCGCAGGCCTAGGGTTGGTCATCCCTGCCTTAGTGTCTAGAACAGTCATGGGCAAAGTACGGCCCGCAGGCCTAGGTTGGTCATCCCTGCCTTAGAGTCTAGATCAGTCATGGGCAAAGTACGGTCCGCAGGCCTAGGGTTGGCCATCCCTGCCTTAGAGTCTAGATCAGTCATGGGCAAAGTAAGGCCCGCGGGTCTAGGGTTGGCCATCCCTGCCTTAGAATCTAGATCAGTCATGGGCAAAGTACGGCCCACGGGCCAAGGGTTGGCCATCCCTGCCTTAGAGTCTAGGTCAGTCATGGGCAAAGTATGGTCCGTGGGTCTAGGGTTGGCCATCCCTGCCTTAGAGTCTAGGTCAGTCAAGGACAAAGAACGTTCCATGGGTCTAGGGTTGGCCATCCCTGCCTTAGAGTCTAGATCAGTCAGGGGCAAAGTTCCGCCCGCGGGCCTAGGGTTGGTCATCCCTGCCTTAGAGTCTAGATCAGTCAAGGACAAAGTACGGTCCGCGGGCCTAGGGTTGGCCATCCCTGCCTTAGAGTCTAGATCAGTCATGGACAAAGTACGGCCCGCGGGCCTAGGGTTGGCCATCCCTGCCTTAGAGTCTAGAGCAGTCAAGGACAAAGTACGGCCCGCGGGCCTAGGGTTGGCCATCCCTGCCTTAGAGTCTAGATCAGTCATGGGCAAAGTACGGCCCGCGGGCCTAGGGTTGGCCATCCCTGCCTTAGAGTCTAGAGCAATCATGGGCAAAGTACGGCCCGCGGGCCTAGGGTTGGCCATCCCTGCCTTAGAGCCTAGATCAGTCATGGGCAAAGTACGGCCCGCAGGCCAACGGTTGGCCATCCCTGCCTTAGAGCCTAGATCAGTCATGGGCAAAGTACGGCCCGCGGGCCTAGGGTTGGCCATCCCTGCCTTAGAGTCTAGATCAGTCATGGGCAAAGTACGGCCCGCGGGCCTAGGGTTGGCCATCCCTGTCTTAGAGTCTAGATCAGTCATGGGCAAAGTACGGCTAGCGGGCCTGGGGTTGGCCATCCCTGCCTTAGAGTTTAGATCAGTCATGGGCAAAGTATGGCCCGCGGGCCTAGGGTTGTCCATCCCTGCCTTATAGTCTAGATCAGTGATGGACAAAGTACGGCCCGCGGGCCTAGAGTTGGCCCTCCCTGCCTTAGAGTCTAGATCAGTGATGGACAAAGTACGGCCCGCGGGCCTAGGGTTGGCCATCCCTGCCTTAGAGTCTAGATCAGTGATGGGCAAATTATGGCCCGCGGGCCAAGTGCGGCCCTTGAGGTAGTCTAATCCGGCCCGCGACGTGGTTTAGAATTATACTACATACAATTACACATTGGCCATATTTCCTGTTCTGTGAGCCTAAGTGGAAACTATTTCAATCTCATTGTGTTTATGCGTTTTGTGTAATATCTTTTTGTGCGATAAATCACCACGACGAATTTGAATGAAGATTTCAGACTTCAAAGTTATTGAACATGACTTGGACATTTGCAGCATGCCATTTAATGTTGACTGTGAAACAGTAAAATCATAGTTGCAGCTTGAACTGATTGAGTTACAATGTAGCAATGAATTGAACCAAATATTCCTTAGCGTTTCAAAACTTGAGTTCTACAAGTCCCTACCAATATCAGGCTTGCTAAACTTCAAATCTTATGCACAAAAGATAACTGCCATGTTCGCATCTTACTAGCCTTTATCTGTGAAGAGTTTTTTTTAAATCTACAATGAAACTTCGGAAAAATAGCTGCGCTACTAAGAATCAGCTCATCCCAGTTTCAACCAGATTATGAAAAACGTTTATAGCACAGTCACAGTTTCACTTGTCACGTACTCTTTCCTCTTCTAACAAATAATGAAGGTGTGTTCGGTTTTCCTAAGTTTTCTGCCATTTGTATCCTATAAGTTTTGTTTGATTTAAAATTCAGAAACAAAGAGTTTATAATCTATCCATAAACAGTGTTCTTTTTTCGACCTACCTAGTTTGTTTTGTATTGCGTCTGGCCCTGCCCCAAGAACGTTTGCCCAGGTCTGCTCTTGATAATCGCTCCAAATAGCTAATAAGTTGGCTATTTGATCGCTCTATTAGAGTTATCTCAGTGGGCCATAAGGCGAACTCAACAAACCATGAGTTTAACAATAAGTCCATAACCATAGTGATTCTACATTATCATTTAACTAATTCCATTGCGGTAGACTTGTAATGAACGATCGTTACCCTCAGAGATTATCGATGCCATCCAACCTCTTTCAAAAAAGCAATGCCTGTTCTTGCGGCCAATGGTCAAAAGAGAACTTCAAACCATTCGATATGTTTTCGTGTCATTTGGAATATTTTATTGGTCTACAAGAACCAGCTGGCCTAGGTGCCTGTGAGATTCAATATTTCAGTGAACTACTTCGCCATCTGCAAGCATCAAGAAAGCGAGTTTAGTTAGTTATTATTGCTTTAAGGGGTGGAATAGCTACATCAGCTGCCCCTATAAGAAAGCTAGTCATAAGTATTTTTGTGAGGTAATTTTACATCAAATGATCAGTAAGTGTTTTGAGAATCATTAAGTGTCTAGTTTATTAACAGATGTCATGCGTGTGTGTGTCATACAGTAGTCTCGGTATCTCGTTATACGGCGCCATGTTAGTGAGGATCTTTTGTTCCTGTAACTGGTCCTCCGTTGGCTGGTAGACTACTGGAACCCTCCAAGACCTCCCGTATCATGTGTGTCTGGTGGTGAGAGTGAGAGCACATCATCACAGAGCAGTCTCAGTCACTGGTATCAGGAGAAAAGTCGTGGGAGTGAGAAGGTTACGTTCCCATAACTGGATCCCTATTGGCTGTGAGACTGCTGTACCCTCCAATACCTTAATGGTTAGTTTGTGGGGTTTGAAGTTCTCTTTTGACCATTGGCCGCAAGAACAGGCCTTGCTTTTGGAAAGAGGTTGGACGGCATCGATAGGCTCTCGGGGTAACCATCATTCATAACAAATCTACCGGAATGGAATTAGTTAAATGATAATGTACAATCACTATGGTTGTGGGCGTATTGTGTGTGTACTGTGTTACTGTAAAAAATACCCTAGTGTACAATAACTCGAGCTCTAGTGAATGGGTTCAGGTTGAATACAGGAGAATTCTCACATGTTTCTGCTAGCAGTTTAACATCAAGTCTGAGGCACCTCTAAATAAGAAGAAGACGGACGGAGAGAAAGAGAGAGAGAAATAGAAACACAAGCGGAAATTGCATGATGAGGGAATACTAATGTTGAGGTGATAGCACTGTGTCAGTCCAGAAGACACACAAGAGTGAAGAATAAATACACTCAACTGAATTATTTAGAAAATAAAGCAACAACGGACGTGATTATAACGTCTATGTTTAAATGAAGAGTAGACGGCTCGTCATCACCGACAAACAGCATAACCAAACTTTAGGAACAGTTTACAGCGGAACGTACGCTGTTTGAGAAGGAAACGAACCCGAATTTCAATGTGGACAACCTCAAATACCACTGTAACCGTGGACTAGGCCTACTGGGGAGACCACGTTAAAAAAAACGCGCCATGTACTCTACCTCACGGTGGTGTGGAAATGAGTATTCCTGTGCTGTTCACACCGAAAAGAGAATCGGTTTCAACACTTACGTCTCGGCCGTAAGACGACTCTGAGAAACGCTCACCTTTATAGGAGAGTTTATCACCAGTGATGCAAGACACGTTTTCCGGTGGCACTTGAGGTGTTGTCTGGTGGTACTTGAGGTGTTGTCTGGTGGTACTGGAGGTGTTGTCTGGTGGTACTGGAGGTACTTGAGGTGTTGTCTATTGGTACTGGAGGTGTTGTCTGGTGGTACTTGAGGTGTTGTCTGGTGGTACTGGAGGGGTTGTCTGGTGGTACTTGAGGTGTTGTCTGGTGGTACTGGAGGTGTTGTCTGGTGGTACTGGCGGTGTTGTCTGGTGGTACTTGAGGGGTTTGGTGGTACATGGGGTGTTGTCTGGTGTTACTTGAGGTGTTGTCTGGTGGCACTTGAGGGGTTTGGTGGTACTGGGGGTGTTGTCTCGTAGTACTTGAGGTGTTGTCTGGTGGCACTTGACGTGTTGTCTGGTGGTACTGGCGGTGTTGCCTGGTGGTACTTGAGGGGTTTGGTGGTACTTAGGGTGTTATCTGGTGGTACTTGAGGTGGTGTCTGGTTGTACTTGAGAGGTTGTCTGGAGGTACTTAGGGTGTTGTCTGGTGGTACTGGCGGTGTTATCTGGTGGTACTTGAGGGGCTTGGTAGTACTTGGGGTGTTGTCTGGTGGTACTGGAGGTGTTGTCTGGTGGTACTTGAGGGGTTTGGTGGTACTTGGGGTGTTGACTGGTGGTACTTAAGGTGTTGTCAGGTTGTACTTGAGGGGTTTGGTGGTAGTTGGGGTGTTGTCTGGTGGTACTTAAGGTGTTGTCTGGTTGTACTTGAGGTGATATCTGGTGGTACTTGAGGGGTTGTCTGGTGGTACTTGAGGGGCTTGGTAGTACTTGGGGTGTTGTTTGGTGGTACTTGGGGTGTTGTCTGGTCGTACTTAAGGTGTTGTCTGGTTGTACTTGAGGTGATGTCTGGTGGTACTTGAGGGGTTGGCTGGTGGTACTTGAGGGGTTGTCTGGTGGTACTTGAGTTATGGTAGGTATTGAGGTGTCTGGGTAAAACTCAGCATTTTTTCTGGGTTTGTGCCGTGTCTTGTATGGGGTTTCGCCTAGGACACCTATCTGGCTTGGCGGCGACATCAATAGCCCGCTGATGAGCCAGCTTGGTGTCTTAGGCGAAACCCAAAACAAGACACGGCACAAACCTAGAAAATTACTTGACGTTACAGACAGAGAGGAATATGGCTTCGAGTAGCGGAGAAAGCCGACGAGTTACGATTGGTTACAGAGTGCATCATGTCTTCGAGTCACCACATGGTAGCGGCGAAAGACGTAGCTTTACGATCGTTTACGAAGTGACAAGCTTATAACCTCTTTGCTTCAAAGGTTTGTATCTCGGGCGTGATTTGCCAATGTGTGATAAGTGAATACTGTGGTACAGTCAGTAATTATCAGCCACACCGAAGCCAGTAGTTTCTCACTCCGCTTCGTAAGCCTGTAGTTTCTTAGGGGCGTGGTAGCGCAACGGTCACGCTATTGGTCTCTCACCGCGGTGGACCGGGTGCGATTCCCGGTCAGTACAAGTGAGATGTTTTTGCCTACTTTTCTCATTTTGAAAAAATGAGGATAAAGTAGACTTATGAGATCGATACGGGAAAATGTGTGTCTGTCTGTCTGCCCTTGTCTGTCTGTGTGTGTGTGTGTGTGTGTGTGTGTTCCCTTATCAACTCCTAAATGGCTACAGCTATCGAAACCAAATTTGGTAAGAGTCAAGATCTATACCTGAATATCTTGCGGCTATTTTGAAATTGACGTCAGTGCTACCAACTGCTGAAAATTTGCAATAGAAATTTGAGCTCTATGTTAGATATCTCAGAAGTTATTCTTGCGAACTATTCCAAAATTGGCACACATATAGATAATAACGTTCCAGATAAATGTTCAGAAGTCCATACATGCCAGTGTTGCCGATAGGTCCAAATTCTAAATGCATGTAACTTCTATACTATCAATGGGATTTCGACCAATTTCGTATGCACTATGTGTACTACAGCAGATATGACTGTGCGTATTCAAAGAGTCACCAGAGCTGCCAACTGTTAATAAATGCTCTCTCTATGTTTTAACCCTAATATCCGAGAGTATGCAAGCCAACGGCTCTTAAATTTGCACACGTATAGTAACTGGCATTCTACCTTAGTTTGGTGTAACTTATATTCATCAGTGCTACCAACACGATTCTAAGCCTGCTGATAGGTCCAGTTTTCAAATGCATATAACTTCTATACTAACAAATGGATATCAACCAAATTTCGTATGTGCTTTGTGTACCATAACAGTTATGACCATGCTTATTCGTTAGAACCAGCAGGGCTACCAACTGTTAATAAATGCTCTAATTGTTTAATCCTAATATCAATATATCAGAACGTATGCAAGCCATTAGCTCTAAACTTTGCACACGTATAGTACCTGACATTTTAGATTAATTTGAAGTAACTAATCTAACTCAGTGCTGCCAACATGATTCTACGCTTTCTGATAGTTTCAAATCTTAATTACGTGTAACATCTGTACTAACAAATGGATTTTATCCAAAATTTGCACTATAATAGATCGTAATATTTCACGTTAATTCTGAACATTACATACTGTATATGACATGACATTGTTCCCAACATGAATTTACGCGCACTGATAAATCCAATATCAAATATCATGTAACGTATGCAAGCCATTAGCTCTAAACTTTGCACACGTATAGTACCTGACATTTTAGATTAATTTGAAGTAACTAATCTAACTCAGTGCTGCCAACATGATTCTACGCTTTCTGATAGTTGCTTGCCACGGTGGGTGAGTGGTTATAGTGTCGGACTACCAACCCCAAGATTGCAGGTTCGCTCCTGGCCATGGTAAGCGATTTTTGAAGGCGACAAAAATCACGATACTCATGTCATACGTTGTTGGCATGTTAAAGAACCCATTTGAATTCAGTAGGCCGTGTTCAATGGCAAAATTAATCTCGGGATTTTCCGCCAACACAAAGTTCCTCCATTCTCTACTTGAAAGCGCTGTAGTGTCAAGGAGTTTAGATATCTAACCTCCTTGACTTTCATAGCGTTCAAAGGAACGACGAAATTCGACATGCAAGCTACCCTCTGGGTGCCAATTAACAAAGCTTGCACCAGGCACCCGAGGCCATACGATATTATTATTATTATCATGTAACGTCCATACAATCCATTAGACTTCAACCAAATTTTGTATGTGCATTCTATACCTTAAGGGATGGAACTAAGAATATTTTCAGAGTCACCAGGGCTGCCAACTGTAGTAAGTTACTCTATTAGGCTACACTATTTCAGGTGTATTTCAAATTGCAGTAATTAGAAATATTAGTATTACCAACTTGAATTCGTCATTATTCTAGATAGGTCTTTATAGATTGGCATGAATCTTAAATTTTAAGAAAAGTAGGCTCTTTAGTTCTTCACGGAACTACTTGTTTTTGTTGTTATACAGTGTAGTACTTTCAAGGAACATTTTAAAAAGGGAACAATATTTAAGAACTCCCATTTTGTAATTCCTGAAACAAATAATGAATTTGGCAAAAGATCTTTAGCTTGCATGGTGCCTTTTCTATTTAACAAGCTACCACATTCACTGCTGGTCTTTGAGAGTATGGTAAAAACAAATAAAGGTATGAAACACTGGATATTAAGTAACTCCTTAAACTAACAGTAAGTGGACAACTGCTTGTATATGTAATAGACTGTGCAATATGAAAGGAGAAATTAATTGAACATGATAGTAAAATTTGTATTTTAGGTTTTAAGTTAAGTTTTTAAAATAGTAACGACATATCTGTTGTATTAAGGTAGGAAGAACAAATATTATAATTTACTTCAATTGCTTTATTGTGTTAATATTAACATATAATCATTTAACCATAATTAATTATCAGGTGATTTAATATTATTGTGAATTATTATTAGCGGCACTATATAAAATAATTGGAAGGTGAGAGAATGAACTGTATATGCGTGAATGTAATTGTTTTTGTTAACATATATATTGTAATTATATTTTGCACCTGTCAACAAGCGTGAGCTTGGCAGAACCAGCAAATGAAAACTTTGTCTCAAATAAACAAGCAAACAAACAAACAAACAAACTACTACCAAGTCTACTTATTTTGCCCACGTCTATTTAGGAGGGAAATTACATTTGGGGACAGCACAATGTTTTGTTCTCTGAATAATAATAATAATAATAATAATAATAATGTTGGCAGACAATATTGGCTTTAACGACCAAGGAATTAAAACTCAGCATTTTTTTCAGGATTATGCTGTGTCTTGTGTGTGGTTTCGGCTAGGAACACCATGATACGCTCATTAGCCTAAACTTAGGAAAATTGCTGAGTTTTAATTCCGTGGCCGTGAAAGCCAATATAACATCGTTTTGGAGCCTTTATAGGGAGGTGAAAGGCTGCTTGAGCTTTTATCTATC
Organism: Meconema thalassinum; assembly: GCA_946902985.2. Classification (NCBI taxonomy): domain Eukaryota; kingdom Metazoa; phylum Arthropoda; class Insecta; order Orthoptera; family Tettigoniidae; genus Meconema; species Meconema thalassinum. Next base: position 75,368,978 of record OX336392.1, read on the forward strand.
GCAGTAAAGAAGCGCAGGTCTGCTTCATTTGAAGGGAGGTAGTGCACATTTCGCTACTTCTATAGGGGTCCGGGCATAGCCACCAAGAGCCCGCTCATGAGCCAATCTTGGTGTTCCTAGGCAAAACCCCACACAAGACACGGCATAAACCTAAAAGAATTGCTGAGTTTTAATAATAATGATGTTTGTGTTACGTCCCTTTTAACTACTGCGGCTTTTAGGGACGCCGGGGTACCGGAATTGTGCTACGAAGGGGATCTTTAATGTACCAGTAAATCTACTGACATGGCTCCACGCATTTGCGCACCCTCAAATGCCACATAACTGCGCCAGGATTCGTTCCTGCAACCTATGGGACGTTAAATAACATGGTGGGCACAAATACAACATGGTGGCGACGTGGTGAACATCAGACAAATTCAACACACACCCAAGTACACGGGGATGATGACCAAAGATGTTCCAAGCCATTAATACGAATTAAAAACAAGACGTTCCATGACGAACTAAAGAGCCTACTTTTCTTAAAATTAAGATTCATGCCAATGATTAATCTATATGGACCTATCTAGAATAAGGACGAAATTAAGTTGGTAATATCGAAATATGCCTGGTATAATGTAGCCAAATTGAGCACTACAGTTGGCAGCCCCGTTGACTGAATTTATATTCCTAGTTCCATGTCTTAAGGTACAGAATACAAAATTTGGTTGAAATCCAATGGATAGCATGGACGTTAAATGCAGTTAGACATTGGCTCTATCAGCGCGAGTAAAATCATGTTGGCAACAATGTCATGCATGTGTTGGTCAGAAATAATCTGAAATATTATGATCTATTGTTGTGCCAATTTTGGATGAAATCCAACTGTGTGTATAGAAGTTACATGTATTTAAAAATTGGACCTATCAGCAGGTTTAGAATCTTGTTCGCAGCACTGACGTATATTAGTTACTCCAAATTAATCTAGAATGTCAGGTACTATACGTGTGCAACGTTTAGAGCTGTTGGCTTACCTACTTTGTGACATATTGATAATAGTGTAACATAATAGAGGCAGCATTTATTAACAGTTGGCAGCCCTGGTTGCGCTTAAGAATACGCATTGTCAGATCTGTTATGCTACACAACGCACATACAAAATTTGGTTGAAATCCAATTGATACTGTTACGGCTGTGAGTTTGTGTCATCACTCGCCGCATGAGTCACAACTGCCCCAGGGCTGGGCTGTGCCCTGCCTCCTGTATTGCGTGCGCCTTATGCAATAGGGCTACAAGGACAAAGGGATAGTCCAGAATATTCGTGACTGGACCAGCGATGGAAACCTCGAGAAGCCGTGAACCCTGGATGGATCTAGAAGCATTTATTGAGTCACCGGACTGCTATATAAGTGCGACCTGTCAAGCAGTTGTTGTTGTTGTGTTTTACGAGCTAGTGTGAGCGATTATCCTGAGCGATAGAAGTGTGGTGACATGCGAAACCCCTAGTGGAGCGGGGAAGTGAGACTCCTACAGAGGAACTGTGTCTTGAGCGAGTGTGTTTATTTCCAGTGCGACAGAAGTGATTGTGCTACATTGTGAAACAGTGTGTAGTACGGTGACAGGCTGGGTGCAGCTATTTCCAGCTAGCGTACGGGACCGGACTCATTAGCGAAGAGGATTAACTGTGGTCTGTTGACAAGTGAAAGGGGAAGTGTTCTCGCCGTAAGGAAACTGGAGTAAGGCAATAATTGCTGTTGAGTAGTGAATTTTTCTGGCTGCAAAAAAAATAATTATTTCTTTAAGCAGGAATTGGTGTTGTGCTTCCTACCCACCGTAATCCAGTTAACAAAGGTGCCACTGGGGGGTGGCACGTAACAACTGGTGTCAGAAGTGGGATTACGAACTCAAGCACAACACCTGACGGTCCTGGTTTCAAAACCCGAGCAGGTCATTTTCTCTAATTTTCCTGTGAGTGCATGCCCTTTACAAGACAAACAACTAAAATGGAGGAGAAATTGGCAGCTTTGCTAGAAAAGTTAAATGGCATGGAAACCAAGATGGAGGACGGCCAGAAGAATTTAACCAAGGAGCTAACTGCCATATTAGAAGACGGCCAGAAGAAGCTAGAAGACGGCCAGAAGACGATGGAAGACGGTCAAAATAAGTTAGCGGAGGACCTGAAGAAGATGGAGGACGGCCAGAAGAATGATGGTGGACGGCCAGAAGAAGTTAGCCGAGGACCTAACTGCCAAACTAGAAGACGGCCAGAAGAAGATGGAAGACGGTCAAAATAAGCTAGCGGAGGACCTGAAGAGGATAGAGGACGGCCAGAAGAAGATGGAAGACGGTCAGAATAAGTTGACACAGGACCTGAAGAAATTAGAACTGGGTCCCCGTGAGGAAGTCACGGCAGTGGAAAAGAAGTTCGACGCCTTACAAGTGGAAGTTGCCGAGCTGCGCCGACACCCGCTGATGGGGGTGGAGGAGAAATTCAACGTCTTACAAAAGGAAGTTGCCGAGCTGTGCCAACGACCGCTGATGGGGGTGGAGGAGAAATTCAACGCCTTACAAGTGGAAGTTGCCGGGCTGTGCCAACGCCCGCTGATGGGGGTGGAGGAGAAATTCAACGCCTTACAAAAGGAAGTTGCCGAGCTGCGCCAACGCCCACTGACGGGGGCGGAGGAGAAATTCAACGCTCTACGAGAGGAAGTTGCCGAGCTGCGCCAACGCCCGCCCACCGTTACACCGGGAATATCAGGAACGGGACATAGCAGAGTGACGCCCCCAACCTTCGACGGAAAGGTCCCGTGGAGCACCTACTTACGTCAGTTCGAGGCGGCCTGTTCCATAAATAACTGGAACAACACAAAAAAGGCTACAGCTCTCATTGTAGCGCTGAGAGGTGACGCCCATAACGTCCTTCAGGCCATCCCGACTGGATCCCAGGACTACGCTTCCCTGATCGCCCATATGGAGTCCCGATATGGAGATAGCCATCTTCAGCAGGCCTATCAGATGCAGCTCCGGACCCGGGTACAGAAGAACCCGGAAACCCTGCAGGAGTTCGAGATGGGCATCGCACGCCTCGTAAGGCTCGCCTACCCAACAGCGCCGGCCGACTTTCTGGAGCAGATAGCGACCAGCTAAGAATCAGCCTAGTGTATCAGCACACTTTAAGGAAACCCGCACGGGAACCACTACACCGAAGAACACTAACAAATCCAAAACGCCGCAGACTCAGCGCCCTAGGACACCGTCGCCCGCTAAGCGACCTCCGCCATCCACACCGACCCAATCTACTGGAACAGACTCCGTGGACGACACCTTATCAGTGGCATCGGCGGTGATGACGGCACCAGCAGTGCATCCAGAACTCCTTCAACTAATGCAGGACATTCGTCAACGCCTGACTTTTTTGGAAGAGCGCCAGGCCCACGACGAACCACCAGACGACGAGGACGACGAGGATCCCGACGACGAACTCTGTCCGCCGGCCCCCCAGCCTATCTTACCCTGGAGGGCCTTGGCTCCTGCAGACTATCCCAAGGGACTCCCAACACCAGCCGATCAACGAGTCTACAACCTCGCCATCGCCTTGCAACAACAACTCCTGTACGTGCCAACAGGGCGGGACCATCACGACGTCCAGACAACGCTCTTCCTCCTTTCAAATTGGAGACATCTCGACAACTGCCAGAAGAAGTACGCCTTCAACCGTGCAAATTTACTATATGCAGCACTCACCAAAGGTTGGGGCTTCGCCATCCAGATGGACAGTGCCGGCGGCGACGAACTCCTGGAACTCCCGCCGAACTTCCAATACCAGCCAGTCCGTCAGCCCGCGGTCACCCGCGGAGGGTTCTCAAGGGGAACCGGCCGAGGACGCGGACCACGCGGGGGCGGACGAGGGGCAGCAGCGACCAAATAGGACTCCAGGCGCGGCCTTCCCGGCAGGTCGACCGCTCGGGTCCTCCAGATTTCCTGTCCGGCACCACCTACACACAGCTTCCGAGAACTCGATCGTGGCGTTCCCTCGGTGATTACCACTTCGCCGCCTTGGGGGGCAAAGGTTGGCTTGTGACAGTCGTCAAGCCCCAGCAGTCCAAGTGCGTGTGACGAAGTTACGGAGGGACAATAGCAGCCTGATGGTCGACGGAGTCGTCAACGGAGTGAGCTGGCCCATGCTGATCGACACGGGAGCGTCGAGGACCATCGTCAATCCCACCGTGATCCAAAGTGGAGAGTGCAACCCTCGTTATATATATATACAAAGCAGCGAAACAACAGAATAATCATAATAACCTTCCCCCGTAGGGGCATAACATACATTAGGAGAATCCCTATATAGACTAGGGGAGATGCGCGTGTACTCTGTCGAGCACTGCCCGGGAGGGCCCGTCAGCCGGATTCTCAGCGGAGGTGACAGTTCGCCACGCGAGGCTGATGCCCCGCTCTGCTGCATTCTTTATTAGGAGAACATACAAGGGCAAAGTATACATCTGACGATACAACAGCGGGCCTCTGCCCGAAATGAGGGTGTACCTCGCAACAGAACTATCAGTATACACAACAAGTTTATTAAATTCAATATGCACAAAGTCCTGCATTACCCAGAATGCTGCCAGGATTGCCGCCACCAATTCCGCCTCGTTGATGGTCGCTGGTGTTCGGAACGCCTGTGCCCAGGCGTGATAAGGATTGTTCAAGACGGCCGCCACGGAGTACGGTGTGGCGTCCGCGTACACTTCCAGCTTCAATTCTCGCCGGCTTGTATCACGGGGGGTTGCCAGAAAGTCCTTGGTGAGAAGTTTCCTCGGCCAGTAGGGTTCGTGAGATAATATATGTCGTGGCACGTACATCGGCCAGCCCATAACCCAACAGACCCAGCTGACGTATCCTGCGGCCTGCTGGGCCTGATGGTCTGTATAGTGCGGAATGTCTCGAAGTATTTGCCGAATGCGCTCTTGGGTGGTTTGGTGAAGTAGGATGCACTGAGCTGATAGATTTATCACAACACCTAAATAGTGTAAAATGGTTGAGGGCACTAATACACACTTTTGATGGTTTAGGGTTACCCCCACAATTTGTTCCAAGAATGTCACTAGTTCCTGTACCTCGATGGTTTGGCCATGAACCAGCCAATCATCCAAATATGCAATCATTTGGAGGTGAGGAAACTGTTGGTGAACTAGTTCCCCCACTGCCGTAGCCCACCTTTGCATAATACTTGGTCCTAGAGCGTGGCCCATGGGCACCCGCTCCCAACAATAATATTGTTTATTATAGTATATGCCGTAATTAAGCGTGTCCCGAGCTCTGAGAGGTATTTGATAAAACCCACTTTTAAGATCTAACTTTATACACACATGATCACTTGGAATACGGTGGAGGGCTTGGGCGGCCGATTGGAGGGAGAACTTTGGAGTGACAATGAAGTCCGTCCAGGCCGATAAGTCGTAAATTAGTCGCGCACTTCCGTTTTGTTTTGACACTAGGAACACTGGAAAGGCACTGTAAGGGCGAAACTGAGAGATCACTTTGTTCACTAGAAGGTCCTGAATCACATTGTCCATTAGGTCTGTACGTTTTGTTGGACGAAAACATTGTGGCGCGTTCGTAGGTCGCGGTAGAGCGACCCCTTCCTTCATGATTCGAGTAGCATACCTTCCGCATGGCGTGTCGAGATATGGAATCGCATTGGCTGTTGAAACCGCTACCGACACATAGTGAGTAGGTGGTTGAGGTTTGGCCGTTGGTTGTTGCACTTGAATGGTTGGGAATCCTTGTTGGTCCAAGATGATGGTTCGTTTCAATGTAGGTGGACGGCGAGGGTACCGGGGGTCCCATTCCCAATACTGGTCGTCTGGGTCGTCGTCTTCTTCGTGTTGATCCGGGTCGAGGATGTCGAGATGATGTGGAGCGCGCGCCCGGGAGGTCTCGTCAGTTGGTTTACTTCGGCGGAGAGGACAGGGACACCACTAGCCAGCCTTGGGGGGCAAAGGTTGGCTTGTGACAGTCGTCAAGCCCCAGCAGTCCAAGTGCGTGTGACGAAGTTACGGAGGGACAATAGCAGCCTGATGGTCGACGGAGTCGTCAACGGAGTGAGCTGGCCCATGCTGATCGACACGGGAGCGTCGAGGACCATCGTCAATCCCACCGTGATCCAAAGTGGAGAGTGCAACCCACACAAAGGAACCTCCAGCTAATAACCGCGACCGGAGAGACCGCACCGGAACATTGCGAAGCATCACTGGAGCTCGTCATTGGTCGACGGGTGGTGAAGCATCCAGTGCTTGTGGCTGACGTATCAAACGAAGTGATCATCGGACTGGACTTCCTGGACCAGAACAACATCATCTTGGACTTGAGTACCAACACTCTGCACTTCAGAGGTGAGGAACTTGCTTTGCAACCAGCACACGAGGCCGTCACCGCACGACGAGTAAGGCTGAGAGAGGACGTCATCGTTCCTGCCAGGACGGAGGTCAGCGCCGCCGTAATTGTTGACGGAACTGCTGAGGGAGTGGCGGCTGTCATCGAGCCAAAATATGAGGACATCCAGACAAAAGGATTGCTAGTTGCCAAGACCCTCATCAACACGACGCCTCGGCCGTACGTCCGCCTGTCCAACCTGAACGACTACGATATTACGGTTCACCGGGACACCAACCTAGGAGTCTGCGAGCCCGTTACCTGGATTGCCCGCATCACAGAAACGAGGGACGGACACCTGCAGACGGACAACCGAAGAAGACGCGCCCTGCCAGAAGAAATACAGAAGTTGTACCAAGGATCCCAGGACCATTTAGACGAAGAGCAATCACGCCAACTTCAGGACCTGCTACGCGAATTCCAGGATGTCTTCTCCGTGGGGAGCAAAGACTTCGGCAGGACAAGCTTGGTCCAGCACAGAATCGACGTTGGGGACAGCGCACCGATTAGGGCCCCATTCCGACGTGTCCCACTCGCCAAGCAAGCCGAAGTCGACCGGATGGTAGAAGAGATGAAGGAGCAAGGGGTGATCGAGCCATCACATAGTCCTTGGAGTTCTCCGGTCGTGCTTGTGAAGAAGAAGGACGGTTCCACCAGGTTCTGCGTGGACTACAGGCGAGTGAACGACGTCACGAAGAAGGACAGCTACCTTCTACCCCGGATCGACGACACGCTGGACACCATATCAGGGTCAAGATGATTCTCCACCTTGGATTTGAAGAGTGGCTACTGGCAGGTGGAGGTCCACCCTAAGGACCGCGAGAAAACGGCGTTCTCTGTGGGCAGCGGGCTTTGGCAGTTCACCGTCATGCCATTCGGTCTGTGCAACGCCCCTGCGACCTTCGAAAGGCTAATGGAGTCCATTCTGAGGGGACTATACTGGAAGACCTGCCTGGTATACCTAGACGACGTCATCGTTCTGGGGAGGAGCTTCGAGGAGCACTACAGCAACCTGAAGGAGATCTTGTTGAAGCTACGGGCTGCCCAGCTGAAGTTGAGACCCAAGAAGTGTCAGCTCTTCCAGAAGCGGGTCCAGTACCTTGGGCATATCGTCTCCGAGGAAGGGGTGCGCACCGACCCAGAGAAGACCGCAGCTGTGAGGGAGTGGCCAGTTCCGAAGGACAAGTCCCAACTACGAAGCTTCCTGGGACTCTGCACTTATTACCGTCGCTTCGTGAGAGGATTCGCCGACATCGCCAAACCTTTACATCGACTGACTGAGAATTACCAACTCTTCACGTGGACAGCAGAATGCCACAGTGCCTTCGAACAACTCAAGCAGGCTCTGTGCACCGCACCTATTCTGGCCTACCCCAGACCTGGAACAAGATTCATTGTCGATACCGATGCCAGCGACTTTGGCATAGGGGGAATCCTGTCGCAAGTAGTGGACGGCGATGAGAGAGTAGTGGCCTACTTCAGCAAGGCCTTGTCAAAGCCAGAAAGGAACTACTGCGTCACCAGGAAGGAGCTGCTCGCCATCGTGAAGACCATTGAACACTTCCACAATTACCTGTACGGGCATGAATTTCTCATCAGGACCGACCATGCATCCCTGCGGTGGCTCCTGAACTTCAAGCAGCCCGAGGGTCAACTCGCGCGGTGGTTAGAGAGGCTTCAACAGTACAACTTTGAGATTTAGCACAGGAAAGGCCAGCTGCATTCTAACGCCGACGCCCTGTCACGAAGACCGTGCCCCGAAGACTGCACCTCCTGTGCCCGAAGGGAGGAGAACGCCGGGATACAGTGCCGAAGGACTACCGTGGAACTTCAAGGGAGCTGGAGCCGCGAATCTTTCACGCGGGCACAAGCAGAAGATGATGACCTGGGACTGATAGCCGAATGGAAGGGGGCCTGTGTCCCCAGACCCGGGTGGAACATTGTGAGTGACTGCAGCCCAAAGTTTAAATCCTACTGGGCGCAGTGGGACTCGCTGATTGTAAGGGATGGCCTCATCTGCCGCGCCTGGGAGAGCACCGACGGGAAGACATATCGGGAACAAGTCGTCGTTCCAAAGGCTATGACGGAGGAAGTCCTGAAGGAAGTTCATGGAGGATCATCTGGGGGACACCTAGGGATAATGAAGACCCTGGAGAAGCTGAGAGAGAGGTTCTACTGGATCGGATGCCGAACAGACGTGGAGAACCACTGCGCGAGGTGCCACGAATGCGCAGCCAGCAAGGGCCCAGGACAAAGACGACGGGGTCCACTGAAGACCTACAACGTGGGCGGCCCCATGGAGAGAGTGGCCATCGATGTTGCTGGGCCATTCCCGTTAAGCGAGGCAGGGAACCGCTACATATTAGTCGTCAGCGACTACTTTACCAAATGGCCGGAGGCGTATGCGCTCCCTAACCAAGAAGCCGCGACGATCGCAGACACCCTGGTGAAGGAATTCGTCAGCCGGTACGGAGTACCCCTGGAGCTGCACTCCGACCAAGGGAGGAACTTCGAGTCGCAGGTGTTCCAGAACCTATGCCAGCTGCTGGGAATCCGGAAGACAAGGACAACGCCGCTACACCCTCAGTCCGACGGGATGGTAGAGCGATTCAATCGCTCCATCGAGAACCATCTCCGAATAGTTGTCAGCGAGCACCAGAGGGATTGGGACAAGCATCTTCTACTATTTCTCCTGGCCTACCGCGCCGCCGTGCATGAAGCCACCGGGTGCACACCAGCCCGGGCCATGTTTGGGAGGGAGCTCCGTCTACCTGTCGATCTTGCCTTCGGCCGACCTGGGAATGATCCGATCCCGGTAAGCCAGTATTGTCAAGAACTGGTCGACCAACTGGAGGACGTGTATGCGTTCGCGAGGAGGAAACTGCGGATCGAGACCGACCGAATGAAGACCCGATACGACCAGCAGACGGATGCCGGAGGATTCCACGAGGACGACCTGGTCTGGCTCTTCAACCCATTACGGAAGAAAGGCCTGTCACCCAAACTGCAGAAGTCCTGGGAGGGCCCGTACCGAGTCGTGAAACGGATCAACGATGCCGTCTACAGGATCCAGCGGAGCCCGAGGGCGAAGATGAAGATCGTGCATCGAGATCGCCTGGCAGCCTTCGGAGGGACACAGACGGACCAATGATTGATCGGGACGATCAGCCTTTTTAGGAAGGGGGTGGTGTTACGGCTGTGAGTTTGTGTCATCACTCGCCGCATGAGTCACAACTGCCCCAGGGCTGGGCTGTGCCCTGCCTCCTGTATTGCGTGCGCCTTATGCAACAGGGCTACTAGAACAAAGGGATAGTCCAGAATATTCGTGACTGGACCAGCGATGGAAACCTCGAGAAGCCGTGAACCCTGGATGGATCTAGAAGCATTTATTGAGTCACCGGCCTGCTATATAAGTGCGACCTGTCAAGCAGTTGTTGTTGTTGTGTTTTACGAGCTAGTGTGAGCGATTATCCTGAGCGACAGAAGTGTGGTGACTTGCGAAACCCCTAGTGGAGCGGGGAAGTGAGACTCCTACAGAGGAACTGTGTCTTGAGCGAGTGTGTTTATTTCCAGTGCGACAGAAGTGATTGTGCTACATTGTGAAACAGTGTGTAGTACGGTGACAGGCTGGGTGCAGCTATTTCCAGCTAGCGTACGGGACCGGACTCATTAGCGAAGAGGATTAACTGTGGTCTGTTGACAAGTGAAAGGGGAAGTGTTCTCGCCGTAAGGAAACTGGAGTAAGGTAATAATTGCTGTTGAGTAGTGTATTTTTCTGGCTGCAATAAAATTAATTATTTCTTTAAGCAGTAATTGGTGTTGTGCTTTCTACCCACCGTAATCCAGTTAACAAAGGTGCCACTGGGGGGTGGCACGTAACAATACTATAGAAGTTACATGTATTTAAACAAGATGTTCAATAAAGAACATATAGCCTACTTTCTCCTAAATGCATGGGTATTGTTATAACTCTTTGTCCTTTTCAAGGAGTAAAATTGAATGTTGGTTGTAGTAGCTTGTTGAAATACAACGTGCTACAGGGGTATTAAACATGAATATGAGGTGCCCTTTGCTAGTGCTACCTCTGTAAAAAATTCATTCAATTCAGTTTCACCGTGTTTGAATTGATATGGGGGATGGATTTGCACACATACATGGCCGCTATTTGCAAACTATTGGGCAGATGACCTTGTAGTCAGTCATAAGCTGCTTTCCCCAAAAAGACATGTTGTTGCAAAATCTGGTAGAGATCAATTTATTAGGATGGTCGTAATTTGATTTAAGCTTTTAAAATTTGGGTGGCCGTAATTCCGTTTCCGTCAAGATGGCGGCGATATAAAACAAGACACTGAGGAGTCCTTTCCTAGTGCTACCTCTGTACCAAATTTCGTTCAATTCGGTTTCACCGTGTTTGAATTGATAGGGGAATCGATTTGCACACATACTGGCCACCATCTGCAAACTATTGGGCTGATGATCTTGCAGTTCGGTCAGAATATGCTTCCCACATAAAGATATGTTGTTGCAAAATTTGGTAGAGACTAGATTATTAGGTTGGTCGTAATTACATTTTAGCTTTTAACATTTTGGTGGTCGCGATTACGTTTCCGTCAAGATGGCGGTGATATAAAACATGTCACTGAGATGCCCTTTGCTAGTGCTACCTCTGTACCAAATTTCGTTCCATTCGGTTTCACCGTGTTCGAATTAATAGGGGGAATCGATTTTCACACAAAGATGGCCGCCATCCGCAAACTATTAGGCTAATGACCTATTAGTGTGTTGCAAAATTTGGTAGAGATCAGATGATTAGGTTAATCGTAATTTGATTTAAGCTTTGGAAATTTGTGTGGCCGCCATTACGTTTCCGTCCAGATGGCAACGATATAAAACATGACACTGAGGTGTCCTTTGCTAGTGCTACCTTTGTACCAAATTTCGTTCAATTCGCGTTCACCGTGTTCGAATCGATAGGGGGGGGGGGGCAGACATTCAGAGTACACACACACTCACACACACACACACATACTCACACACACACACATACACACACACAGACAGACAGACACACTTTTTTTCGCCCTGTGTTGATCTCATAAGTCTACTTTCATTTTTTGCAAAAATCGAAAGTAGGCTAAAAATGGTCCTATCAGCAGGCTTAGAATCATGTTGGTAGCAGTGACGCATGTTATTTACTCCAAATTAAGCTAGAATGTCAGGTACTATAAGTGTGCATAGTTTTTTAAAGCTGTCGGCTTGCATACTTTCTGATATATTGGTATTTGGATAAAAGAATAGAGATAACATTTGTTGACAGTTGGCAGCCCTGTGTATGTACACATAGTGCATACAAAATTTGGCTGTAATTCAATTGATAGTGTAGAAGTTATATGCATTTAAAATTGGACCCATCATCAGGCTTAGAATAATTTTGGCAACACTGCTATGTGTGGCTGCCTGGGAATTAAACTGAAATATTATTGTCTATACGTGTGCTAATTTTCGAATAGCTCCCATGTATACCTTCCAAGATAGGCAACATGGAGCTCAAATTTCAAGTGCGGTTTTTCAGCTGTTGGTAGCACTGACTTCATTTTCAAATATGGACTTGTGATATTCAGGTATATATCTTTACTCATACCAAATTTGGTTTCGATTGCTGCAGCCGTTTAGGAGTTGATAGGGGCGGGGGACACACACACACAGCTAGACAGTCAGTCAGTCAGACAGACAGACAGACAGACAAATTCGCCCGGATCGATCTCATAAGTCTACTTTTTCCTCATTTTTGCAAAATGTGAAAAGTGAGCTAATAGGTTATCAGAAGAATTCAACACACACCCAAAAACACGGGGATGATGACCAAAGATGCTCCAAGCCCATAATACGAATTAAAACAACACAGAAACAACAGCAAACAATAGAGTCATTTGAAATGCACAGAAGAAATGTATTCTTCTGCTGTGTTAGTTTGGATCCCCAGCCACAAACAGAGGTGCTATGAATACGAGCTAGTACAAGACGATGATGATGTTGATAATTAATTATTGTTTTAAGGGGCCTAACATCTAGTTTATCGGTCCCTAATGGTTTGGGTTATCGTGAAGATGATAATGAATGGTAAACTATAACTAAAACTAACTACTAACTCATATTCTAGAAGACGAAGCGGAAAACAAAAGGAGAATAAAGCAAATAAAAGACAAGAGGAAACGAAAGGCTCTCAACCCTCGAAGAATGCGGATTGAGGGACTTGGAAGGAAGGAGAGCCATCAAGGGCAGATAGAAAAATGAAAGAGGAGAGGTAATTGATAAAAGAGGGAAAACCGGACCCAGCTCAGGAATCCCTCGGGGTCGCCAACTCCCGAACTCACCAGCCGTGAGCCCCTGAGGGTGTACAATATCTAGTGTGCACCAGAAGTGGGCCTTGAGCAGAAGGCAGGAGATTACATGAAAAGAAAAAGAAGGCTGACCCCTCTCAGAAGGAGGGTATCAGAAAAGATGAAACAAGGGCCAATTAAGGCGGGAAAGGAAGAGACTCCCTAGGCCTCGGATACCGTAATACTGTCGGGGTCGGAAGAGAACAAGAGTTGACCAAGTGAGGTCGACAGGAAAGAAGACGGAAATGATAATAATAATGAATAATGTTATTGGTTTTACGTCCCTTTTAACTACCCTGGCTTTTAGAGACGCCGGGGTGCCGGAATTTTGCCCCGAAGGGGATCTTTAACGTGCCAGTAAATGTACTGACACGGCTCCCTCGCATTTGCGCACCCTCAAATGCCAGCTGACTGCGCCAGGTTTCGAACCTGCAACCTTGGGCTCAGCAAGCGAGAACGTTACCCCTGAGCCACGCAGCCAGACAGACGGAAATGAGCCCGGCACAAGTAAGTGGAAGCAATGCCAGACTCAACTGGGGCCCCGTGGTCGCCAACCCACGTCTCACCAGAAGTGAGCCCCTGGGGGTAGTACAAGACGAAAGAGCTTGTTTGTTTGTTTGTTTGTTTGTTTGTTTGTTTCCAAGAAACGAAAGCAAACTTGAGGGCACTGCTCACGATGTGTATAGCGGTGATTAATGAGCAAGCTCTGAGTATCACCTACCCTTCCAGCCTCGTTGTTAGTTTTACTCATTTCAACACATTCATCAAAACTCCATCCTCCCTCTACAATTCGTGCGCACGTTTCTAACGTAACAATTAGGATATCTACATCCAATTAATCTCCTTCGCTCTCTGTTTCACAGCAATTTTAAAACCAACACTTAAAACTAATTCCAATGAGAAATGATCTACTTAACTTATTTTCGGACAGTGACTCACAATGTAGTAATTTTCACGATGGATAATTATAGAAATTCAAAATATTGCTAGAAGTATTTCAGCAACAAATGTAATTAGGCCCTATGCTTTGTCATGACTGGCCAGTCTGTTAAATACCCGTGCACGGTGGGTGAGTGGTCAACGTATCGGTCTACTAACCCCAAGCATGCAGGTTTGCTCCTGGCCGTGGTAAGTGATTTTTGAAAGGCGGCAAAAATTACGACACCATGTCATACGATGGTGGCATGTTAAATAACCCATTTGAATTCAGTAGGCCGTGTTCATAATGACAAAATTAATCTCGGGAGATTCCGCCAACACAAAAGTTCCTCATTTCTCTACTAGAAAGCACTATAGTGTTCAAGGAGCTTAGATATCTAACCTCCTTGACTTTCATAGTACTTCAAGGAACAACGAAATTTGACATGCAAGCTACCCTTTGGGTGTCAAATTACAAAGCTTGCACCCGGCACCCGAGCCCATACGATATTATTATTATGTTTATTATTATTATTATTATTATTAGTGATGATTGTTGTTTTAAGGGGCAGAACATCGAAGTCATCTCCACCAATGACGCAGATCAAGCGTTCTCAACATTTTTGGTGCCATAACAAGTACCCGAGCACCTTTAAATTTAATGTAATAATACTACTACGGTGTTGGGGTGGTGCGTCTACCTCGCACAAGGAGGCCCTGGGTTTGATTCCCGGCAACGTCAGGGATTTTAGAAACTGACGTGAGGGCTGGAACGGGGTGCACTCAGCCTCATGAGGACAATAATTGAGTAGCTGTCTGACAGTGAGGCAGAGTCCTGGTCTCGGAGACCAAAATTAAAGGCCGAGGGGAACCGACTAGTTGACCAAGCGTCACCCCATAATCTGGAGGCCAAATGGCTGGGCAGCAGTCGCTTGGTAGGCCTAGGCCCTTCATGGGCTGTAGCGCCACGGGCGTTTTTAAATAATAACAATTATTATTATTATAATTATTATTATTATCATAATCAGATGGAAATTTAGCTCATCCTATAAATAAAGGAGACTCGTGAGGACTGCGGGCACGACATGGATGTACAGTAATGTGAAGGCTATGAACAGTGTATACTAAATTATCTCAGTACAGATGGTTCCTTGCTAAGTCCGAACCAGGCTGTAATATAAAATGTAGCCGGTATTTGCTGTAATAATGTTGTCAAACAATAAACGATAATAATAATAATAGCAATGGTGCAACAAGCATTAGCCTCTCTTTCCTTTACCTATCTCTCCCTCAAAAGTGCTGAAATAGATAGGGATTCGCAGCACACCAGGCATGCTGCAACTGCTTGCATGACTCAATATATATTTAAGTGCGGACAGTCGAGTGGAATCAGCATCTTCCGTGTTACTCATAAAATAGGAATTTCCTATTATTTATATTTCGCAAAATGATAGCATTTCTGACTGTCAAGAGGTGGCTTCGGTGGCGTAGTTGGTAGACTAACATGCTGAGCTTCTATGCCCAAGATCGTGGGTTCAAACCTGGCCGAAGCCGTCGCATTTCTTAAGAGCGTTAAGAATGCCTCAGTATGAAACTCGGTAAGGACATAGTAGCCTACTATTTTGTCCAACCCCGACCGTGCGCTTCACATTTTAATACGTCTCACCGATCTAACATGGCGGCTGTGCGAAATATTTAACAGGCATTCTATATCTCCGAAACTACTACTACTAATATCATTCTGAAAGTTTATACGGTGATAAAGGGCACTACTAAAAGTTCATGTAACTTTTAGAAACTTGTTAGGTACAAAACGAACATGGCAACCAAGCAAAGTTGAAACATTTAAATAGACGATTCTAGCGATCTAACCATCCGAGCGCAGTGAATTTGGTACAGAAAATCTTTCGTCGCCTCCGTAGCGTAGCGGTCCGCATGGTTAGCTGCCACCCCGGAGGTCCTGGGTTCTATTCCCACCTCAGCCATCCTCGAAGTGGTTTTCCGTGGTTTCCCACTTTGTCTTCGGGCAAATGCCGGGATGGTTCCTACTGTAATGCCACGGCCGTTTCCTTCCCACTTCCTTGCCTAACCCTCCCAATCTTCCAATCCCTTCATCAGACCCCCTGTTCGCTTTTCAGGTGAGGCCGCCTGGGCGTAGTGCTGGTCACACACCTCAGTTGTATCACAGACTCAGAGTCTCAAGCTCCAGGACACTGCCCTCAGTGGCGTTAGAGGTGGGATCCCTCGCTTAGTCCGTGGGAAAAGCCGATCCTGGAGGGTAAAACGATAGTGAAAAAATACTACACTGAAATATAATTTAGTTCAGTTGTTTACATAACCTCAAGATGGCAGCTGTGTGAAATTTTCAAATTATTTACTGTGTTCTAATCATGCGATTGAAGTCAACGTTTGAATAATGCATCTACACAATAATCGTCATCTAACAGTATAAAATTCTATGGCCTGCATATAGGACAAATTGAACATGGCGACCGTCCGAGATATTTAGACGGTCCTCATATCTATTAATCTATAACAACATTCAAACTGAATTTTTGTATGCTGATAAAGGATATTAACATACGTTCACCTATGGAAATCTCAATAACCTGATGAGCACAAATCCTAGATGGCAGCAACGCGAAATTAATTAACTTAAATGGATTTTTCTCGAGATTTAATCATCTGAGAGCTGTGAATCCTGATACGGTAAATGCTGATACAAATTTTAATCCACTGATATATTTGAATTTCAATTTTTTTCATAGCCTCAAGATGGCGGCTGTGCGAAATTTTAAAATCTGTTTTTTTATTTCTTGTGTCCTAATCATGCCAATGAAATTTGAATTTAATCAATCGATAAATGATATTTTTCAGCGCTATATTTAAGTCAAACCTGAAAAAGTACAGATATCTAGTTATTTCACTGTTGCAACAAATGAACGATATAACACTGGTTTCATGACCTCCTACACAAGTAGAGCATTTAGACGGCAAAATATATTTACTATGATAATACATTGTCTCGTACTGCAATACCGAAAATGTTTGAATTGCAGTTATTTGAGTCGACCCAAGTCAAACATTTGGGAGAATCTGCAATTGCCAGTATCTATCCCCTAGGTTTCTCCTTTGACGGTTAGATTCATTAAATATACCAATTTCGCATTGAATTGATCACAGGGACAGGCTGCATTAATTTGATAGCAAATTGCATTAAAGAATTATCGTCTAATGGATATCAAGATTGGAGAGACACAAATAATAGAAATTCGTCTCGGAAGAATCCACAGAATAAGTTACATTCCAACTCTAAGATGTAGGCCTACCATAGAATGAGAGATTGAAAGCTCGAATTGAATCATCTTCATCACAAACAGAAAGAAGTGACCTATATCCATTCCGTTCCGAATGTATGCCAACCCCGTTTTATACCCGTTTCTACAGAGTCGGAAATGAGATCAGAAGGAAAGGAAGCTATTCGGTTTATCTCTCCTTCATGAGTAATGGGACATCCATTAACGTGGATTCAGAACCACACGACGTGATATAACACTTCAATATTCTCACATGAATTAACCGGAAATCGAATACAGCGCACGTGGTGAGAGGCAAGCAGCTTGACCACTGCACCAAAACCAAATGATATGAGATGGTGGGTGGATTTTAAGGCCAGATTCCCTCCCTGACGCCAACCTTAGGAGAGGAGTTAATGAGAGATTAAATGAATTAATGACTGAATGAGACTGAACCAAAGTGAGTAAGAAGTGGGCGTAGCCTATTAGAGGATACCGTCCCAGCATTTGCCTGGAGTTGTAAACGGAAAACCACGGAAAAACATTTCAAGGATGGACGTCGGTGGGACTTAAATCCACTTGCCATATTATGGCCGTGGGGGCTGCTGCAGCAAGTCCGGAGATCGGAGGTTCAAATCCCGGCGATGACAGTGGCTGAAAAGAAACCATAACGAAAACTAAGTTAGACTGAACATACTTACAAAATGGTACTCAGAAGGAAACGACTCACAAAATGTTGAATGGAAATACTTACAAAAGGTAATTTAGAAGGAAAATACTCACAAAATGTTGAATGGAAATACTTACAAAAGGTAATTTAGAAGGAAAATACTCACAAAATGTTGAATGGAAATACTTACAAAAGGTAATTTAGAAGGAAAATACTCACAAAATGTTGAATGGAAATACTTACAAAAGGTAATTTAGAAGGGAAATACTCACAAAATGCAATTGAAATTCAAAATACTTACAAAATGCAATTGAAATTGAAAATATTTACAAAATGTAATTTTGATGGAAAATATTTACAAAATACAATGTAGATTGAAAATACATACAAAATGTGATTGAGATTCAAAATACTCACAAAATGTAATTTAGATACACGGGGAGCCAATTCATAAAAACAGGGTGGGGATCTTAAAGAGAAAAGGAAATATAATGATAAGAAAAGAAAAGGCTGATCCAAATCTTGTGCAGATCATTTTGCATCTCACTGAACCTTCGTCTTTTTCTGTTACAGAAAAGGTTAATCGTGTTGAAGTCATTCGGGCACGTGCCCACAAAGCGTATTTATTATTATTTTTTGACATCACAGAAGTGACAAAGAGGAAATCTGACATTCTACGGATCGGAGTGTGGAATGTTAGAAGTCTGCTAGGAAGTGGAAGAAAACTTAGAAAGGGAAATGGATAGGTTGAGGTTGGATTTGGTTGGGATTAGTGAAATGCGCTGGCAGGAAGAGTAGGACTTTTGGTCAGGAGACTATAGGGTCATTAGCACTAAATCAAACAATGGCCAAGCAGGGGTTGGTCTCATATTGAGTAGGAAACTTGGACAGCCGGTGGAATATTATGAGCAATATAGTGAACGGATTATTGTAGCAAAAATCAATACTAAACCTACGTGCACCACAATGGTACAAGTCTATATGCCTACCAGTCAAGCTGATGATGAGGATGTTGAAAAGGTCTACGAAGAAATAGATGACATTCTGAGGTATATCAAAGGTGATGAAAATGTTATAGTAATGGGAGATTGGAATGCTGTGGTAGGAAAAGGGCGAGAAGGGAAGATAGTAGGAGATTTCGGATTAGGGGAAAGGAATGATCGAGGAAGCAGGCTGATGGAATTCTGCACCGAACATGAGTTGGTCATAGCCAACACCTTATTCGATAACCACAATAGAAGAATATACACATGGATGAGACCAGGAGATACAGGGCGTTACAAAATCGACTTCATTATGGTCAAGCAGAGGTTTCGAAACCAGATTTTGAATTGTAAAACATATCCTGGTGCTGACATAAACTCTGACCACAATCTGGTTGTAATGAAATGCAGATTAAAGTTGAAGAAACTGAAGAAAAGTCAAAAGCCAAAAAGGTGGGCAATAGACAGACTGAAAGTGAAGGATGTAAACGAAAGATTCAAGAAGAGTATAAAGGAAGGACTAATCAAAACCCCTAAACATACTTCAATTGCAGACGAACGGGCACTTTTGAAGAATGAAATAACAAAATCCGCAGAAGAAAACATTGGTAGGAGAGAAAGAATAGGTAGAAAACCGTGGATCACTCAGGATATACTAGAATTGATGGATGAAAGGCGGAAACAAAAGAATCTAAGAGATGAAAAGGGGAAAGCAGAATACAGACGTCTGAGAAATGAGGTTAACAAGAAGTGCAAGGAAGCGAAAGAAGAATGGTTGAAAGAGAAATGTGCAGGTATAGAAAATTGTCTGAAATTAGGAAAAGTAGACACAGCTTATCGAAGGATTAAGAATACTTTTGGGGAAAAGAAGACTAAGTGCTGTAATATTAAGGACACAAATGGAAAGCCTCTATCAGATAGGGAAGAAAAGGTTGAGAGATGGAAATCTTACATAGAGTGCTTGTATAAGGGAAAGGAGATTGAGAATCATGTAATGGAAAGGGAGGAGGAAATTGATGAGGATGCAAAAGGAGATTTAATATTGAGATCAGAATTTGACAGAGCATTAGAGGACTTAGGCAGGAACAAAGCACCAGGTATAGATGATATACCGATTGAGTTGCTACGCTGCATAGGAGATGAAGGTCTGATCAGGTTATTTCACTAGGTGTGTAGGATTTATGAGACAGGTGAGGTACCCCCTGATTTCAAGAAGAATGTTATCATCCCTATACCAAAGAAAGTGGGAGCTGACAGATGTGAAGATTACCGTACAATCAGCTTGATTACTCATGCTTCAAAGATCCTGCCTAGAATAATTTACAAGAGGATTGAAAGCCAGATAGAAACGGAGTTGGGTGAAGACCAGTTTGGTTTCAGGAGAAATGTAGGAACAAGGCAAGCTGTACTAAGTCTTAGGCTGATTTTGGAAGGTAGAATAAGGAAAGATAAGAGAACGTTCATGGCATTTGTAGACTTAGAAAAGGCTTTTGATAACGTTGATTGGACTAAATTGTTTGACATTTTGAAATCTATTGGAACAAAGTACAGGGATAGGAGGGTGATATACAATCTATACAGAAACCAGACAGCAGTCATTCGAGCTGAAGGACATGAGAGAGAAGCTGGTATTCAGAAAGGTGTAAGGCAAGGCTGCAACTTATCACCCATACTTTTCAATCTTTACATTGAACAAGCAATGAAGGAAATTGGAGAAAAATTTAAAGTGGGAGTGAAGATTCAAGGAGAAATAATTTCAACTCTGAGATTTGCTGATTACATCGTCATCTTGGCCGACAAGCCTGAGGATTTGAATGAGTTTTTGAATGGTATGGATTCCGTCTTACGGAAGGAAATCATGATGAAAATTAATAAATGTAAAACAAAAATACTGGAATGCAGCCGAAATAAATCGGAAACCTCTCTGGAGATCAAATTGGCAGGTGAAAAGCTGAAGGAAATAGGAGACTTCTGTTACTTAGGAAGCAGAATAACCAGTGTTGGACGAAGCAAAGAGGATATAAAAAGTAGGTTGGCTCAGGCAATGAAAGCCTTTCTACAAAAAAGGAATCTGTTGACATCGAATATAAATTTAGGTATTAGGAAGTCATTTTTGAAAGCCTTTGTCTGGAGCGTGGCGCTCTATGGAAGTGAAACTTGGACTATTGGTGCAGCAGAAAAGAGGAGAATTGAAGCATTTGAAATGTGGTGTTACAGGAGAATGATGAAGATCAGATGGGTAGATAGGGTTACAAACGAAGAGGTATTAAGGCGAGTGGGAGAGGAGAGATGTTTCTGGCGACTGCTAATGAAGAGAAGAGATAGGTTAGTAGGACACATACTAAGACACCCAGGAATAGCAAGCTTAGTTATGGAAGGAAGGGTCGAGGACAAGAACTGTAGGGGTAGACCAAGGTTAGAATATGTTAAACAGATAGCCTCGGATGTAGGGTGTGGTAGCTATGTAGAGATGAAACGATTGGCTCAGGACAGGGAGGCATGGAGATCTGCATCAAACCAGTCAAAAGACTGAAGACTCAAACAACAACAACAACAACATGATTTGCCTAGTATTATTTTAATTATTATTATTTTTATTATCTTATTATTATTATTATTATTATTATTATTATTATTATTATTATCATTATTGTGTGTTTGAGTCTTCAGTCTTTTGACTAGTGTGACGGAGCACTCAAAGTTTCTCCTGTCCTGAGCTAATCGTTTCATCTCTACGTCCGATACAATGTTTTTAACATATTCTCACCTTGGTCTACCCCTACAGTTCTTATCCTCGACCCTTCCTTCCATAACTAAGCTTGCTATTCCTGGGTGTCTTAGTATGTGTGCTACCAACCTATCTCTTCTCTTCATTAGCAGTTGCCAGAAACATATTACCTTTCCCACTCATCTTAATACCTCTTCTCTTGTTAATCGACCCATCTGATCTTAATCATTCTCCTGTTACACCACATTTCAAACGTTTCAAATCTGCTTTTTTCTGCTGCGCCAACACTCCCAAGTTTCACTCCCTTAAGGAGCCACGTTCCAGACAAAGGCTTTCAAAAATTAATTCCTAACACCTGAATCTATAATCGATGTCAACAGATTATTTTTTCTGTTTATATGCTTTCCTTGCCTGAGCTAACCTACTTATTATTATTATTATTGTTTATTTTTTGGCATCATTGACACGGCAGATACCGGTTACATTTTGTATTACAGCCTGGTTCGGCCTTAGCAAGGAACCATCTGTACAGAAATACAATGTATGTAAATTATAGGAACCTCACATTACATTCATTTCGTCTCCGGACTCTTCACGAGTCTCTCTCATTTATAGAATGAGCTTAATTTCCTTCTGAATCATCTTCGAGCCTTGCTGAGTGTTCGGCGAGGGTATTGTCACCAAGGAACTTCCTGACAATATGCCAGGTGTTAAACAGAACTGCCTTCTGTAGTTCAATATATATCTGCGGATGTGGATTCAATATTGATAGACTACTATGGAGAGTTTTCGGTATAACACCAGTACACGATACAATTATTGGGATGGCAGTCACAGACTCAAGTTTCCACATCTGCTTTATCTCAATTGCCAGCTCTGTGTACTTAGATATTTTAGCAGCAGCTGTGGTTTAATGTTTTGAGTGTTGGGACATGCGATATCTATCAGTAATGCCTCTCTGTGTTCTTTATTGATGACGATGATATCTGGCCGCTTGTTACTGACTGCAACATCTGTCACAACTCCTCTGTCCCAGTAGAGCTTGTGTGTGGCATTTTCGGGTATTGCGGATGGTGTGTATTTCCAATAGGAGACGGAGTTTTGAAGAAGTTTGTACTTCAAGGCCAGTTTCTGGTGGATAATGTTGGCAACTTGATCGTGTCGATGTTTGTAGTCAGTGTTGGCAAGGTGGGAACAACTTGATATTATGTGTTGAATGGTCTCACTACATTTGCCACAGCGGCGACACTTCTCACTCTCTGTTGCTGGATCTTTTATGATAAATTTCCGATAACTTCGAGTAGCAACAACTTAGTCTTGGATAGCTACAATTATTATTATTATTATTATTATTATTATTATTATTATTATTATTGTTGTTGTTGTTGTTGTTGTTGTTGTTGTTGTTGTTATCGTATCATTTTATTTTTTTAAATCGTTATGCCCAACTACGAAGCGCGCTTGAATTTATTTTGCACAATGTTCCTTCTTCTTTTCTTCCCAATATCTCTTCATTCGTTCACTGTGTTCCTTTCTGCGTGCTTCTGTCCAGCGTGTATCTTTCCTTTTAGGTTTCTCTGCCAATTTATGTTTGTTTACTAGGCTTCTAAATTTTACTCTATCTGGAATGTTTTCCTCAGCAATACCCATTTCTTTTAGATCTTCCTGTATTTCTGTTAACCAATGGTTGCGAAATTTCAGGTGTCCGTAGAATTTTAATCGTCGTTTTCTGATAGTATCTGTGATTTTTTCTACGGATTGAAAAATTTCATGTGGTTTCTTTTTCATCCAAATTCCATTTTCGAACTTTGGTCCTCGGATTTTTCTGAGAATTTTCCTCTCTTGTTTCTCGATGCTTTTCAATTGTAGCCTGCCCCCAATTATCAGTGTATCGGATGCATACAGTGTCTCTGTTTTCATGACTGTGTTGTAGTGTCAGAATTATGCATTCTTTGATATACATCTTTTGTTGTATCTGTTCCATGTGATTTTGTAAGCCCTTTGCAGTTTAGCAGTTCTATCTTTGTTAGCTTCCTGATTTAACCCAGCTGGCTGAATAATTTATTATTATTATTGTTCGATGGAAAAATATTCGAAATATCCCCAGTTTATGACGTATGTACTGGATGTTTAAATTTAAAACAAGTAGTTCCGTGAAGAACTAAAGCCTATTTTCATATACCCTACTTATGTTAAATGCCACTATCAACAAACAAAATTTCAGTTTGATTGCTGTAATAGATTCGTAGATATTGAGAACCGACTAAATATTTTGGATGGTCGCCATGTTGGATTGTAATATGTATAGGTCTTAGAGTCATGTACCATTAAAGGGAAATTATTGCGTAGGTTCATTATTCAAACTTTCACTTCGAACGCATGTTTACGACACAAGAAATAAAAACTAAATTTTAAAATTCGCACAGCCGCCATCTTGAGGTTATGTAAACAATTGAACTAAATGAGATACCAATGCATTACAATGTGTATATACATTTGCTGTACCAAGTTTGGATCATTAAATCGCGAGAAATGTCTATTTAAAACTTTCAAATTCGCTTGGCCGCCATGTTCGTTTTGTAATTAACCGTTTTTTGAAAGTCTCATAGATGAACTTCCAGTAGTGCCCATTATCTCCGTACAATATTTCAGGGTGGTACCGGTAATATTTTTTAGAGATATAGAATGCCGGTGAAATATTTCGCACAGCCGCCATCTTAAGGTTATGTAAAAAATTGAACGAAGTTAGATATCGGTGCATTACAATGCGTATAATCATATACTGTAGCAAGTTTCATTGCGTTTGGTTGGTTAAATCGCGATAAACGTCTATTAAAGTCGCAATTTCGCTTGGTCGCAATGTTGGTTTTGTAGTTACCAGGTTTTCAAATGTCACATAAGTGAACTTCTAGTAGTTCGCCTTATCACCGTACTAAATTCCAAGGTGATATCGGTAATAGTTTCAGAGATATTGAATGCTGGTGAAATATTTCGCACAGCCGCCATGACGGATTGGTGAGACGTAACAAAATTTGAAGGGCACGGTCGGGGTCGTCCAGAATAGTGCTATGAAATTACCAAGTTTCATTGAAATCACTCCAGCCGTTTAGGTTTTATTAGGGGGACACACACACACGCACACACAGACACGCGAACAAACGGTGATCTCATAAGCCTATTTTTTCATTTAATGAATGAAAATAGGCTTAACAATAAGAATATTTATGCCATGGTTTAACACACGTTGATGATTCAGGCCCCTTGCAACACAGTGGAGTTTTGTAGCCTAGTACTTACGATTGCTTCCCCCTCATAGCTTAAGGCTTCTTTTCTTCTGCCAATGGTCTCCTTTTGTCGTGATTGACCTGAGCTGTAGTTAAGCAACAAGCAGAGGAAAGTGGCATGAAATTAATAAGCCATCGATTACGATCGTGAAATATGAAATCTGTTTATGCCTGAGCTCATCTTCTAATTAGTGGAATATTCCAACTTGTTAATGTCACAGCGAGTTGAAACACAGATTACACTTGTAATTAGAGGGATCAGTCCTCTACGTGAATGGAGAAAAATGATAGGCGAATAAAGAACAGAAATTTTGTAAGGAAAATATATGACTATGATTAGGAAACGAGTATCTATAATCATAGCCATAGGCAGATTTGGTCAATGAAATGGTTACAGGACATATAGTGTAAGAGGAATAGGGTAAAGTGTGGAAAATTAGTTTATCAAGCTAAAAATTGGTGGAGAGGTTCCTTGAATAGCCTGGATCGAAATACTAAAAGTTCCAAAAAATCCCTCATGGGGAACATGCCGCCATCTTGGAAAAATGGCCGCCATCATGGATTTCGTATCCAGCATCGCATTGAACGTCATAACTCGGTACCTAAGGGTGATAGGGACATGCGGTTTGGTCAGGATAACTTACCAGAATGCAGGCTATCATTTTGACACTACTTAACCTAGATAACAATCGAAATAGTTATTATAAATCACTTAAACAAACTCTCATAGGGTAGCGTTAAAATCCATCTTGATGTTCAGTGTCAATTTTTCACCTTTTACAGTCATGGGATTGAAAAACGTACTGAAATAAATGTTTTTAAGCACATCAAAACGCACAGAAATATGTAATCAGCACTTTCGTAAACCAAAAATTACGGGTGTGAGAAGTTGTCAAACATGCGCAGGCAACTCGAGAAGCAGCGCACCGAGGAGGGGGCCTTCTCAAAGCCGGTGCAACTGGTGATGTAAACATATTCTGTAGGAGCAACTATGCCCCTTTTTTTAATGATAAATAAAAATTTGACACTTTTATGTGGAAGGATAGCATCTTATAACCTAATAAATAATAATAAGCAATAATTAATTTGTTAATACAGTAACTTTGCGCTTTAAAACTCTCATTCTTAGCTACGTATATTATATTTATATAGAAAAGGAAAGATAAACGTTACTATTAGAGAATAAATTAAGCAGCTATTTGCTTATTTGCTATCTTATACCACACCATAAACACACTAACGTTTAAGCACATTACAATTTATTTTGTACAAACATGACAAACACGGAAAAGAGGAGATTCTGCTGCCACGGGACACTGTAGTGCGGTGTGCCTGTAAAGGAATAAGGCCAACTATTAATTACATCGTACGCGTTTAATATTGGTCATGTGTTGGTAAAAAAAACGTGACACTTGCCTTAATCTTGACGCTTTTTCTTTGGTAAGGTTGAACTTTCAGAAGCGTCGACTCTGCGGCGAAGAGGTGGCGAGGATCTGCATGGCAATTCTTTGGGGTTGTCCTGTTCCTCACTCGCCATATCGTCAAGAGTATCTGGCTCTGGTTTGTTAGAACAACCATCACCAGTGAAATTGCTGCATATTGCTGAACAAGAGAGACATTGTCTTCGGCAACCGCAAGATCTGCTGCCGCATCCTGTCTTGCACTCACAGCTGATGAGGTTTAGGAGGAAGTCTGGTGCGGGAGGAGATTCTGTTGGAATCGGTAAAAATTTGCCGATTCTGTACTTCTTCCATCCCTCCTTTGTAGGTGGAAGAGAGATTCCGCGCCATTCCTGCACTTGGTGGAAAACTCTTTGGCTGTGCCGTCGAGATGCTGCTGATGTTGGTGGAAGACTTGAGAGGTCGAAGTCTGCATGGAGACGTTGTTTGGCAATGGTCTTAAGGTACTGGATATACATTATCTTGATTAGGCTATCTGTAGTTCTACCTCCGTATAACGCTACGAAGAATTCTTCCCCTCCCTTTACGATCTCTTCCACTGCAGCGTCTGCGCTGTTAAAACAGCAACTCTTTGGCAAAGACTGGGTTATTGTTTAAAGTCTTGAACGCGTGTACTTCCCCTTCCTGTAGGGAGCCGAAGTTTTGTCGCAACCAGACATGGCATGGAGGAAGAGAAGATTGTCGGTCATGTCCCCAAGAGCCTTCTGCATTTCCGTAGAGCCAAAGAGTTTCTTCGGATGGACTTTTGATGGTGGCACCAGCATATAGACGTTTCTATCGCGTTCTGCAAGGCTCGAAAGAAGTACCAACAAATCGGTATCATCTCCAACAATTGCCACATGATCTCCCTTCTCTGCTTCCTTGATCACTGTTGTCACGATGAGACGATCAGCATCCGACTTGGCATGAATAGCTGGAATCCCCTTTTCTTCGAAACAATGACAAGTGGAACGAATCTTGATTTGTTTGAAGTGTTGGCTAGGAACTGATGCTGCGACGAGACCATTTGCACTTCCAAATCCACCAAAACTTCAGAAGATGACGTCTTGGCACGTCGTCTCATGTGCTCCACGTCTTTCGTGATACGTTCAGAATAGCCGTCGAACACTACAATAGCTTTCCCTTGATAGTTCGCCTTGATCTACGACATGTAGTTCTTACATGCATCATCGAAGTTTACCGATTTCGGCCATACCACCCGGTGCAGGAGATCCCCACCATCAAACACGTAACATTGGTGCACACCTTTTCTGACAGAGAAGCATCGAACAGCGCTGGCGGCAATAAAGCCAACTCGTATTCAAAGCAAGATTCAAGGTCCTCTTCATTGCGAGCGACACATGCAATCCGATGAAACAGCTGGTTCGGATTTACAGGTACGGTCTCACCTCGGACAACAACGACATTGCTCATTGCTGCAATAGTGACAACTTCGTCCTTTCGTTGGAGTTTAACTTCGGCGAACGATATTCCTTCCAGTTTCTTCAATGTCGCGGTTCCTATCTCCCAAGCTGAGTCGCAGGTCACCGTTTCGTCACCTATAACACCGGTTGATACGGACAACAAAATATCTTGAGGTTTGTTGAAAGGAGAATGTATACGTAGCCATTCTGTGAAATTTTCGAGATGCTTGGCAGTCTCGCCTTTGGCAAGCTTGCCCAAGTTCCACGAGTTGCTGGGACGTGCTAGTGTTCACGCCAGCAAAGGATTCCAAAGCTTCCATCATCGTCATTGAAGATGGCATTGCATGTATCCAGCATGCAAGCATAGCATCAGATATACCATGCCCTCGAGTCAACCCTCCTGTTGTCTTAAAATTCTTCATCAGGACTTGTTCGATGGTCATATCAGACCAAATTCAACTCCAGAATTTTGATGAACTACACACGGTAAAGAATCCTATTTCCACAAAATTCTTGAAATCTCTGGTTGCCATGGTCATCTCCAGGTTCGCTATTTGCTGGAGATAGACGTGGGCAGACTTCGCATAGTTCATATGCCCACCAGCGTGCAGGAAAGGCAGCATCTTCTGAACACAATGCAAATGCAGTTATTGTTTCTTTATTATTATTTATTAGGTTATAAGATGCTATCCTTCTATATAAAAGTGTCAAAATTTTACTTATCATTAAAAAAGGGGCATAGTTGCTCCTACAGAATATGTTTACATCACCAGTTGCACCGGCTTTGAGAAGGCCCCCTCCTCGGCGCGCCGCTCCTCGAGTTGCGTGCGCATGTTTGACAACTTCTCACACCCGTAATTTTTGGTTTACGAAAGTGCTGATTACATATTTTTGTGCGTTTTGATGTGCTTAACAACATTTATTTTAGTACTTTTTTCAATCCTATGACTGCAAAAGGTGAAAAATCGACATTGAACATCAGGATGGCTTTTAACGCTACCCAAATGAGAGTGTGTTTAAATGATTTATAATAACTATTTCGATTGTTATCTAGGTTAAGTATTGTCAAAATGATAGCCTGCATTCTGGTAAGTTGTCCTGACCAAACCGCATGTCCCTATCAGCCTTAGATACCGAGTTATCACGTTCAATGCGATGCTGGATACGAAATCCATGATGGCGGCCATTTTTCCAAGATGGCGGCATGTTCCCCATGAGGGATTTTTTGGGAATTTTAGTATTTTGATCCAGGCTATTCAAGGAACCTCTCCACCAATTTTTAGCTTGATAAACTAATTTTCCTCACTTTGCCCAAATTCTGTCTAATATTCCTGCACTAATACTGTAGCTCTTCTTGGAGTGGTCACAACTGTGTAGTAAGATTTCAAAATGTGACCGCAGTCGGAATTATTTTATTTATTTACTTATCGTATGGCTTTTAGTGCCGGGAGTGTCCAAGGATATGTTCGGCTCGCCAGAGGCTGTAGCTAATTCAAGCGGACAAGTTCCGTTCAATTTCAAGTAGTTCCAACTTTCACTCCCATATGTCACTGATACCTAGTGGTGAACGTTGGAACTTTGATAGAGCGTTCCAACGAAATCTAACCTAGAAATTTAGAAATAAGAATCTCTGTTTCGCGGGCTTATAGGCCGTGTTCTAAGGACATTTTGTCGTCCTGACGTTTCGATGAAGACTGCGTTCAGCATGTTCACAGGTTACATTAAGCGAGGTAAAACAAAAAAACAGAAGATATATAAATTGTCAAGAACCCACACATAGAGGCTACCATAGCAACGGGGTACCACATAAAAGTAATGCATCAAGGACAGGGCTGCTCTTCTGTTGCAACTTCTCGTCTACGACGGTCAATGAGGGCAGGCTTGAGGGGATTAAGGACTGGAAGCCAAGCTCTGTTCACACGTTCTGCTTCCTCCTTAAGATTGCAGCTGTTAGTATGCTTCAGGATTTCAATGGCCTCCCTTTGTAGCCTGGCATGATAAGACACCATGGTGTACAGAACTTCGGTGTCTCCATATCTTATGTCGTGACCTGCGAGTAGCGAGTGTGCTGCGACAGTGGACTTATATGTTTGTCCCAGATGGCTGTGTCGTTCGTGCTCCTTGAGGCGAGCTTCACACAAGTTTAGTATGTGGAAGGATCTTTTACATGCCATAAATCTATGACATGGACCACCGGCTTTACTTCCCTCCGAAGGAAGGCATACTGAAAGATTTGTAACGCTCTTAAAAAATCCGGCCGGTTTTGAACCCGCAATCATGGGCACAGCAGTTTAGCATGCTACCAACTACGCCATCGATGCCGATTATTGTTAATTTTAATTGCGGTTAAATGGACAGTTAAGGAGCGATACAGATTCCGCATAACTTTTCAGTGATCTTGTCCTCTTTACCACAAAATTCAAAATGATAAGTTTCACACTTCTGATCACTTGTGACACAATTTTCGTCGAGGTAAAGCCATCTTTCTCTGTGTATAGCTTACTATGAAAACCGTGGTCAGCCAGTCGTTTTACTACGTGGCGTAGAAAGTAGTTTGCCTTTGTGCAGCTTCTATCTGTCATTGGGCAGTGACGTAAAAGTCCGGATTTATATCCATTCTTTCCCCAGCCCTAACCTCCAATACTTCTCTTACACTGACTGTGGCGGCTTCGGTGACATACTGTAGTTGGTAGTATGCTGAGCTTTGATGCCCAAGATCGCGGGTTCAAACCCCGCCGAAGCCATCGGATTTTTAAGAGCGTTAAAAATCCCTCAATATGCCTACCTTCGGAGGGGAAGTAAAACGGGCGGTCCCATGTCTTAGATCTATGGCATGAAAAAGAACCTTCCACTAACTACACTTGTGGAAGCTAAAATTTGTAAGTTAGTTTGATAACGCTATTTCAGTTCCAACGTTCACTGCCAGGTGCTGGCTACGTTGGCATCTAGTAGCCAAGTCCGACGCTAGGTGTCATTGACGGTAGCATTTGGTAGCAAAAGTAGGAACTACTTGAAAAATTGTTCGTGTGCAGTCCTGTATTAGTGTGTGTTATCTGTTTTTAATTCAAGTAAAGACTGCAGATATTCAATTTCCAATTAGTTCCAACTTTTGCTACCAAACGCCACCGTCCACGACTAACTGGTTTTGAACTTGGTTACTAGATGCCACCACAGTCGGCTCCTTTGCGACGAACGTTGGAACCTAAGAGTGTCAGCCAAATCTAAACTAGAATTTAGCTTCACACAAGTGTAATTAGTGGAAGGTTCTTTAACATGCCTTACATCTATGACATGGGACCGCCGACTTTACTTCCCTTCTGAAGGAAGGCTCTTAAAAATCCGACAACATCAGCTGGGTTTGAATCCGTGACCTTGGGCATAGAACAAGGCCAACCAGTCATTGCGCTCCGGGAACGCGACCGCGCTCGGGGAGCACTGGGCAGTCAGACTAGCGCTCCTTCCCCTACCACCACTACACTGTGGCAGCGAGGACACGGACGATGTTCGGACCACGCTGACTAGATACGTACGTACTGTCGTGTGGCCGACGGCTCTTGTGGGATTGTTGACATATTAATAGGTCTTTGCCATAACAAATATACCGCATATACAAATCGAATGGTACTCCGATGTATGGAATGTACAGGAAACGAATACAAGTGTTCAGTAAAAGATATTGTGATTTATTTGAAACTGAATTGTGAACATATTAGAGAGGAAAATTCAACAACAAATTTTGTTCTTTTTAACACATTACATTCGCAATACCCTTTATAGGCTGTATAGAAAAATTAATTTTCCCATTCTGCTTTAAAGACTGCTGCTTCACCACTCCTTTTTTTTTTGTATGCTGTTCAGTCATTATTTATTTATCGTATGGCTTTTAGTACCGGGATTGTCTGAGGACATGTTCGGCTCGCCTGAGTCTGAAGCTGCTTCCAGCGGACACCCTTATTAGGGTGAGCTGCACATTCCGTTCAATTTCAAGTAGTTCCAACTTTCGTTACCAGGTATCAATGATACCTAGTGGTGAACGTTGGAACTTTGATAGAGCATTCCGACGAAATCTAACCTAACAATTTAGCTTTACACAAGTTTAGTCTGTGAAAGGATCTTTTACATGCCATAAATCTATGACATGGGACCGCTGGCTTTACTTCCCCTCCGAAGGAAGGCATATTGAAGGAATTTTAACGTTCTTAAAATATCCGACGACTTTGGCCGGGTTTGAACCCGCTATTTTGGGCACAGCAGTTCAGCATGCTACCATTGCGAAACTGATTTACTTACACGCTGTCAACAAAGCGCATTGGACTAGACTAGCGACTGAAGGATCGGCTGCACACTTCGGCGCGCTCAGCCAGCCAAGCTCCTCCCACCACTTCTGAAACTACCTTCCAACAGAGCGCTCGGAGCACTGCCTCAGAGCGCGGACGGAGCGCTGTCTGGATGGCCCTGCCACAGGACCTCAGCATACTACCAACTACGCCTTAGTAATAATTACCACGCGTACTAGGTTTTCTGACAAGCGTTCTTGTATTTGGAGGGCAGAGACTGTCTGTGGGTGTGACTGTAGGTTTGGTAGTGTTTTGTAGAGCTATTTGTCTTGCATTTTGGACCTAATGATGCTTGCTTGATGAGAAAATCATCTTCATGTTATCCATCTTCATCTTATTCATCTTCAACTCTATCATCTTCTTCATCATCTTCTTCATCATCCTCTTCTTCATCCTCTTCTTCATCTTGGTCATCTTCGTCATCTTCATCACCTTCATCATCTCCATCATCTTCATCTTCTTCATCTTCTTTATTCTCTTCATCATCTTCTTCTTCTTCTTCTCTTCATCTTCTTCATCTTCACCTTTATCTCCAATAGTCTCTAACAATGTAATACATAAATCGTAATCACATGTAATGTATTTCAGGTTATTTATCACATATTCCAGTAATTGGGATGATATTTTTGTTTATTGACTGAAAGCAAAAATATTAGACTAATTCCTTTCAACAGGTCCACGGCCAATTTCCCTCCAAATTCCCTTCCCTGACCCATCCTGGAAATAAAATGAATGGCCATTGGCTGCATTAATAAAATTATTTTTATGTGTTATTCTTAGATACCGGAAATGGTTGTTCTGACTTAACGGGATTTGAACCCGAATATCTTGCTGTCCTAGCAGATGAGTTAAGCCACTTGCACCAATGAGGCCACGCTTTGACAGCGGCAAATGTTTAAGAATGGGGGCGTTAACCTACAGTAGCTCAGGATATATTGAAAAAGATTATTATGAAGTCTGCCACGCACAGTTGACACACATAGGTAATACTCACGAGGGGAACACGCCAAGTGTAACAACCCGATTTCCCAGAAACTTCACTCTGTGAAAGAGGGGTCGAAATTAGCGAACACATGTTTCGGCTTTTCGGTAGACACTCGACCGTTTCCGAGAAAATGACAGCCAAAGTGTTGCTGACCTGTTTACCTGCCATTCAACTCGTAGCGTATACAACTGACGTGGTGGCGCAGCGGTTATCGCCACAGCTTTACACTTTTACACCCCGTGTGCAAACCCCCTATTAATGATGTATTGGTTTTTGTTTTTCCTTTTTCATTTATCTACGTATGTCCATTGACGATTGCTGCACGAATGTTTCCTATCGAGTTTGTGGATACAAGGGCATTATGTCAATTGTAATATTACAACTGGGTATATGGCATTGTACAGAGATAACTTGATAAGAAACATTCGTTTAGTATTCGTCAATAGTATTCAGTAGATGGTAACAAAAAAAACATCATTAATCGGGGTTTGAACACGAGGCGTAAGGGTGTAAAGCCGCGGTGATAACCACTGTGATACCGTGTCTGTTAAATCTGTGAAGTGCTAAAAGACACATATCAGGTCGGTCAATTACAAGTCTTAGTTCTCTAGGTTACAGAAGTACCAACTTTTGGGATGCAATGTTCTTGAATATTTTACCGGACCAGACATCATCTACTTCAAGATGGATGGACTCAGAGCATTCAAGTTTAAAATTGTAACAGAGTAATACCATTAGCATAATCCAATAATCCAATATATATATATTGCTATTCTCTAAAATTATAAATGTTTAAAATTGAAAAATCATTTATCAGAAACATTTTGAACTATAGAAATTGTTATTTCTTCAACTACTGTATGTAGGTCACCAAAACGTTGGTTCATTACATTATGCCACTGTCGCCTCGGAGGTCCAGGTTCGGTTCCCAACTCTGTCAAGAAATGTAATTCTGGTCTGAGGCCTGGAACGTGATACACAGCCTCGTGAGGCAAAACTGTGAAGAGGTGGATTCGATTCCCACCACACCCGTCTTGGAAGTGGTTTTCCCACATCTATATCTATAGATTCATCCCTTGAAACAAAGGGGTCTAGTTTGTTGGTGTTAGTTCTTTGAGTTGATCGTGAGTCCCACCTTAATTCTTTCATCTAATAAGTCTCCAATCTTTCTTTGCATTTTCCCATGTGCTTCAGACAGGAGACAAGCCATCAGCAAATTCCAGATCTTCTAGCCTATTTGTTAGTCCACAATGGATACCACCCTAGTACAGGAGGATAAATTACCATGATGTACAACCCTTGTTTAAGTTACATGAACAGCCTTGGATATAAAACCAGAACTGTGTCGGAAAAAGAAGATCGTTTAAGATATTCGGACCTCATAAACTTTCAGAGGTAACTGGATTTGACTCGGACATGACACAATTTTTGGTCATGCCGTCAAGAGTGACACTCTAGTCATTAATCTATTGTGTGGTGTTGCTCAACAAAGTAGCTCAGCCTTGAGCTGCTAGTGGCGAGACTGAGTACCCGAGTCTGGCAGCGGAAGCCGAGATGCGCACTCCTGACAACACTCTCAAGGATCGTTTCAACAATACACGCACGGCATTGAAGAAAGGAAGGCACGCTACGAATTGACAACACCTTATCAATTGTGTCACGACCATCACTTCTGGTTTGGGTAGATCCTATCTCTTCCCTTCCTCGTTTGGAGTTTGTGATATTTAGTGATCATTTAATTTAGACCACCTCGTGGAGCAGCGGCTAGCATTCTTGGCTGGGTTCGATTCCCGGCTAGGCCAAGAAATTTTAATTCTGGTCCGAGGTCCGGAACACTCATACGCCCTAGTCCACGGGTCTACATTGATGATAATAATGATGATTATTGTTTTAAGGAGTTTAACATCTAGGTTATCGGCCTCTAATGGTTTGGGTGTTAGTGAAAGATGAGGTGAGAATGAAAACTCTAACTAATACTAACTGCAAACTTACATACTAGAAGAAGAAATGGTAAACAAATAAGGCAAATGAAGGACAGGAAGAAAGAAATGCCCTCAGCCCTCGAAGAATGAGGATTGAGGGCCTTGGAAGGAAGGAGACCAATGAAAGGCAGATAGGAAAGGGGAAAGACGAGAGGGTCCGCCCCGAAGTCAGTGGATAAAGAGGGGAAAACCCAACCCAGCTCAGGTATCCCCCAGGATCGCCAACTCCAGAACTCACCAGCCGAGAGCCTCTGAGGGTGTAGCAATGTCCAGGGTGCAGCAGAAATGGTGGGGCTACCCCTCGCAGAAGGAGGGTATCAGAAAAGATGAGACAAGGGTCAGGTTGGTTGGTTGGTTCTTAAGTTTAGGGGCTGCGACAACGCGGTCATGTAGCCCCGTGTACTTAGGGTGTGTGTAGAATCTGTCTGATAACCAGTTAATTGTGATGACTGTATTAGTGTGTGTTATCTGTTTTTTAATTTAAGTACATACTGCAACTAAGAATTTTTCAAATAGTTCCTACTTTTGCAGCCAAGCACCACCGTCAACGACTACTAGGCCGAGTTCAGAACTTAGCTACTAGACGACACCGCAGTCGGCTCTTGGCAACGAACGTAGAAACCTAAGAGCGTTGTTTACATTCTTAACCTATCCAATTTAGCTTCACACAGGTGTAATTAGTGGAAGGTTCTTTAACATGCCATAAATCTATGACATGGGACAGCCGGCTTTACTTCGCCTCCGAAGGAAGCATACTGAGGAATTTTTAACGCTCTTAAAAATCCGACGGCTTCGGCCGGGTTTGAACCCGCTATATTTGGCATAGAAGCTCAGCATGCTACCGACTACGCCACTGAAGCCGCTCAGACAAGGGTCAATTAAGGCAGGAAAGGAAGAGACTCCCTAGGCCTTGGATACCCTAATACCGTTGGGTCGGAAGAGAACAAGAGTTGAGCAAAAGCGGTCAACAGGAAAGAAGACGGAGAGGAGCCCAGCACAAGTAAATGTAAGCAATGTCGGACTCAGCTGGGGTCCTGTGGTCGCCAACCCACGTCCCACTAAATGTAGCGTAAAAACTTCGTCGTTAATCTTCGTTGGAGCGGATATTCTTGGAAGGAAGGAAGTTTGTAGTTTTACGTGACCGTTAATCTCGCGATCAAGAGCCACGGGACCTCCTTTTTACGTGGAATCCGAACAACAGGACATGGCATTTCACTTTAAAAATTGCACATGCATTGGCTGGGAATCGAACCCGGTCCGCCGAGGTGAGAGGTGAACAGCTTTACCACTGTGCCACCACGCTCCCCAGATAATCTTGATGTTACCCCGTGTTAATACCACCGTACTGGCAGTCTCAATTTGGAATGCAATTCCTTGCTACAACACTTTACTCTCCGCCGAGAATGAAAGAAGAAATGAAGAGTTAAGTTCATTTTATGCTATTGGCAAAAAGAAAACGTATTATTTTAGTGAAGAAAAACAGTTACAAAGAAAGACATACAATAATTGCATTGATAATGAATGCCTAAGTTAATGCAAAATAAGTAGTTCTGTGAAGAACTATTTAGCCTATTTTCAAATATCCTACTTATGTTAATTGCCTGTATGAACATAAAAAAATCAGTTTAATTGCTGTCATAGGTTAATAGATATTTAGAACCGTATAAATATTTTGGATGGTTGTCATGTTGGATTTTATTATAGTCTAATATGTAGGTCATACAGTTATGTACTATTAGTTGAAGATTATTGCGTAGGTTCTTCATTAAAACGTTGAATTCAATCGCATGATTAGGACCCAAGAAATAAAAAATCATTTTAAAATTTCCCACAGCTGCCATCTTGAGGTTATGTGGACAATTGAACTAAATTTGATGTCAGTGCATTTTAATGAGTATAAACATTTGCTGTACCAAGTTTCACTGCATTCGGATGGTTAAATCGCGACATAAGTCTATTTAAATGTTTCATATTTGCTTGGCCGCCATGATCGTTTTGTAGTTAACAGGTTTTTGAATGTCATACTGGCGAACGTCTAGTAGTGACCTTTATCACCGTACAAAATTTCAGGATGATATCTGTAATAGTTTTGGAGATATAGAATGCCGGTGAAATTCTTTGCACAGCCGCCATGTTGGATTGGTGAAACGTAATAAAATTTAAAGGGCACGGTCGGGGTTGGCCAAAATAGTACTATAACCTTACCGAGTTTCATGGAAATTGCTCCAGCCGTTCAGGTTTTATTAAGGAGTGGGGGAGGGGGGTGCACACACACACACACACACACACGGACAAAAGGTGATCTCATATTCATAATTTTTTCATAAATGAAAGTAGGCTAAAAATAGGTGTAAGCAATGTAGACGGAAAATAAAGATTTGAAATGTTGAACTCATATGAGATTCGAACCTGTGGCCTCTGACGCAGATGGTCTAACCCAAGCGTTCTCAAGCTTTTTGAGACTGTGCGCACCACCTTCATGTCATACCAAGTACCCGAGCACCATTAAATAACAGAAAAATAACAATAATGTAACAATCATGCACCACTCTTCCTTTCCATAAAAGTGCTGAAATAGCTAGGGATTCACCCTTCACCAGGTATGCTACATCTGCTTGCAGATTCATGCAGATAAGATGCATTTAAGCGTGGACAATCGAGTCAAGTTAGCATCTTTTGTGTCACTCATTAAACAGGAATGTCCAATTATTTTTACTGTAGTTTAAAAAATAATATTTCACAATATTTGTTGACGCAATCGTTGTACTATAAGAGTACAATGTGCAGAAAATCAATTGCCAGATTGAACTGCAAGGCTCCGAGATTATGTGCCGAATATCGCATATATATCAATGGGAGGTAGCGAGTACCGTACATGTTGGAATGGACAGCCCTGACCGCCCAAGCATTCAAGACCGGTGGGAAGGAGCCACACGCTCCAGTCAGCATATACGCCCTACCTCGCTACTATTCCGAGTGCCACAGGGATGTCCAGCTCCTCCGGCCGTCATGCCTGCGTACCAGGATGTCAGGTACGATTTCGGAGCCTTGCAGTTAATGTGGCGGCTGATTTTCCACACGTTGTCCTCTTATAGTACAACAATTGCGTCGCCAAAGTTTGGTTGGTTGGTTCCTTAGTTTAGGGGCTACGACAACGCGGTCATGTAGCCCCGTGTACTTTGGGTGTGTGTAGAATATGTCTGATAACCGGTGTTAATTGTGATGTCTGTATTAGAGTGTGTTATCTATTTTTAATTCAAGTAAGGACTCCAGACATTGAATTTCAAGCAGTTCCTACTTTTGCCACCAAATAACAGCGTCAACAACTACTAGTTCGGAACTTGGATACTAAACGCCACCGCAGTCAGCTCCTGGCGACGAACGTAGGAACCTTAAGAGCGTTGTTTAACCTATAATTAATTTAGCTTCAAACAGGTGTAAGTAGTGGATGGTTCTTTAACATGCCATAAATCTATGACATGGGACCGCCGGCTTTACTTCCCCTCCGAAGGAAGGCATACTGAGGGATTTTTAACGCTTTGAAATATCCGAGGACTTCGGCCGGATTTGAACCCGCGATCTTGGGCATAGAAGCTCAGCATTCTACCAACTACGCCATCGAAGCCGCTGTCGACAAAGTTTCAAGATAGGTTTCGAGCTGTCTTACCAGTCTGATACTTCCCTTGTGAGAAAGACATCAAAAATCTGGGACTAATAGACCTACAAGACATATTCTTATGGAGTTAGTTAGTGATTGGGGTTTTAAGGGGCGGAACAGCGAGGTCATCTGCCACTATTCTTAAGGTGGGAGGTACACCTTTCAGGATCATTTTTAAATTAATTATTTAAATGACTAATCTTTTAACTTTCACTTGGTGAAAATAAAATGAAAATACCTTCAATACTTCCAGAGATATGCCCCTAAATATGATGTCGCTTGAGTTGTCTCACCCTTAGACAAGTTTGAAGATCGTTTCCCGATAACTTAATTTGCACACAGCGTTTACATGATAACTCAAATAATATTCAAGATATCTCAATGACATTTTGCATCGTTGTGTATTGTACTATTATGAACAACATACACCAAAATGTTTCGTGTATCAAGCATACTTCCTATTTAAGAGAATATATTTTACCCAACAAAAGTAAAAAATTACAGTCAGTCTGAAAGACTAGACGTTATATCATTTCAAATGATGCATGCTACAAATGCTAAACATGTTAGAAAGGACTCTTTCAACAGACTCCATTATCCATTAACTTAGGCTTCCCGCGTGGGCACCTATTTAAGGGTCACCCTGTATTTGAGTCTGACATCTTTTTCAACTCTTTAAGGGTCACCCATTATTTGAATCTGATATCTTGCAAACCTCTTTAAGGGTCACCCTGTATTTGATTGAATCTAACATACTGTACACCTCGTTAAGTGTCACCCTGTAATTTGCTCTGACATACTGCACACCTCTTTAGGAGGCACCCTGTATTCTTATCTGACATCTTGTATATCTCTTTAGAAGTCACCCTGTATTCTTGTGTGACATCTTGTACACCTCTTTAGGAGTCACCCTGTATTCTTGTCTGACATCTTGTGCATCTCTTTGAGAGTCACCCTGTATTCTTCTCTGCCATCTTGTACACCTCTTTAGGAGTCACCTTGTATTCTTATCTGGCATCTTGTATATCTCTTTAGGAGTCACCCTGTATTCTTATCTGGCATCTTGTAGGCCTACTATATTTTGCTCTGACATCCTGCACACCTCTTTAGGAGGCAACCTGTATTGTTATCTGGCATCTTGTATATCTCTTTAGAAGTCACCCTGTTTTCTTGTGTGGCATCTTGTACACCTCTTTAGGAGTCACCCTGTATTCTTGTCTGACATCTTGTGCACCCCTTTAGGAGACACCCTGTATTCTTCTCTGCCGTCTTGTACACCTCTTTAAGAGTCACCTTGTCACCTTGTATTCTTATCTGGCGTCTTGTATATCTCTTTAGAAGTCACCCTGTATTCTTGTCTGACATCTTGTGCATGTCTTTGAGAGTCACCTTGTATTCTTATCTGGCATCTTGTATATCACTTTAGGAGTCACCCTGTATTCTTATCTGGCATCTTGTAGGCCTACTATATTTTGCTCTGACATCCTGCACACCTCTTTAGGAGGCACCCTGTATTGTTATCTGGCATCTTGTATATCTCTTTAGGAGTCACCCTGTATTCTTATCTGGCATCTTGTATAGCTCTTTAGGAGGCACCCTGTATTCTTATCTGACATCTTGTATATCTCTTTAGGAGTCACCCTGTATTCTTATCTGGCATCTTGTAGGCCTACTATATTTTGCTCTGACATCCTGCACACCTCTTTAGGAGGCACCCTGTATTGTTATCTGGCATCTTGTATATCTCTTTAGGAGTCACCCTGTATTCTTGTGTGACATCTTGTACACCTCTTTAGGAGTCACCCTGTATTCTCGTCTGACATCTTGTACACCTCTTTAGGAGTCACCCTGTATTCTCGTCTGACATCTTGTGCACCCCTTTAGGAGACACCCTGTATTCTTCTCTGCCATCTTGTACACCTCTTCAAGAGTCACCTTGTATTCTTATCTGGCGTCTTGTATATCACTTTAGGAGTCACCCTGTATTCTTATCTGGCATATTGTACACCTCTTTAGGAGTCACCCTGTATTCTTTTTGCTTCGCTCGAAGCCCCAGGTCGCTAGACACCCCAGGACTCTTGTCAACAGACTCCATTAACCATTAACTTAGGCTTCCCGCGTGGCTGCATGACGTCACGCACTCACCGTCCTTTAACCATTAACTTAGGCTTCCCGCGCGGCTTCATGACGTCACAGTCTCCGTCTCCGTAACGCAACCGTCTCCGTCCGGCGTAACGTTAGACCCAAAGCATAACGACG
Organism: Meconema thalassinum; assembly: GCA_946902985.2. Taxonomy (NCBI): domain Eukaryota; kingdom Metazoa; phylum Arthropoda; class Insecta; order Orthoptera; family Tettigoniidae; genus Meconema; species Meconema thalassinum. Next base: position 75,409,735 of record OX336392.1, read on the forward strand.
AAGTCGACAAGATCATTTGAAATGATAAAAAAGTATACATTTAGAGTAAGGCTATGAAAAAAAAATCCTGAATATGAGTATCAATTATTTTGGTGTATGTTGTAGCCAGAAATGTTACGAACAGCAAAAAAGAACATTCATGTAAATATTTTAAAATGTGGGGTACTTATCATGTTGTAGGCTAAACGCTGTCCAACTGTACAAAAAACAGCTGAAAGTTTGGTGGTATAACAATGCATGACTGCAAGCATATTATAAAATGTGTTTTATGTTCCACGATGTCGAAATGTAAATGTTATATGTCAGAAAACTGTACATAATGAGGGTCAATATGGTACTATTCTTCATTATTAGACAGTTTCTCCAACCAATCAGAGCTCATTCATTGACCAATTAGATAAGGATAGCTTCGTGCATGCGCTCAAAATCCAACATGTCGGACATGAATTACATGATTTGAAAGTTCAAATTGGATATCGGATCAACCATTGTAGTTACAATCCCAAACACAAAGAAAAAATCAGCACGAACCTTTACGGTAACAAGAAAATACCATGACATATGCAAGAAATTTATGAATCTACGTCCAGAAGTTAGCATCCTTCTATATCAATTACCGACATGGAAAGTGCACCGTCCCGTATGTTCGCGTAAACAAACTGGCGAATATGAGACAAGAAATAGCACTATACCTTAATATCCCCAACTCCAATTTCTACACAGCGCATTGCTTTCAAACGACTTCGGTGAAAATATTAGTGAATGCTTGTTCTGATCGGCACTAGACATCATGCAGGCTGTAAACAATAGCATTGCCCAGCAACGTAAATGGTCTTTGACCCACGCATACGCTCTGTCAGTCAACAAACCACTCAGCGCGCTCTGTTCACTAACTGTAGTTACTGAATCCCACAGATATATTTATGAATATTTATGATAAAACATATAATAAAGTTATAATTACCGTCGAAAATAAACAGTAGTATGCAACTCGCCTATAATGGTAATTAGGACACTCGTATGGAAATTATAAAACTCGTTTCGCTCGTTTTATAAACATAATCGTGTCTTAATTATTGCTATTATAGGCTCGTTGCATGATGTACTATTATGCATAATAATGAGAGAACTTTATTTAATAATCCTGCAAAGTTTTATTTCTTTGCAACATATCTATACTAATATAATAAAGCTGAAGAGTTTTTGTGTTTGTGTGTTTGTGTGTTTATGTGTTTAAACGCGCTAATCTCTGGAACTACCAGTCCGATTCGATTTTTTTATATATATGATAGCCTGATTCAAGAGGAATAGTTTAGGCTATGTAGCATTAGGCTACCTCTCAGGTAACCTTCAAGATTGATTTTTGTTCAATAAGTCGGTAGAACAAGTGCTCCCGAACTGCTCTATCCGCATGCGCTGGCGTTATGGTTAGTGATACGTACACCGTTTCACCTATCTGAACCAAAATTTGTATACTTACCCTTTGCAACCCTGATGGTAACACGGTTTACATGAGATTTATGACAGTCTAGTCCAGGGGTCTCCAAACTACGCCCGGGGGCCACATCCGGCCCGCGGACAGATTTTGTCCGGCCCGCGGAGAGCTAGCATACTTGAAAACTCCTTTTAGAGAACATATTTTTTTTATAGCAAATTAAATTTAGTTTACTGAAGTATTCTAATTTTATGTTGAATAATTATTAATATGACATCTACATTGATATGGTCATGGGCTAACTACTCATAACATTGTTGTAGGCTTATTGTTATTGTTTTTGTGATAAGTTGGATAAAGAAACACAGAATTGTAATGAGTAAAGACATGTATAACATGCAGACATATGAAATACTAATGAGATTTATGTAATTGAGATTTTCCACTGACAATAGTTTGTAGTTGTGGACTAATTTTACTTGTACCAATTATTAAAAGAGATTTAAGATGCTCATCAGTTAATTTAGATCTGTAAACATTTTTTGTGTACTTCATTTTGGAGAAGGTCTTCTCACACAAGTAAGTAGTACCAAAAACAGAAAACAGCCCACGAGCAAATTTATGCAAATTATCAAATTGTGTCAGTGGAAGACTCTTATAAAATTCCAACAAAGATGAGTTTTGATATTTGTTCTTAATTATATCACTGCACTGTAGTTCAATCATTTCCATTTGAAGTTCCGGGGCTAGGGTTTCAATGTCAGTATCAAAAGGATCCTGAAAAATCTTAATTTGATTCGCAAAGGCATCGAAGTCCGAGAAACGAGTATCAAAATTTATTTTCAAAGCACTCAAAGTTTCGATTGCAAAATCGATAGGAAACTCAGTCTCAGTGGTGTGGCTGAATATTTCACATGTTTTAAAATGTGAAAAACATTTACTTCGTAGTTGTGATTGAAACAGTATCAATTTCTTCCGGAATGATTTGATAATAGTGTATAAATCAGGAAGATGCTGGTTTTCTCCTTGCAATCTCAAATTCAGTTCGTTCACATGTTTTGTCAAATCAACATAGAATGCTAACTTCCACAGCCATGCGTTGTTTTGTAATTCAGTAAGAGGGCGATGCTTTTCATTCAAAAAAAAATTCGATCACTGCTCGAAGTTCAAAAAAGCGCTGAAGGACTTTCCCACAACTAAGCCAACGTACGGCAGTATGATAAGGTAAGTCATTTTCTCCAATCTCTTCAATAAATTGTCGGAATTGTCGGTGATTCAGCCCAAAAGATCTCATAAAATTAACAGTTGATATGACTGGTTTCAGAACTTCAGACATATCCAAACATTTTCCGCACAAAGACTGTTGATGAATGATACAATGTAAGACTAATGGTTTTGAACCACCGTCATTTTCTACAGCCTTTGACACAAGAGCGACCACTCCTTTATCTTTCCCACTCATGTTTTTGCCTCCATCAGTTGTAATAGATTTCAAGTTTTTCCATCGAAGTTCTTTTGATTAATGGCCATTTCAACTCCTTTAAAAATATCTGTACCAGTAGTTGTGCCATGAATACTATATATATCAAGAAGTTCTTCATGCACTTCATAGCTTTTATCTACTCCTCGAATATAAATCAACACCTGAGCAGTATCTGACACATCCGTTGACTCATCCAAGGCCAAAGAAAACCACTCAACATCTCCATTTTTGTCGAACAGTTGAGAGGATATATTTTCAGCGATGTTTTCTACCCTTCGAGCCACAGTGTTTGCTGACATACTGACAGTTTTTAATAAATTTACCTTTTCAGGGCACATTTCTTCGGCTGCTGCAATTATGCATTCTTTGATCATTTCTCCATCGGTGAATGGTTTTCCACGTTTTGCAATTTCAAGAGCCACACGAAAGCTGGCACGAGTTGCAGCCTCTTGTTCGGTTTTGAGTTTTGTAAATGAAGATTGCTGCGATTTCAATCCGCGCTTCATAGCTTCGAATTTTTCTGTCCGCAAACTTCCTGTATATTTTGAGTAATTTTGAAAATGTTTTGTTTCATAATGACGTTGAATGTTATATTCCTTGAGAACGGCTATGCTTTCATTGCAAATAAAACATAGCGCCTTGTTACTGGACTCAATTACGAAATACTGAATGTTCCACTCATCTTTGAATTTTCTGCATTCACTATCAATTTTTCGCTTCTTTTCCATACTGCTAAATCACACACAAAAGCAACAATTCAAATCAAAATACTGTTACAAAGATGTCTTAAACTTAAACACGCACAAACACGTTTTAAGGAGGTACGCACTATTTTATTTCACAACAGTGTCATAGGAACTGACTTGTGGTTGCGCAACTAGCCTTCTTATATATTCCAATTACTGCCATCTAGAAGTGAGTGGAAGACACCAGAACTCTCTCGAACCAACGAGATTACTCTGTACGTGCTATTAGCGCCATCTGTTAGCGATAGAAGGTACTACCTATTTCCGCTTGTGTCCACCAGATGTCGTGTCACGTTACTCCTCATGGCTCGTACTCTACGACTAATCTAGAAATTACAGATAATTACAGGAAAATTAATAATATGCAGTGTTGCCGTTTTGCGGACTTTAGTCCGATTTGCAGCCTTTTTTCAACGTTGCGTACTTTTTCGGACTTTTTTTTTCATCAGAGGACTATTTCACTTTTTACCACCGGCAACAATGATAATATGGTTTTGGCCCTCGGAACTTACTGGAGTAATCAGTATGGCCCTAAGGCTGGAAAGTTTGGAGACCCCTGGTCTAGTCCATTCCCTGCATTTATGCCCTTTGGTTCAAATCTACACCTTTTCCCCCATCTGAACCAAAATGTGTATACTTACCCTTTGGAACCCTGCGAGTAACACTGTTTACATGAAATTTCGGACAGACCACTCCATTCCTTGCATTTAGGCCCTTTGGCACAAATCTACACCGTTTCACCGATCATAACCAAAATGTGTATACCTACCCTTTGGAGCCCTGAGAGTAACACAGTCTGCATGAAGTTTCGGACAGACCACTCCATTCCCTGCATTTAGGCCCTTTGGCACAAATCTACACCGTTTCACCGATCTGAACCAAAATTCGTTTACTTACCCTTTGGAACCCTGTGAGTAACACTGCCTACATGAAATTTATGACAGACCAGTCCTTTCCCTGCATTTAGACCCTTTGGCACAAATCTACAACCATTCACCAATCTGAACCAAAAGTTGTATACTTACCCTTTGGAACCCCGCGAGTAACATTGTTTACATGAAATTTCGGACAGACCACTCCATTCGCTGCATTTAGGCCCTTCGGAACACATATACACCGTTGTACCGATCTGAACGGCAATTTGAATACTTACCCTTTGGAACCCTACGAGTAACACTGTCAGCATGAAATTTAGGACAGACCCCTCCATTCTCTGTATTTAGGCCCTTTGGCACAAATATACACCATTTCATAGATCTGAACCAAATTTTACATACTTTCGCTTTGGAACCCGACGAGTAACACTATCTACAAGAAATTTCGGACAGACCACGCCATTCCTTGCATTTAGGCCCTTTGGCACAAATCTACACCGTTTCACTGATCTGAACCACATTTTGTATACTTACCCTTTGGAATCCTGCGGGTGACACTGTCCGCTTTAAATTTTGGACAGACCACTCCATTCCCTGCCCTTCATCACAAATCTACACCGTTTCTCCTAATTGCAATAAATGTTACATACACTTTGAAACCCTGCTGGTAACACTGCCCACTTAATATTTTGGACAACGCCCCCCATTTCCTACATTTAGAATAACAGACAAAATGAACTTGAAAACCACGTATTAAGGCCCTAGAACCATTCATGTCCGTAGTAGTGTAACTGTAAGAGTATTTTTATAAGTCTGTTGTTGACGGGCAGTTCGGGCTGCATCACGTCACCCCTACCAGTGTTCTGGTGCAGAATTGCGAAAATAGTTGCATCTTGCGCTGTTTATAAATTGCAGTCACGGGGGGTAATTAGTGCAAAACGATATCTTAGGCCCCTTTAAACAGTTAACATCATGAAATATTATGCCTCTGTATAAGTGCAATGGTGTTGGTGCAGTACATTGAGGTTATCAGCTGCAATAAGCGTCGGTGCTTTCAAATTTACCTTCATTTATTCCGAAACTTATCGTTAAGCGCTTTGTGGCGATAAATGATGCTATTGCTACCTCAGTAGCTGGGGACAGCCGAAGTTTTCCAAAGAGTTCTGATTATTTTAGTACGGCGCTATGCGACAAAAGACGACACTATTGGTCTCTACATTTCTAACAGCCAATGAGATATAGGCCCTAGGCAGTGTCTTTTATTTCACTTACCGCTCTTTCTATTTTTCTTTGTAAATTTGTTTGTAAATTACATGTGTCAGTGCTGTAGTTAGTAAATAGCTGTTTCCCTATTCATAATTATCATTACGGGAAAATGACCTGAATGATACGTCCATTATACTGTACTACTTATCTCCCCCACTACAACCACCACCACCACCACCGCCACCACCACCATCACCACCACCACAAAAATATATATTTTTAAAATATTGTTTTCTGTTAATTTAAGTATCATGTGCCAGTTCTGTAGTAGTATTCATTATCATCCATAAAACAAATAAATCCACCGGGCGAAGCCGGGCACTACTGCTAGTAGTTTATAAGATATATTTTTTTAAACTCAGTAGAATAATAATGATTATGATAATTGTTGTTTTAAGGGGCCTAACGTCTAGGTTATCGGCCCCTTTAACTCAGTAGAAATTGTCATGCGAAAGGTGTACCTCCCCCCTTAAGGAAGTCCGCGGATTTTAGGACAAACCTCTAAAGAAAAGCAACCCCTGATGGGAGGGTAAAGAAAGACAATCACCGGGAAATGATGTATCAGTACTGGGCAAAACTCAAAACCGAACAGTTGAGCAAGTGTGGTCCCCAGTAGGCCCAACTGAAAGAAGAAGAAGGAGAAGAAGAAGAGGAAGAAGAAGAAGAAGAAGAAGAAGAAAATCATATTGATTTAAAAAATATATATAAAATACTTTTTGAGTAATATTGTGTCAGTTGGAAAGTTACAGCCATCTGACACTAATTTTAAAAAATTATATAACTTCGAAATAATATACGGAAATTTCCACCAGCCATGAATTAATTACATGTTTTTCAGGACGATGTGATGGTGTAAACCTAATTAGAAGGTTTCAGGTTAATAAGCTAATGTTTAATTGGTATTTAGCAATAACTTCTTCACATTAAGGTGACATCGACATAAAAGCGTGCCACACAATCGAAAAACAAAAATATTAGAATCAAGTGTTGGAAAATTTCTCTACTTTCCAAACAACAGGAAGTTACTAATAACGCAGGAATCACGCCACTGTCCTTCACGGTTGCTCATATTTCTATATCAAATAAGGTTAGGAAAATATTCTCATAACTTGTAGAGAGACAGCAAGCTATATGCCTATTAAGGCTCATTTCTCTACAGCTTCGAGCAAAATTAATTAACCATTCTGCTGTTTTTTCCTCACGTAGATTAAGAACGAGGAAAAATCTCTAATTAACGTGTTGTGGTGAAATGTAGAGAGGTCGAAGATTTAATCAGGGTATTCCTCGATATCAGAAGTAATGTTGCTGAAGAAGAGAAATTCACTAATAAGTAACTCTTTTTTTTTTCTGCTACAAGGGATAGTATTACCGTACTGATTCTTGTTAAGTCAAGTGCCCTGAATCCATCTGTTTTCAGATTTTCTGTATCATGTCAGTTTCTTTTTCTAATTTTGAAAATAAAATCGTGAAAACATCAAAATTGACAAAGGAAACCATTTAAACAAGATGTTCTGGAAAGAATATACAGCCTACTTTCTCCTAAATGTATGGGTATAGTTATAATTCTCTCTACCTATCACCTCCTATGTTCTTCCTATTCGAAGTGCAAAATGGCATACAACAGTATGACTCACTAGATTTGGGCAGCGGTGTTCAAACCATAGTTTATAATTTACCCCAGCATTTTACAATATTGTATCAGCAAACACTCCAAACAACGTAGGAATTCAGAATATTAACACTGACTACTTACAATAATTAAAACAATCAAAACTTCGTTGGTCTAAACGTATCACTGGGAGAAACACAATTAATAAACCTACTGCACAGCTAATTTTTAATCGCGCCTATCCAGAGGGGGCGAGTGCGTTCTATCGGCAACAAGAGGAAATGTTTCAATGGGTTCACGGTGGGTGAGTGGATAGCGTGTCGGTCTACTAACCCCAAGATTGCAGGTTCGCCCCTGGCCATGGTAAGTGATTTTTGAAAGGCGGCAAAAATACGATACGCATGTCATACGATATTGGCATGTCAAAGAACTCATTTGAATTCAGTAGGCCGAGTTCATAATGGCAAAATTAATCTGGGGAGTTTCCGCCAACACAAAGTTCCTCATTTCTCTACTAGAAAGCGCTATAGTGTTCAAGGAGATTAGATATCTAACATCTAACCTCCTTGAATAATAATAATAATAATGTTATTGGTTTTACGTCCCTTTTAACTACACTGGCTTTTAGAGACGCCGGGGTGCCGGAATTTTGCCCCGAAGGGGATCTTTAACGTGCCAGTAAATCTACGGACACGGCTCCCTCGCATTTGCACACCCTCAAATGCCAGCTGACTGCGCCAGGATACGAACCTGCAACCTTGGGTCCAACACTAACCTCCTTGACTTTCATAGTCAAGGAACAACGAAATTCGACATGCAAGCTACCCTCTGGGTGTCAAATAACAAAGCTTGCACCCGGCATCCGAGGCCATACGATATTAATATTATTATTATTATTATTATTATTATATAATGGATTCACTAACTGGGAATCTCAAAACCAGTATAGAACGCAGCTCGCTTCTAGTAGGCAGTGGTTAGCACACACATAGTTCAACTGGTTGCTAGTAGATGTCACTCGTGCCGATCCAATGGCGAACTTTGTTTTAATTAAATATATATTTTCCATTGAAAAATGCACTACATACCGCTCAATTTTATAACGTCTCAGTACATATAAAACAATAATTATAAAAAAAAATCAAGCATAAAAGTACAACTCTGATAGATTTTGAAGCCCGGCCGACCGGGTGAAAGACCAAAGCGCTAACCACAGAGCCAAACGTGTCCACTGAAGTCAAACGTTATCAATCGATTTACATACAGTACAACATCTTAGCAAATAATGACTTGGACTAAACAAGTGATTCACTGGAGAATATATTCATTATAATCCATTTCATCGAAATTTATATTATTTATATCTCAAGGCTATATTGCATGCAACAAATCAAATTAGTGAAATATAGGTGAGAACGAGAGATTAGCTGCCATCTTGTCTTGTAACCGAGATAGCTCACCTCTTTAAAGTCACTTGTGCAGTATCATAGTAGTATAGATCCCTCCTGCGGCGCTCACAAGCGACCGATCGTGACAAATGAGCATTCAAATGAAAGAGAATAGTCATTAGCAGTGACTTATTGCACTATAATTTCATGAATATCTATAATTTCTTTAAAAAATGACTTTAAAAATTGTACGAAGTGTGCGATTTGCAAACACCGTTGATGTAGGATAATACGGTCCATAATTGCTGTCCACGGGCCACTGTGACGCCTGTTTCATGTCATATTAACATTCTGAGGTCTTTCCTTTATCCTGAAATGTAAATAGTGTTCTATAATCATTTGGTTGAAATAAAAACATAACCTTTCTCCTTAGGTGTCTCATTATAAACCTATTGGGGAAAGTGTGGTTTATGAACATGCGAGATTTCTCGCACGGGTCCGCTACTAATATTATTATTATTATTATTATTATTATTATTATTATTATTATTATTATTATTGTAGATGTAGATGTAGATTATTATTGTAGATGTGATGGAGAGAAGAAAACTGGATGTACTGGGCTTGGCAGAAACAAGATGGAAAGGAGAAGGTCGCAGAGAACTGAGGAAAGGGTACCGGTTGTACTGGAGTGGGAACAGTGAAGGAAGGAGCAGTGGAGTAGGAGTAGTTGTGAGAGATGGAATGAAGGAAGAGGTAAAGGGAATAAGTGACAGGATCATGAAGATCCGAGTAACTGTAAAGGGAAGAAGCCTGGAGATAGCCCAGGTATATGCCCCTCAAGTTGGATGTACAGCTCAAGAGAAGGAAGACTTTGAGGAGGAGCTACAACAGCAGTTGAATGGGCAGAGCATCATTGTCATGGGAGATTTGAATGCACATGTAGGAAGTGAAAGGCAAGGATATGAAAATGTATTGGGAGCAGAAGGATGGGGTAGCAGGAATGAAGAAGGGAGAAAGTTGCTGGATTTTTGCAAGAGAAACGGTTTAGTGGTAGGCAACTCCTGGTTCCGGAAGAAAGAAAGCCACAAGGTAACTTGGTACAGCAGTGATTTAACAAAGAAATCTTTGGTAGATTACATGCTGTACGACTGGGAAATGAAGAGAAGTGTCAGAGATATAAAGGTAATACCATCAGAGGCCTTAGATAGCGACCACAGAATACTTATAATGAACCTGGGAGTTGTTAAGGATAGCAAGAGGACAGAGTACCAGGAAAGGAGAATCAAAGTATGGAAACTCAAGGAAAAGGAAGTCAAGGAAGAATTCCAGAAGATAATAAGGGAAAGGATGCCAACAGACAATCCTAAAACAGGGGAAGAGGAATGGAAGCAATTCAAAAACACAATAGTGGAAGCTGCAGTGGCAGTATGTGGAAGAACAAGCAACAGAAAGCAGTGTAAAGAGACACCATGGTGGAATGAGAGAGTAAAAGAAGCTGTGGGAAGGAAGAACAAGGCTTTCAGAGTGTGGTTCCAGGAAAGAACTGATCTGGCAAGGGAAGATTATAAGATAAAGAAGAAAGAAGCAAACAAGATTGTCGCAGAGGAGAGGAAGAAGTGGATGGTAAAGTGGACAGAGATGATGGAGGAAGACAGCAGAGGAAATAAGAAAGTACTTTATGGGATGGTCAAAAGTAAGAGAAGAGGTCTGCGAGAGGATGTGGTAATGATGGACAAAAACGGAAATGAGGTACACAACAAAGAGGCACTCAAGACAGTGTGGAAAGAGTACTTTGAGGATTTGCTGAATCCAAATGGTCATAGGGAGGAAGACAATGTATTGGAAGATGGAGAAGACAACACAGGAATGGAAAAGGACCTGACTTGGAGAGAACTGGAAATGTCTATAGACAAGATGAAAGGAGGAAGGGCACCAGGTGTGGATGAAGTGAGTGTTGAAATGGTGAAGGCAGCAGGGGAGGTTGGGAAACAGTGGCTGTACCGTGTGATGAGGGTGATATGGAAGGAGAAAAAGAGCCCAGAAGATTGGAAGAAAGGATTAATTGTCCCAATATTTAAGAAAGGAAGCAGAAAGGAGTGCAGAAATTACAGGGGAGTTACACTCATACCTCACTGTGCCAAGATATATGAAAAGGATATTAGAAAGTAGAATACGAGCCAAAGTGGAGAGAAAATTGAGAGAGGAGCAGTATGGATTCAGACCTGGGAGATCAACAGTGGATCTCATATTTTCAGTGAGACAGCTCCAGGAACACCACTACGAATTTGGAGAGGATCTGCTGATGGCCTTCCTGGACATCGAAAAGGCCTATGATAGTGTGTGTAGGGAGAAGGTTTGGAAAGCAATGGAAAACATGGGAGTGGAAAAAGAGACTGTAGGCAGAGTGAAGGAGATGTATTGTGGAAGTGTGAGTTGTGTGAAAGTTGGAGGGGAAAGAACAGACTGGTTCAGACAAATGAGTGGCCTGAAACAGGGTAGTGCGCTGTCACCCCTTCTCTTTATTGTGGTTATGGACGAGGTAATGACACGGGTAGCAGGAAAGATAGGAGAAGATAAGATGAAAGCAATGGTGTTTGCAGATGATCTCATGGTCTGGGGAAACAAGGAGGAGGAAATTCAGGAGCAACTGAAGGCTTGGGAAGAAACAGTGGGAGAGTACGGATGGAAGTTCAACATCAGTAAATGTGAGATCCTGTTAACGACCAGGAAAAAGGACAGACCAATGAGTGGGATAACACTTGGAGGTGGACAGCTGAAGAAGGTGGAAAGTCTCAAGTACTTGGGAAGTCTAGTGGAGGAAAATGGGAGAAATGACAAAGAGATTACGGAACGTGGCAGACAGGCAGAAGCATTTCTGAGAAGCATTAGGAGCTTAGTGTGGAATAAAGATGTCCCACAAAAAAGCAAGGAAGTGTTATACAGAAGCTACTATATCCCGATACTGACCTATGCTTCAGAAACGTGGACAATGAAGAAAAGAGACATAAGCAGAATACAGGCAGGTGAAATGAAGTTCCTGTGAAGTAGGATCGGAGTAACAAGAAGAGACAGGGTGAGGAATGAAAAGGTCAGGGAAATGGTGAAAGAGGAGCCCTTGCAAGGTAGGATTGAGACATCAAGACTGAGGTGGTATGGACACTTAAAGAGAATGGATGAGAAGAAGATTCCCAAGAGGATACATGAGATGCAGATGCAGAAGAAACGACCAAGGGGAAGACCAAGAGATAGATGGCTGAAAGGAGTGGAGGAATGTGTCAAGAAGAGAGGCGAGGACTGGACCAGAGTGACAGCGGAGAGGTGGTGGGAAGAAAGAACTAAGTGGCGAGGCTTATGTTCCAAACAGACCCAGCCTGGGGCTGGAAACTGTACAAGATGATGATGATGATTATTATTATTATTATCTTGATTGGTCACACTGGACCACTTGAGTCGTTCCACAATCACTTCTCCTTTGAAGGTAGTACTGCTTGGTTCTTGCGCTCTTTCCAGTACTTTTTCATTCTTTCAGATCGGGATTTTCTCAACTCATCTGAAATCTCCATAGGCTTTCTATGTGTCATTTCTGCAGAAAATTTGTGAGTTTTAAGAATGGTGTTAATTTTATTTTTCTCCTCGGCATCTGTTATCTTAAGTCCAACTGCTTTGAGATCTTGTTGGATTTCTTGGATCCATTTTCCTCCAGTTTTCTTTCCTAGATTTCTCATCACCAGTTGGCGTACAATTCTGTTTTCTGGAAGCCGTAAGATGTGAAAAAAAAATGAAATTCTTTTCTTCTTCATTGTGCTGGTGATTGGATCAATCTCACGATAGACAGTTTCATTTGGGAGAATCCTCCAGACTCCCTCAACCTGATACTTTTTATTTATGCACGTTCTAATGATTCTTCTTTCCGTTTTGAGGAGCTGATCAGTTCTTTGTTCATTTTTAATTTGGAACAATGTTTCACAAGCATAAGTGGCTTCTGGGAGAGTTACAGTTTTATAATATTGGATCTTAGTAGCTATTGATAGGCATTTTTTATTATATGTTGACCAGGTTAGAGATTGTGCCTTTTTCATTTTATTTGTTCTATTTATCCAAGTTACTTTTTCGTTTAAGTTATGTGTTATAATTTCTCCAAGATACTTAAATTGAGGAACTAGGTTAATTTTATGATCATTTATATAGACTTCATTTATATCTAAGGGTTTCATAGGCATGATCTCAGTTTTTTCAAAGGATATCTGTAATCCTATCCCTTGAGCAATTTCTTGGAGACTAGTGATCTGAGTACAAACCTCTTCCTTGTCTAGTGCTAAAAGAGCCAAATCATCTGCAAATCCTAAGCAGTTTATTTTTATTGATGGTTTTGTTCCAATTTTGATGTTAGGAGGGTTTTCCTTTTGCCAAACCTTCATGATATAATCAAGAGCCACATTGAAAAGCAGAGGGGATAATCCATCACCTTGTCTGAGACCAGTTTTTACTGAGAAAGCTGTTGATATTTCTCCCGTAAATTTAACTTTCGAATTTGTGTTTGTTAATGTTAATTGAATGATTTCTATCAATTTAGGATGGAGACCACATGATCTGAGGATTTTTAGCAGTGTCAGTCTATGAATACTATCATAGGCTTTTTTGAAATCTATAAAAGAGATAAAGAGTTGCTTATTTGTGTAAGTATTGAACATGGGAGATTCAGACAATGTCCATTTACTTTCTTTCATCTTCTTGTTTCGTATTGGCCATCTAAGGACCACTACATTCAACTGTTATTAACTTTTAATTTCGAACGGGCCACGTCATTTAGAACAGTTTAAACTATTCTCGGTTCGATATACGGACTGGTGGGTCGAAAGTTATGCACTATAAAGCTTGCATAATTCACACAGACGCCATCCTGAAATGGTACGGCCGATGGCCTTGTAGTTTTGGTGCAAGAAGGTATGTGTTTACCAAATTTGGTGAAGATCCAATGATTAGTTGGGTCGTAATTAAATTTTAAGTTTTAACCTTTTGAGTGGTCGCCATTAAGTTTTGGTAAAGATGGCGGGAATATAAAACATGGCACTGAGGTGCTCTTTGCTAGTGCTACCTCTGTACCAAATTTTGTTCAATTCGGTTTCGTTGTGTTTTAATTGATTGGGGGAGGGGGAGAGGGAGGGGGAGGGGGAGGGGGACAGATATAGCCTAGAGACTGACAACTTTTGGCCCTTGTGGTTTCATGAGTATATTTTCATTGTTTGCAAAAAAGAAAGTAGGCTAAATATATTAATAAGATAATATACCTGAAACGACTGCAGACGGTTCTCAATATATACGAATTTATTAGAGCAATCAAACTGAAATTTTGTATGTTGATAGAGGCAATTAACATAAGTAGGATTTATGAAAATAGGCTGTATAGTTTCTCACAGAGTTACTTCTTTGAATGACATGTTGGTCATTCAGAGCAGCTTTTATGTTGGCACTCCATCACTTTCGATGTTCATGTTTTTTTTTTTACTGATCAAGCAAATAAACGTGCCTTTGAGTGTCTCTGCTTTACTGTGAGTTTCACTGGTTCATATCGACACACGTCCACAGATTTGTGTAAGTATTGAACATGGGAGATTCAGACAATGACCATTTACTTTCTTTCATCTTCTTGTTTCGTATTGGCCATCTAAGGACCACTACATTCAACTGTTACATTTGGAGTGGGCTTTGATGTTTGCCAGTAGTTACGTATCCTCTGGCTGTGTTGTTACCTCCTCTCCTGGGTCCAGAGGGCACCTGTTTCCTTTCTTGGTGGTTCGTCCTGGAACCCCAATTGCTGAAGCATCTTCCTGAGAGATATCTGGTCTTTTAAGTCATTTTCCGTCCCTCCAAGATCTTGCAGATCTTTGCTCACTTCCCACAACCATGGTGACTTGGTCTTCCGCTTTTGCCAGTAACCGAGGTGCTGGTTGGTCAACCTGGTAGACATGTCCATAAAATGCTAGACGTCGTTTCCTAGCAACATCCGTGATTCTTTCACAATACGTGTAGAGCTCTTGATTAGGTCGCCTTCTGTATTCATTCCCTTCCTAACAGACTCCAATATCTTCTTCATTATCTTTCTCTCCTGTACTTGGAGTTTGTCCGTGAGTCCCTTCCGGTTGAATATTAGACATTCTGAAGCATATAAGGCTTCAGGACGTAAACTGTCTGGTAGTGTCTCATTTTATTCTATCGGGAGAGACACTTCTTATTATACAGGTGTTTCAGGAGGAATAGTAAATATTTTAGGAGGTGGTAGTATAGATGAATTGCAATAAAAAAAAATCCATATAGCATATGACCCATTTGTATTGCGTACCGAGATACAGATGTTGGTATGTTGTTGTTGTTTGAGTCTTCAGTCTTTTGACTGGTTTCATGCAGCTCTCCATGCATCCCTGTCTTGAGCTAATCGTTTCATCTATACATAGCTACCACACCCTACATCCGAAGCAATCTGTTTAACATATTCTAACTTGGTCTACCCCTACAGTTCTTGTCCTCAACCCTTCCTTCCATAACTAAGCTTGCTATTCCTATTCTTGTTGTTATTTTTGTTGGTATGTAACCAGGGCAATTGTCGTTTCGTGTGTTGACACACCGGTTGCTATGGGCACGTTTCTTGGCCACGAGGGTCCTCGGACCTTACCCCTTTGGATTTTTCTTTTGGGGATGGTTGAAAGGCGAAATCTACAAGGAAAAAGTTTAAATAAGAGCTGATTTGGTCGTTCGGATTATGCATAGTGCAGCCCTCGTCAAAGAACGCCAAAACGCCCTCCGAAGAGCTACACGGGGTGTTATCAACAGAAGTGCAAAATGCATTGAAGTTAGGGGTGGAAATTTTGAAAATCAACTTTGAGCGTCCTCATTTGCATTGGCTTTACAGTTGTTTGGGTTAAGTACTACCAGCTGTATCTCTGTACGCAATACACATGGGGCACATGTTATATGGAATGTTTTATTGCAATTCATATGTACTACCACCTCCTAAAATATTTACTATTCCTCCTGAAACACTCTGTACGTGTTCTTGGTTAGTTGATAAGCCATTTCTAACTTGTTAACTCGAATTGTCAATGCCTTTACTTCCGAGAGATTCGGTTCCAGCCATTCTCCTAGGTACTTAAATCTGTCAGTTTTCTTGATCTCTCCCTGGTCCAAATGCAGTATACAAGGAGATTCACTGATGTTTGTGATGAACTGTGTTTTTTCAAGTGACACATGTTTACTAGCAGAAGTACCCATTATTCGAACGGTCTTCGGTATTAATAACCAGACGTTATCAATTGAGCTACTGTTGCAATGGTTAGGGGCTTGTAACCTGTTTGTTGACAAAGAAAAATGATTAGTTAAAATGTTCTCTCAAACTAAATTTACCTAACGTGTTCTTCCTGACATGAAAATAAAATTAAAAGCCTCGTAGACGAATCGCAATACACGTCGCATACTAACTGACCCTCACCATTGTGTCTAGTCCCCAACCACAGGAAGACCCCTTTTTATTATAAAGGCTTGTGGTGCATGAAAATTCAAGTTCTTTAGCCTCCAATGACCCAAATTCCTAAAAGCAGCAAAAAATACTATTTCAAATCAGTAGTTTTTGAAAATAATGTTGCTGTTTGGAGATATAATATGCCTTCTGTACGACATATCGCACGTGTATGTCGGGTGAAAAAATCTAGGGTACACTTTGAACCCTTTAAGCGCATTGATGAATTTTACAGATTTAGTTGGTTCGGTGATAACCTTCTAGCCATTTGCTAACTTTCACAGAAATGCAATAAATGGAGTGGCATTGCGTCTTGAGAAATAGATGGAAAGTTGGATGTCACCTCTTGAGATACTGTTGTCATGGTTACTGGATTGCATTTCTTCATTAGTTTATTAAATGAAATTAGTTTTCTGGGAATATCTAAGAAACTGTTGGTTTTAGAGCCTTAAAATGTAGTTTCCGGGGACCCTTTACGGCTTTTTAGGGGCCCCGAGGGTTGTTTCTGATACCAAGGGGTTGAAAATGAACTTTGTTTCGTCGTTGTACACCATAATATAATAATAATAATAAGTTAATAATATAACAATATATAATAGACCTTCTGTACCATACCCGCACGTGTAAATCGCGTGAAAAAATACTAGAGTACCCCTTGACCCCCTTAAGCGTATTATACTGTATGAATTGATGAATTTTACAGCTTAATTTGGATCCGTTATAACCTTATAGCCGTTTGCAAACCTTCACAGTGATGTAATAAATGGAATTGCATTGCGTATTACAGAAAATATATGGACCTCTGAGATTGTGTTGCCATGGTTACCGGCTTGCATTCTTTCAGTAGCTTATTTAATGAAATTAGTTTTCTGGGAATATCTCAAAAACTGTTGGTTTTAGGGCCTTAAAATGTGGTTTTCAGGGCCCCCGAGTTTCATTTCTCACATTGAGTTGCTGAAAATGAGCTTTGTCTCACCCTTTTACGCCTATTTCAGCATGTATTTTAAGGTGGTAGGCCCCCTTTTATGAGAGGTATGGAGAAGAGTTACATCAATGATTAGTGACGTGCCTCTGATGGATATCTGTATCAAATTTTACGTTGATCCACCCAGCCGTTCTCGAGTTATAAGGACACAAAGTTGTCCACAGACAAACAAACAGACAGACAGACAGACAGACAGACAGACAGACAAAAAAATATATTTTTGCGCGCATCCGTCATAAAACAGTCTGAAACGCGCAAATATCGCAAATTTCCGTGGAAATTCAGAAAAAAAACCAGACAAACTTTCATTTTTTATATATAGAGAGATAGAGATTTTAGGCCCTGCGGCATCGTGGTCATACAACCCCGAATATGTGTGTGTGTGTAGAATTTGTGATGGCTGTACTAGTGTGTGCATTTATACATTGCGGCTGTGGCCTTACGTTAGGCACCATCCAAGCATTTGCCTGGAGTAGACGCAGGGAAACCACGAAAACCACTTCCAGGTTAGATGAGGTGGCAATCGAACCTCCTCCTTCCAGTTTTGCCTCACGAAGATGAGTGTACCCCGTTCCAGACCTCACACCAAAATAAAAATTTATTCGCAGAGCCGGTGAATCGAACCCGAAAATCTGGGGCTACAGCCAAGGACGCTAGTGACTACACCACGAGATGGTCGTGGATCTATTGAAAGGAGCCGTCCTGGAATGTGCCTGGTGGTGAAAATGGGACACCACGAACATTTATAGGACGGCTGAGGTGGGATTCAAACCAACGCTCTCCCGATACCTTGCTTGATGCTCTATCACACCCTCTATACCTTTTAAAACATGAATAATATCTGGTGGAAATACATGTTGTTCTTTGAGTCTACAGTCTTTTGACACGTTTGATGCAGCCGTTCATCTCTCCCTATCCTGCGCTAATTGTTTCATCTTCACATAGCTAGCACACCTTACATCTGAGGCAATCTGCTTAATATTATTGTAACCTTTGCCTACCCCTACTGTTCTTGTCCTCAAGCCTTCCTTCCATAACTAAGATATAATAATAATAATAATAATAATAGCGTATGGCCTCGGGTGCCGGGTGCAAGCTTTGTTATTTGACACACAGAGGGTAGCTTGCATGTCGCATTTCGTTGTTCCTTGAAGCACTATGGAAGTCAAGGAGGTTAGATATCTAAGCTTCTTGAACACTATAGCACTTTCTAGTAGAGAAATGTGGAACTTTACGTTGGCGGAAACTCCCGAGATTAATTTTTACCAGTATGAAAACGGCCTGCTGAATTAAAAATGGGTTCTTTAACATGCCAACATCGTATGACATGGCGTCGTAATTTTTGCCGCCTTTCAAAAATCACTTACCACGTCCAGGAGCGAACCTGCAAGCTTCGGGGTTAGTAGACCGACACGTTAACCACTCACCCACCGTGGCAAGCTACTAAGATATTATTCTTGGGTGTCTTAGGATGTCTCCTACCAACCTATCCCTTCTCTTCATTAGCAGTCTTCAGAAAAATCACTCCTCTCCCACTTATCTTAGTACCTCTTCATTTGTTACTCTATCTACCCATCTGATCTTCACCATTCTCCTGTAACACCACATTTCAAACGCTTCAATTCTCCTCTTTTCTGCTGCACCGATAGTCCAAGTTTCACCTCCATAGAGCACCACACTCCAGACAAAGGATTTCAAAAATGACTTTCTAACAGTCTACTTAAATCTATATTTGCTGTCAACAGATTTCTTATCTGTAGATATACTTTCCTTACCTGAACCAGCCTACTTTTTATATCCTCTTTGCCTCATCCATCACTAATTATTTTTCGTCCTAAGTATTAGAAGTCCCCTACTTTCATGAGCTTTTCACCTGCCTATTTGATGTCCATAGGGGTTTCGCATACAGTACATACAAAATGCAATGCCCTATATGTCTGACGCCCTTCGATTCTTGTGTACCTATATTAAGGACTGAAAATTACTTGACTGGCATGAACTTGGAATTACTGTACTTGAAACAATACTGAATTATATAATGAGGTTAAGAGAATGGCCCCGTCTGTTTTAGTATCAAACAGGCTAATTTAATGAAAGTATGACACGAGATCTTCCTTGACATTTTTAGATGATTTTATTTTCCTTTTAGGGATCAACCCGGAAGTTTATGACCTGGATTCAGGAACCTGTAGCCTTCATGTGTTCTTGTTGTATCTTGGCAGTGTAATGATGTGTCTCTTCATTGTGGAGGATGAGCGACTTACCTTGAGAAGTTATCCTTCAATCTGAAACATTTAGCACAAGTGAAGAGCAAGCTGCTTCCTTTCTAATTGTTATTTAAAGCGATCTATTGAGGATCCTAAGGGCTTACAGCTGGCGAGGGGTCACTGGCATTGACTCCCTGAGTACTAGGACAAGGTCTCGGTGCGATAGGTAGCTCGGGGCAATGTGAGGTGAACTGAAAGCAATTATTTGGAACACTCTTCGTTTGAGGGTGGTGGTGGAGGGCATAACATCGAGGTTATCAGTCATTAATAATAAGGATGATTATTTTATTTGTCGCCTCCGTAGCGTAGCGGTCAGCATGGTTAGCTGCCGCCCCGGAGGTCCTGGGTTCGATTCCCGGCTCTGCCACGTAATTTGAAAAGTGGTATGAGGACTGGAACGGGGTCTACTCAGCCTCGGGTGGTCCAAATGTGTAGAGGGGGTTCGATTCCCACCTCAGCCATCCTCGAAGTGGTTTTCCGTGGTTTCCCACTTCGTCTTCGGGCAAATGCCGGGATGGTACCTACTGTAAGGCCATGGCCGCCTCCTTCCCTCTTCCTAGCCTATCCATCCCGATCTTCCATCCCTTCCCATCACTCATGAGGCCCCTGTTCGCTTTGCAGGTGAGGCCGCCTGGGCGAAGTGCTGATCACACCTCCCCAGTTGTATCCATCCCTACCAGATGTTCCAAACTCCAGGACACTGCCCATAGAGGCGGTAGTGGTGAGTTCTCTCGCTGAGTCCGTGGGAACCACCAACCTAGAGGGTAAATTGACTAAATAAAAAAAAAATATTTAGTGCCGAGAGTGTCCGAGGACATGGGGTGAGTTACAAGTACCGTCGCATTTGGAAGAGATGAAATGAATGAGAGACGAATGAAACTCGGCAAGTTCAAAGTAGTTCCAACTTTGGCTACCAGACGTCACTGACACCCAGCGGTGAACGTTGCAACTTGATAGAGCATTTCTAGACAAATAACCTACAAATTTAGCTGCACAGAACCAATTGTGGTGGTAGGTTCTTTCTCATGCCATAAATCTATGACTACTGTCGGCGAAAGTATTGTGTGCACTCGAGTTTGAAGGTTGTTTGTGACGTAACCAATAGATCTACATGAAATCCTGTAACATCATCATTTTCGTCGTTCAATTTTACGTTAGTTCAGGTAAGTTTGGAATTTTTGATTTATATTTTAATATTTTTTATCGCAGTTCGAACACAAAAAGTGCCCGTTTTTAAGCGTGTTTCAACCATGCGTCACATTTTAGAATTATTATCTCACAAACCCGTCATCAGATCAAAACCAAATTTTAACACAATATACATTGGAGTGTTTTATAATCGGTTTATTAATTTAAAAATTTTGTATGTCCAAGAAAGAAAGTTGTTATTATTTTTGTACGGTAACTTTTCTCGGCTCGGGGTCGTTGCTGAGATGGAGCCCATCACTTCCGAGCGAGGTGCGCCATGACGCGTGAAGGGCTCCATCTTGGCAACCCTGTACGGCTTTCCCCGGAGCGGCTGGCTGGTGAACCATGTCCTTTTTCCCCGTACAAATACAAACCGATATAAAATAGTTTAATTAATTTACGTATTTCACATACACTATAACGTTTTGATGTATAAGGAATACAACGTGACCAAGAACTACATTTTCAAACGACCCCGAGCCAAGAAAAAGTTACCCTACCAAAATGATAACAACTTTCTTTCTTGGGCACACACAATTTTGAATTTAATAAACCTGTTATACAACATTCCTGTGTATATTGTGTTAAAATTTGGATTCGATCAGATGACGGGTTTGTGAGATGATAATTCTTAAATGTGACGCATGGTTGAAACACCCTTAAAAACGGGCACTTTTTGTGTTCCAACTGGGATAAAAAATATTAAAATATAAATTACAAATTCCAAACCTACATGAACTAACGTAAAATAACGACGAAAATGTTGATAATATTGGATTTTATGTAGGTCTTATTGCTTACTTCACAAACAACCTTCAAACTCGAGTACATATAATATTTTATCGACAGTAGTCTGACCTTTCTAAAAATGAGTATATTAGGAAAGAGAAGACGAGGACAATAAAGGCATCTGATTCCTTAATACCGTCGGGGTCGGAATGGAATACGTGTTAACCGAGGAAAGTTGTCATGAAAGTTGATAAGAGACAAAAGCTTATCACAATTATGAGGAAGAGATGTTAATGCTCAGCTGGTGCCCATAGTTGGCAATACTCCCATCACTAGTAGCGAGCCCTTGCGGGAACACACAACGTACATATCAGCTCCAAAGTAGTACGCTGGGCGTCTGAGTAATCACTGTCAGTCTGGTATTTCAAGATTACTAGCTTCCTTCTTCTTAACTGGAGTGTGACTAAACGTAAAATCTCAATTTGCATATCACCAAACACAGTAAGATCTAGGAAAGAAGCAGGTACACCGTTATGCCACACAAACAACCTCTGTACGTCTGCAAATTATATCATGACTTGATTGTTTTATTAATGATTCATTTAGAGACTTCGTGGTCATGCATTCCCATGAACATGGGTGTGTGTGTGGAATTTCTGTAACATTGATGATGATCGTGTGGCCACCGGAGAGGCCGAGTGCAGGTCTTTCTAGTTGACGCCCGTGGGCGACCTGCGCGTCGTTATGAGGATGGAGTGATGATGAGGACGTCACATACAGCCAGTCCCCGAGCCACGGGGATTAACCCCAGGGGATTAAAATCCATGATGGCTCGGCCGGGAATCGAACCCGGGGCACTTTGGGCCAAAGCCTAGCCCCGGGCCACGGAGCCGGATACCTGTATCATTGTGTTAGCTGCACTAGCGTATTTGAAATTGAAGTTGGGATTTGGATGGTTAAAAGCCTCCGTGGCTTAGGCGGCAGCACGCCGGCCTCTCACCGCTGGGTCCATGGTTCAAATCCCGGTCACTCCATGTGAGATCTGTGCTGGACAAAACGGAGGCAGACGTGGTTTTTCTCCGGGTACTCCGGTTTTCCCTGTCAAAATTTAATTCCAGCAACACTCTCCACTATCATTTTATTTCCTCTGTCATTCATTTAATCATTGCCCCAGATGAGTGCGTCAGGCCTCGGCAGACGGCACAGTTCATATCCTCGCCGCTAGATGGGGGCTTCATACTGTACATTCCATTCCTGACCCGGTCGGAGACTGGAAGCAGGCTGTGGATTTTCATTTTCATTTGGTTGGTTATAGGTTAGAAACTACCTGAGCCTTTGCTTGGAGAGAAGTGGGAAAGCACAGAAAACTACTTTTAGGACAGCTCATGGGAATTGAACCCCTACAGTACATTCTCAGTTTTGCCTCTCGAGTATGAGTGTACCCTTTTGCAACTCTTAGACAAGAATTAAATTTGTTGAGCTTGGAATCAAACCCAGGACCTCAGGTTCCAGAGTCTGAATATGTACCCCGAGACTACAAAAGGTGGTGCCGTAGCTAAGTGGTTATGACCGGCCAGGTATTGAGGATTTTGAAGGAAAGAAGGAAGTTAGTAGTTTTACGTGACCGTTGATCTCGTGATCATGTAAATCCGATTTACAGGACAAGGCATTTCACTTCGAAATTCTCACATGTAATGACCTACAATCGAACCCGGTTCACCTTGGTGAAAGCCAAACAGCTTGACCACTGTCCCACCACGCCCCCAGTGAGGATTTTGATCCCCTGCAGTTAATTTATCCGTCTCGGATACAGGCTTCCACGTCTTCAACATTCATTTCATCTTCACAACGCGTAGGTCACTAATTTTAGAGATCTGCACTAGGCCTCTCCGGAGGCTACACCTCTTTTTTTTTATCATTTTAAATGATCTAGTCGACTTCGTTACGGTGACGTCTCGAAATGTACCGAGAATGCACTGAGGTGTGTGACGTCATAGTACCGCTTGGTGCATGTGTACTGAGTTCACTGGTGAGCTCTGGAGTTACGAGACAGCAACGGCGAGCGTGACATCATCCAGCCAGCTTCCTCCTTTCACCGCGCAATCCAGCTCCCTCAGGACTTGTAACTTTCTAGCGTTCTGATTGTTTCTTGATCATATAACTTGTCAAGAGTCTTTGGCTTAGAGCGAAGCATTTGTAGCATTTAAAATGATATAAAGTCCAGTCTTTCAGACTAACTGTCTCTTTTTACTGTCGTCGTTACCATAATTTACTCTCTGTAATTAAGTGACGAAAGGGTTAAAATACGAGGTGTTCACTTACCTTCCCCCAGGGGCTCATAAAAAGCTCATGGCTAAAGAACCTCAGGGAATGGTTTGAAGAAGAAGAAGAAGAAAAGGATACGTGTTTCTATCTTAGCACTACATCTTGGAGTAATAATAATGATATCGTATGACCTTGGGTGCCGGCTGCAAGCTTTGTTGTTTGACACCCAGAGGGCAGCTTGCATGTCGAATTTTGTTGTTCCTTGCAGCACTATGAAAGTTAAGGAGGTTAAATAGTTGGTTGGTTCTTCAGTTTAGGGGATGCGACAACGCGGTCATGTAGCCCCGTGTACTTTAGGTGTGTGTTGAATCTGTCTGATAACCGGTGTTAATTGTGACGGCAGTATTAGTGTGTGTATCTGCTTTTTAATTCAAGTAAGGACTGCAACTTTGAATTTTTCAAATAGTTCCTACTCTTGCTGCCAAACGCCACCGTCAACAACTACTAGGCCTAGTTCAGAACTTAGCTACTAGACGCCACCGCATGGTGGCTCAGCGGTCTAGCTGTATGCCTCTCACCAAGGCGGTCCGGGTTCGATTCCCGGTCAATGCATGTGAGATTTTCGATGTGAAATGCCATGTCCTGTGGTTCGGATTCCACGTAAAAAGGAGGTCCCGTGGCTCATAATCACAACATTCACGGTCACGTAAAACTACAATCTTCCTTCCTTTTTTTTCTTAGCAACGAACGTAGGAATCTAAGAGCGTTGTTTACACTCCTAACCTATACAATTTAGCTTCACACAGGTGTAATTAGTGGAAGTTTCTTTAACATGCAATAAATCTATGACATGGGACCGCCGACTTTACTTCCCTTCCGAAGGAAGGCATACTGAGGGATTTATAACGCTCTTAAAAATTCGACGGCTTCGGCGGGGTTTGAATCCGCTATGTTGGGCATAGAAGGGAGGTTAGATATCTACTGTTAGCTCCTTGACACTACAGCGCTTTCTTATAGAGAAATGAGGATTTTTTTTTGTTTTGGCGGAAAATCCTGAGTTTAATTTTGCCATTATGAACACGGCCTACTGATTTAAAATGGGTTCTTTAACATGCCAACAACGTATGACATGAGTGTCGTGATTTTATCGCCTTTCAAAAATCACTTACCACGTCCAGGAGCAAACCTGCAAGCTTGGGATTTGTAGACTGACACGATAACCACTCACCCAGCGTGGCAAGCATCGTAGAGTAAGAGAGGATGATTGTATTACATAACTGTTCGTCATTAAAGCCATATAGAGTAGTTGCTATATCTATGCAAATAAGGTGGGCGCCTGTCCCAACATCGCTGGGGTCAATGACCTCTGTTACATCAGGTATTCTCCCAGAGGATTAGCACTGATTTGGTGCTCGTTAAAGCCTAACTGTGGTAAACTAAGTTATGCTTTTGTTAGAGCGCTGTGCCGCCAGATCGTTGCCTTTCATTTTTACTAACACCCATTAGTTCCGTATTTATCGCTTATGCTAAATACGAGCCAAACGATCAACGCCACGATACGTAAGGATTATACAGCTGCGCCTATTGAAGTTTCAAAATTCGAATCTTACTACTGACAACAAAATTATTGTGTATATTTTCTCCAATATTTCCCTTCCTTAATCCAGTTTATTAATTTATTTATGGCTTTTAGTGCCGGGAGTGTCCGAGGATATGTTCGGCTCACCAGAGGCTGTAGCTGCTTCTAGCGGACACCCACAGGGTGAGCTACAAGTTCCGTTCAATTTCAAGTAGTTCCAACTTTCGCTACCAGATATCAATGATACCTGGTGGTGAACGTTGGAACTTTGATAGAGCGTTCCAACGAAATCTAACCTAGAAATTTAGCTTCACACACGTTAAGTCTGTGGAAGGATCTTTTACATGCTATAAATCTATGACATGGGACCGCCGGCTTTACTTCCCCTCCGAAGGAAGGCATACTGAAGGATTTTAACGCTCTTAAAAAATCCGATAGCTTCGGCCGAGTTTGAAACCGCTATCTTGGGCACAGCAGTTCAGCATGCTACCAACTACACCACCGATGCCGCTCCTTAATCCAGTAAAATGCAGGGATTGTAATATAATTTGAATCCTCGGCAATCTATCCCAATCCTAGATATAGACAGAGTTTCATTTACCAAGGGATATCTCAACAACAACAAGATGGTCAGAAAAGAACATATAGCCTACTTTCTCCTAAATGCATGGGTATTGTTATAACTCTTTTTCCTTTTCAAGGAGTATAATTGAATGTTGGATGTAGTTGCTTGTAGAAATACAACATGCTATATGGATATTAAACATGTATATGAGGTGCCCTTTGGTAGTCCTACCTCTGTAAAAGATTGATTCAATTCAGTTTTACAGTGTTTGAATTGATAGGGGGAATCGATTTGCACACATACATGGCCGCCATCTGCAAACTATTGGACTGATAACCTTGTAGTTTAGTCAAAAGACTCGCCATATGAATATACAACGTTGCAAAATTTGGTAGAGATCGGATGATTAGGTTAGTCGTAATTTGATTTAAGCTTTGAACATTTGGGTAGCTGCCATTACGTTTCCGTCAAGATGGCGGCGATATACATCATGACACTGAGGTGCCCTTTGCTAGTGCTGCCTCAGTACCAAATTTGATTCAATTCGGTTTTATCGTGTTTGAATAGATAGGGGGAATCGATTTTCACACAAACATGGCCGCCATCCGCTAAGTATTGGGCTGATGACCTTGTAGTTTGGTCAAGAGATTCTTTATACATAAAGGTATAATGTTGCAGATTTTGGTGGAGATCAGATGATTACATTGGTCCTAATTTGATCTAAGCTTTTAACATTTGTGTGGCCGCCATTACGTTTTCGTTAATATAGCGGCGATATAAAACATGACACTGAGGTGTCCTTTGCTAGTGCTACCTCTGTACCAAATTTCGTTCAATTCGGTTTCACCGTGTTTGAATTGATAGGGGGAATCGATTTCCACACATACACGGCCGCCATCTCCAAACTATTGGGCTGATGACCTTGTAGTTTAGTCAAAAGACGCTCGGCATATAAGTATATATTGTTGCAAAATTTGGTAGAGATCGGATGATTAGATTAGTCGTAATTTGATTTAAGCTTTTAACATTTGGGTGGCCGCCAATACGTTTCCGTCAAGATGGCGCCAATATAAAACAAGGCACTGCGGTGCCCTTTGCTAGTTCTACCTCTGTACCAAATTTCATTCAATTCGGTTTCAACGTGTTCGAATTGATAGGGGGGGGGGGGGATAGACATTCAGAGTACACAAACTCATACACTCACACACACACACACAGACACACAGACAGACAGACACACATTTTTTGGCACTGTGTAGATCTCATAAGTCTACTTTCATTTTTTGCAAAAATCGAAAGTAGGCTAAAAATTATCAAATTACATGCCAGCACTCCTCAGTTTAGGGGCTGCGACAACGCGGTCATGTAGGCCCGTGTACTTCGGGTGTGTGTAGAATCTGTCTGATAAGTGATGTTAATTGTGATGGCTGTATTAGTGTATGTTATCTGTTTTTAATTCAAGTAAGGGCTGCAGACATTCGATTTTCAAGTAGTTCAACTTTTGCTACCAAACACCACCGTCAACGACCAACTAGTTCTGAACATTGTTACTAGATGCCACCGCGGTTGGTTCCTGGCGACGAACGTTGGAACTTAAGAGCGTTAGTCAAATATAACCTATAATTTAGCTTAGCTAAAGATCCCCTTCGGGGTAAAATTCCGGCACCCCGGCGTCTCTAAAAGCCACAGGGACATAAAGCAAATTACATTATTATTATTATTATCTCATTATAATAATACGCTAAGGTGTATGTTTCACAAAACTCAAGCTCCTAAACCAGAGGGAGTTAGAAGGTGTGGTTTGTACAAAAATCTTCCAAATCGTCTCAATAGTACAGGAAAAATCTTGCATTTCTTGAAAATTCAACGAAAATATATTTATTTGTTAATAAAATGCTTTTAAACAAATAAACAAGACGATAGCTCCTGGCAGAACTGTCTCGCATAGCACTAGGGCCGGGCGGGTAGTCTGTACACATGCGGCGCACACAGCCCATTAGAATATACGAGAGTTCTCGCATGGGTCCGCTAGTTATTATTATTTGCTTTTGGCAATGAATGCAGTGCAGTTTGTTGTAGTTGTTGAATCATTTAGGGGCTTTGATGCATTGTGGTCATATAGCCCCATGTACTTGGGCGTGTGTGAAATTTGTCTGATAACCTGTGTTTCTCTAATGGCTGTATTAGTGTGTCTAGTAGTAATTCAGGTGAGGATTTGGAACTAGGCGGCCGTGACCTTAATTTAGGAACCATCCCGGCATTCACCTGGAGTAGAAATCGGAATCCACGGAAGGCCACTTCCAGGATAGCTGAGGAGGGAATCGATTCCACCTCTTCTCAGGTTTGCCTCATGAGGCTGAGAGTACCCCTTTACAGCCTTCAGATCAGAATTAAATTTCTTGGCAGAACCGGGAATCAAACCCGGGCCTCCGCGGTCACAGTTATGAGTGCTAGCCACTACGCACCGAGGCAGACGCAGTGCAGTTTCCTTAGGAAGATATGTGGGAGGTCATTTCCAAAGAAAACGCATGCACATCTTAGACCTTCACCAGACCAGCAGAGTAAGAGTAAGACCTTGGAGTGGCTTTGTGAATCATGACCTCCACAAATTAGACTCTCGTATGCGTAAATAGGTTTCCAGAAAATAAGAGAACCAGCATTAAGCAATATGCTCGTGATATCATTATGCAAAGTAATTGTTTCGCGAGGCATATTGTACTGTAGCCTACAATTTGCAGAAATAACACAGCGCTGTATCAGATCAATTCTGTATATAAAACGTGAAAAATGTTATTGTGATTAGATGTTACAACTGTAGCAAAATGAAAGAAGTGAAGGCGGTAAAATGTCATGACATGACGCTTCTTTGTGTTGCTGTTGTTGCTTCATTTACATCCTTATCATCAACCCTGTAAACATATACACATAAAAAGCAAAATGTTCAGTTAAGAACATATAGCCTACTTTCTCCTAAATGCATGGGTATTGTTATAACTCTTTGTCCTTTTCAAGGAGTATAATTTAATGTTCGTTGTAGTAGCTTGTTGAAATACAACGTGATATACGGATATTAAACATGACTATGAGGTACCCTTGTCTAGTGCTACCTCTGAACAAAATTTCATTCAATTCGGTTTCACCGTGTTTGAATTGATATCGTGAATCGATTTGCACACATACATGGCCCTCTATTTGCAAACTATTGGGCTGATGACCTTGTAGTTCAGTAAAAAGAAGCTTCCCACAAAAAGGTATGTTGTTGCAAAATTTGTTAGAAATCAAATTATTAGATTGGTCGTAATTTGATTTAAGCTTTTAAAATTTGGGTGGCCACTATTACGTTTTCGTCAAGATGGCAACGATATAAAATAATAACACTGAGATTCCCTTTGCTAGTGCTACCTCTGCACCAAATTTCGTACAATTCGGTTTCACCATGCTTGAATAGATGTGGGGAATCGATTTGCACACATACATGGCCGCCATCCGCAAATTATTGGGCTGATGACCTAGTAGTTTGGTCAAAAGACGCTCGCCGTATAAATATATGTTGTTACAAAATTTGGTAGAGATCGGATGATTAGGTTAGTCGTATTTTGATTTAAGCTTTGAACATTTGGGTGGCCGCCATTACGTTTCCGTCAAGATATCGGTGATATAAAACATGACACTGAGGTGCCCTTTGCTAGTGCTACCTCTGTACCAAATTTCGTTCAATTCGGTTTCATCGTGTTCGAATTGATAGGGGGGGGGGGGGCAGACATTCAGAGTACAGACTCACACACACACACAATTTTTCGCCCTGTGTTGATCTCATAAGTCTACTTTATTTTTTTTGCAAAAATCGAAAGTAGGCTAAAAATGTGCATCCCAGTGACGTACCTAAGTTTTCCTACTGGGGGGGGGGGGGGAGGGGGTTGCATTAAGCCTAGCAATACAAACGGGGGGGGGGAGGGGGTATTTGGTGCCCACCAGTTCCATTTTTTACGGTTTATCTATGGTATTCATTTTCCACGCATACTGTACAGAAAGTTATTGTCTATTTTGAATCCGGTTACCAAACCACACATTTAATCTTTTAAATTTTAGTTCTGTCATAAGATACTAGCAACACGCCCCGGCTTCATCCGGGAAATGTTATGAATGCATTACGTGCTAGCTCGTAAACTGTCGCCTCAGTAATTGATTGGAAGAAGTGAAAACGTATAGTGGGCGATGTATTGAAGATAGATATATGTTCTCGCGGACTTTTTTTTTGTTGAACTTAAATGCTGAACAATTCTTACACGCATAGTATATTGATATTTTTAACGGTTTGCCCAATGTAAGCTTATAAAGCGCACGGACGCCAGGTTTTTTTCCTCGACTTTTTCACTGAAATCATTACTGGTTATCTTCCTTTGATCATAAATAAATTATTTTCTACAGAAACCTTCCTCGAGATATCCTTTACAGAACGGTGAACACCGCATCGAAATTCATCCAGTAGTTCCCGAGATTACCCGAGACATCCAAGAATCGGGGACTTTGTTTTATAATAAGTAGAGATTAACGATTTTCTTTTGCTGGGTACGGAAACCCCACCCCTGTTGGTAGTTCGCGTGCCTTGTCATACTGTGCACTGTGGTAAGGGCAGAAGTACAACAAAGTTAACAAAACTACCATAATTTGTTCTGGTTTCAAGAGGTACCCATGCAGAAAGCACAGTAAAGAACAGTCGTATGTTCCACGTTTGTTAAAGATGGCGAAGATTATGATCAGTGAATAATTTTCTTTCTGAACTTCCTTTTTCATGATTTGCTGATTTTGATTGCAACTGTTGTTAAGTAAGTTATATTTTGGCCATTTAAGGTTCATTGAAGGTTCAAAATACAAAATATGTTGATTAAAGGATACTGCAAATCACACAAAAGGAATTTATTATGGTGGTCACGGTGGCCCGAGGTTTGAAAAATATGGTATTGCTAAGGTTATTATAATACCGTGTGGTAATTGTGTACATCATTAAAGGGGAAGATGACCTAGCTGTTCCGCCCCTTAAAACGACAGTCATCATACATTGTTAAAATGATATTTCCATTAATATTCATGAAAATAATAATTAAATAAACATTCTCTTTGCATGAAAACTACAGGATTTTTCAGCATAATGAAAACAAGAAGTTCCGTGACGAACTAAAGAGCCTACTTTTCTTAAAATTTAAGATTCATGCCAATGATTTATCTAGATGGATCTATCTAGAATAATGACGAAATTAAGTTGCTAATATCGAAATTCCTAATTAGTTCGAAATACTGTATACCAGGCATAATGTAGCCTAATAGAGAACTACAGTTGGCAGCCCTGGTGACTGAATATATTCTTAGTTCCATCTCTTAAGGTACCGTACAGAATACAAAATTTGGTTGAAGTCCAATGAATAGCATGGACGTTAAATGCAGTTAAACATTGGATCTAACAGCGCGCGTAAAATCATGTTGGCAACAATGTTATGCATGTAATGGTCAGAAATAATCTGAAATAATACGATCTATTGTTGTGCCAATTTTGAATGAAATCCATTAGTTAGTATAGAAGTTACATGCATTTTAAAATTGGACCTATCAGCAGGCTTAGAATCATGTTGGCAGCACTGACGTATATTAGTTACTCCAAATTCATCTAGAATGCCAGGTACTATACGTGTGCAAAGTTTAGAGTTTAGAGTTAGAGTTTGGCTTGCATACGTTCTGATATATTGATATTAGGGTAACAAAATAGAGACAGCACATATTAACAGTTGGCAGCCCTGGTTGCTCTTAAGAATACGCATAGTCATATCTATTATGGTACACATAGCACATACGAAATTTGGTTGAATTCCAAATGATAGTATGGAAGTTACATGTATTTAAAGTTGGACCTCTCTGCAGGCTTAGAATCATGTTGGTATCACTGAGGTATATATGTTACTCCAAATTAATATAGAATGTCAGGTACTATACGTGTGCATAGTTTAAAGCTGTCGGGTTGCAAACTTTCTGATATATTGGTATTTTGTACAAAACAAATTAAGAGCATTTATTAACAGTTGGCAGCCCTGGTGGGTCTTAAGAATACGCTCAGTCATATCCGTTTATGTACACATAGCACATACGAAATGTGGTTGAGTTCCAATTGATAGTATAGAAGTTATGTGCATTTAAAAATTGGACCTATCAGCAGGCTTATAATCATTTTGGCAACACTGCCATGTATGACCTTCTGGAAATTAAACTGCAATATTATTATCTATACGTGTGCCAATTTTGAAATAGCTCCCATTCATACCTTCCAAGATATCCAACATGGAGCTCAAATTTCAATTGCGATTTTTAGCAGTTGGTAGCACTGACATCATTTTCAAATATGGCCGCGAGATATTCAGGTATAGATCTTTACTCCTACCAAATTTTGTTTCGATTGCTCCAGCCGTTTAGGAGTTGATAGGGGGGGGGGGGACACACAACAGCCAGCCAGCCAGCCAGACAGACAGACACACATTTGCCCGATATCATAAGACTACTTTTCCCTCATTTTTGCAAAACAGTAGCTAAAAATTAAAACTGAAACGATGCAGTGATATGCCCATACGTGATTACTTATAGGCCTAATTAAGGCTCGGAATTTCATGCACTATTGTTGTTTGAGTCTTCAGTCTTTTGACTGGTTTGATGCAGCTTTCCACGCCTCCCTGTCCTGAGCTAATCGTTTCATCTCTACATAGTTACCACACCCTACATCCGGGGCAATCTGTTTAACATATTCTAACCTTGATCTACCCCTACAGTTCTTGTCCTCGACCCTTCCTTCCACAACTAAGCTTGCTATTCTTGGATGTCTTAGTAGTCTATGTGTCCTACCAACCTATCTCTTCTCTTCATTAGGAGCCGCCGGAAACATCTCTCCTCTCCCAATCGTCTTAATACCTCTTCGTTAGTAACCCTATCTACCCATCTGATCTTCATCATTCTCCTGTAACACCACATTTCAAACGCTTCAATTCTCCTCTTTTCTGCTGCACCAATAGTCCAAGTTTCACTTCCAAAGAGTGCCACGCTCCAGACAAAGGCCTTCAAAAATGACTTCCTAATACCTAAATCTAAATTCGATGTCAACAGATTCCTTTTCTGCAAAAATGCTTTCCAATTTTATATCCTCTTTGCTTCGTCCATCACTGGTTATTTTGCTTCCTAAGTAAGACTCCTACTTCCTTTAGTTTTTCACCTGCCAATTTGATGTCCATAGAGGTTTGTGATATATTTCGGCTGCATTCCAATATTTTGTTTTACATTGATTAATTTTCATCACGAATTCTTTCCTCAAGATGGAGTCCATGCCCTTTTAAATGAATAAATATGCACTAATTATTGGTCAAATATGCATCACGTTTCAAACAAGTAGTTCCGTGAAGAACTATACAGCCTATTTTCATATATCCTACGTATGTTAATTGCCACTATCAACATACAATAGGCTATTTCAGTTTGATTGCTGTAATAGATTCGTAGATACTGAGAACCGACTAAATATTTCGGATGGTCGCCATGTTGGACTTTATGTAATTATGTAGGTCCTAGAGTTATGTACTGTTACATGAAGATCATTGTGTACGTGTAGCATTCAAACTTCAATCGCATGATTAGGACACAAGAAGTAACAACTAGATTTTAAAATTTCGCACAGCTGCCATCTTGTGGTTATGGAAACGATTGAAATAAATTAGATGCCACTGGATTAACATTCGCATAAGAATTTGCTGTACCAAGTTTCAATGCACTCGGGTGGTTAAATTGCGAGAAACGTCCGTCCATGTGAATATTAATAGTTCGCTTCGCCGCCATGTTGGATTTGTGATCACCAGGTTATTGAATGTCCTATAGGTGAACATATGTTCATAGCCCCTATGAACATAAAAACATTCAGTTTGATTGCTATAATAGATTCGTAAATATGCAGAGCCGTCTAAATTTTTCAGATGGTTGCCATGTTGGATTGTTAAATGTATAGGCCATAGAGTTATGTACCATTAAAGTAAAATTATTGCGTAGGTTTATTATTCAAACTTTCACTTCGATCGCATGATTACGACACAAGAAATAAAAACTTAATTTAAAAATTCGCACAGCCGCCATATTGAGTTTATGTAAACAATTGAAATAAATTAGATACCAGTGCATTACAATGTGTATAAACATTTCCTGTACCAGATTTCATTGCGTTTGGAACATTAAATCGCTAGAAAGGTCTATATAAATTTTCAAATTCACTTGGCCGCCATATTCGTTTTGTAGATAACCGGTCTTTGAAAATCTTATAGATGAACTTCTAGTAGTGCCCTTTATCTCCGTACAAAATTTCAGAGTGATACCGCTAATAGTTTCAGAGATATAGAATGCCGGTGAAATGTTTCGCACAGCCGCCATCTTGTGGTTTTGTAAACAATTGAACGAAGTTAGATGTCGGTGCATTACAACGTGTATTAACATATACTGTACCAAGTTTTATTGCGTTTGGTTGGTTAAATCGCGAGAAACGTCTATTTAAACGTCGCAACTTCGCTTGGCCGCCATGTTGGTTTTGTAGTTACCAGTATTTCAAAAGTCATATAGGTGAACTTCTAGTAGTTCCCTTTATCACCGTAAAAAATCCAGGGTGATATCGGTAATAGTTTCGGAGATATTGAATGTTGGTGTAATATTTTGCACAGCCGCCATGGTGGATTGTTGAGACGTAACGAAATTTGAACGGCACGATCGGGGTCGCCCGGAATAGCGCTATGAACTTACCGAGTTTCATTGAAATCGCTCCAGCCGTTTAGAATTTATTAGGGGGATACACAGACACCTCACACACACACACACACGGACAAAAGGTGATCTCATAAGCCTATTTTTTTTTCAAAATTGAAAATAGGCTAAAAATATGCACTATGAAATAACTACGGCAATTACGATAACTCCGTATTATTTAGCGTTTATCATTTGAATATAGAGAAAATATGAAGAGACGGACAAATAACTACACCTTTTTTAATATCTCAACTATGAAACAGTTCCTAATAGTGGGAAATGTTATTTTATGGAACTTCAAGCGGTGTTAACCATCAATTACTATTTTATGTTAATTTTTAAGCATAACTCATATACAATTTTAATCGCCAATGAATGAAAATATTTTTACAATATTTACATTGTGAATGCTGAATAAAAAAATAAAAAATCCTCTCGGCACGCCGGAAGGCGGAGGTAGATTTCACCGGGCAAACTAGGGGATTGGCTATAATAGGCAAAATATG
The DNA here is from genome assembly GCA_946902985.2 of Meconema thalassinum. Taxonomy (NCBI): domain Eukaryota; kingdom Metazoa; phylum Arthropoda; class Insecta; order Orthoptera; family Tettigoniidae; genus Meconema; species Meconema thalassinum. The sequence goes on from OX336392.1 coordinate 75,444,945, forward strand.
CAGGTTTTCGTAGGAGGATCAGACCTCATTGATTGCAAGAAAGTATTTTACATTTGGAGGTTAAAAATCAACTTTTTAACGTTTTTGTATGCATATTTTTATCATTTTATTGTCTTATGGGGATGGTAACCTTCTTGTCATTCGGGGTTCATTTTTATACTTCTGATCACACTGTCCTTATGCAAGGTTTGGAACTGATGTGTAACTATCAGACAGTCTGCTACTTCTTCTCGCAAAATTTTATCTCCCGCAGAGATTTTTGTTGGTTCCTCAGTTTAGGGGCTGCGACAACGTGGTCATGTAACCCCGGGTGTGTAGAATCTGATAAACGGTGTTAATTGTGATGACTGTTTTAGTCTGTAATTCAGGTAAGGTCTGCAGACGGTCAATTTTAAGTAGTAGTTCCTAATTTTGTACCATATCCTAACGTGAACGACACCTAGCTGTGAACTTGGCTACTAGATGCCACCGCAACCAGCAACTTGCAACGAACGTTGGAACTTCTCCTCCAAAGGAAAGCATGCTCAGGGTTTTTTAGCGCTCTTAGAAAATTCGACGACTTTGGCCGGCTTTGAACCAGCGACCTTGGGCATATAAGTTCAGCATGCTACCAGTTAGCCGCTTCCCACAGTCAGATGGAAAAATGAATGTGATCTCGTGCAATGGCGTTGTCTTGGCAACCTCTGATAGCTCATCCCTCATCAATTTAGAAGCGTTGTCACGGTAACCTCTGATGGCACTTGGCATGTTCTTTAATTCCGAAATCATTTTTCTCTTCCCTTGGCGTAATGGTAGGTCAGATCAAAAATTCTTTCAGACAAAGTTTTAGGTAATTATTAGGGGAATATTTTCCATTATGTACGGGTTTGATATTGTGCCTATTAAGAGAGATATGATTAATGTTTCCCGAAAAAAACACTTTTTTCCACCCCTTCGGTCAATGGTTGGTGCTATCAAAAAACCTATTTGACATACATTTTTGGCACTTATCCGACAAATATTATGAACTTTGAATTGATTCGATATTTCACGTATTAAGAGAGTTATAGCGACATTTCACTTTTTTCGAAAAAAAGCCCCCCCCCCCCCCATTTCCCCCCCTTTAACCGATTGTGCCCATTAACGAACTCGACCGATTTTTAAGGGGTTACATATTATGTAAAACATTAAAGTGATTGGTGCAAAATTACGGCAGTTATCGTGTCCACAAGAAACTGATATATATGCATATATATACACACACATATATATAAACTTTTGAACTGACGGTGGTTTGGGGCCTGGGGGATGTGAAACGCGAAGATATGTCGAAATTTTCCGGAAGTCGAAACATGGCACCCATTGCAATAGTTAGCTTTCTGATGAAATCTACCTAAAATAGGCTACATAATTTAAAATACTACCATCAACGACACCTAGCTGTGAACTTGGCCACTAGATGCCACCGGAACCATCAACTCGCAACGAACGTTGGAACTTCCCCTCCGAAGGAAAGCATACTCAGGGTTTTTTGGCGCTCTTAGTAAATCCGACGACTTCAGCCGGGTTTGAACCCGCGACCTTGGGCATAGAAGTTCAGAATGCTACCAGTTCCGATACCGAAGTCGCTTCCCACAGACATATGAAAACAGAATGTGATCTCGTGCAGAGGCGTTGTCATAGCAACTGCTGATGGCTCAACCCGTATCAATTAAAAGTAAAGTTGTCATGGCAACCACTCTTGGCACTTGGAATTTTCTTATAATTTAAATCATTTTGCTCACTCCGTGGCGTAATGGTGGGTCATATCGAAAATTCTTTCAGACAAAAGTTTTAGGTAATTATTGGAGGAATATTGTCCATTTTGTACGGTTTTGATATTGTGCCTATTAAGAGAGATATGATTAAAGTTTCCCGAAAAACCCTCTTTTTCCCACCCCTTTGGTCAATGGTTGGTGCTATCAAAAAACTTATTTGACATAAATTTTTGGCACTTATCCGACACATATTATGAACTTTGAATGGATTCGATATTTCACGTATTAAGAGAGTTATAGCGAAATTTCACTTTTTCGAAAAAAGCCCCCCATTTTCACCCCCTTCGACCGATTTTGCCCATTAACGAACTCGACCGAGATTTTATAGGGATACATGTTATGTAAAAAGTTCAAAGTGATTGGTGCAAAATTACGGCAGTTATCGTGTCCACAAGAAACTGATATATATATAGATAGATACATATATACATAAATTATATATAAACTTTTGAACTGACGGTGGTTTTGGGGTCTGGGGGATGTGAAACGCGAAGATATGTCGAAATTTTCCGGAAGTCGAAACATGGTACCCATTGCAATAGTTAGCTTTCTAATGAAATCTACCTAAAATAAAAGAACTAAAACGTACCAGGTATTAAAATAATTCCAGTTATTTATTTATTTATTTATTTATTTATTTATCGAATGGCTTTTAGTGCCGAGAGTGTCCGAGGACATGTTCGGCTCGCCAGAGGCTGTAGCTGCTTCAAGCGGATACCCTTAGGGTGACCTACAAGTTCCGTTCAAATTCAAGTAGTTCCAACTTTCGCCACCAGATATCAATGATACATAGTGGTGAACGTTGGAACTTTGATAGGGCGTTCTGACGAAATCTAACCTAACAGTTTAGCTTCACACAAGTTTAGTCTGTGGAAGGATCTTTTACATGCCATTAATCTATGACATGAGACCGCCGGCTTTACGTCCCCTTCGAAGGAAGGCAAACCAAAGGATTTTTAACGCTCTTAAAAAATCCGATGACTTCGGCCGGGTTTGAACCCGCTATCTTGGGAACATCACTTCAGCATGCTACCAACTACGCCACCGAAGCCGCTAATTCCAGTATTATTCTGTGACAGACTCTCACAATCTGAATCTAAATATACAACTTTAGTTATTGTTGTTTTAAGGAGCGAAACTACGAGGTCATCTACCCCTAATATACGATTTTAAGAATAAGAAGTAACGAATAGCACTTCACAACAATAGGAAATTACAACATACGCCCTTCTCAAGCAGAGATGCGCACTTAAACAGACAAAGGAGAAGAATATGATGCATTGCGCCAAAATAAACAAAATATGCATAAATATGATTTTTCATGAACTTCCGGGCCTTACTTATAATATTGATATTTTATGTGAAGAAAATAATGATTTGCTCTCTATGTTCTTTCTGCCATTAGGCTACTACTGACTCTCAAAATCTGTCTGTCTTGATGGCTTTACCTGCATCATTGATAGGAATAAATGGCAGTAACTGTTCATGTTTACTCTTTGTTTACTCTGTAATGTTTATTCTTTGTTTACTCTGTAATGTTTACTCTTTGTTTACTGTCTATGTATATTCTTTGTTTACTCTGTAATGTTTATTCTTTGTTTACTCTGTAATGTTTATTCTTTGTTTACTCTGTACTGTTTACTCTTTGTTTACTGTCTATGTATATTCTTTGTTTACTCTGTAATGTTTATTCTTTGTTTACTCTGTAATGTTTATTCTTTGTTTACTCTGTAATGCTTATTCTTTGTTTACTCTGTATTGTTTACTCTTTGTTTACTGTCTATGTATATTCTTTGTTTACTCTGTAATGTTTATTCTTTGTTCACTCTCCAATGTGCCTTTACAGGCAGTTAGCTAGCCAACATGGCTGATCGTCGTTCAAATAATCGGAGCATTAGCTCATTTTACATTCTATGGTACAGTAATTACAATATTTATTAGATTGTACTATATCAGTCAGTCGTATAATTTCTCCCCTGATGCTTCATCTGGGGCACAATGATGCGCATAAGCATACAGCTCATCTTCAACGAAACGGACACACACACATATGAGGCAACCTGAAGCGACGTGAAGAAAGTTACCGATCGCATACTTCAACAGCAAAACCGATACATGGCTAGCTCCAACGCTAAAGGAGGAGTCACGCCGCGACTAGAGTGTAGGGCATTTGCCAAGTGAAGAACGTGATCACATTCAAAATATATACAGGAGTTAAAAGTGTAAAACAGGTGATTGATGGTACAATATAAAGATTCAAGTAAACTAATGTCTCTAGAGGGGGGTTTAAACCCTAACCTTCCCGGTACGCCACTGTGCATCACCGAATGACTTATATAGCCCATTACTTGGAGGACAACAAATTACCCTAAATACAGTTTTACACATTCCGGTTTGGAATATCAAGACGAAAAACTTCCTTTGATGTGTGCAGTACGTGCGGGTGAAAGGGATAACCTGGGCTGTGACTATAATTGCTGGCGTAAAAATATTACGGCCACTTCCTGGTGTGGCGGCTAGCATTCTTAGCTGTCACCCCAGATGTCCGGGTTCGATTTCCAGCTCTGTCAAGAAATTAAATTCTGGTCTGAGGTCTGGAATGGGATCCACTCAGTCTCGAGATGGAAAACTAAGAAGAGGTGCGTTCAAATCCCATCTCAGGCATCGTGAAAAAGTTTTTCCTTGGTTTCCCCCACTTGAACTCGAGGCAAATGCCGGGATGATTCCTAGCTTAAGGCCACAGCCATCTCCTCCCCAATCCTCGCCTTCATTACAAAAATGTCAGATAATATGTCTGATAACATGTAATATTGTGGTGCCTGTAGTTGCGTGTGTATTTGTATTTCAGATGAGATTTGACAAGGAGGTGGCCGTGGCCTTAAATTAGGAACCATCCCGGCATTTGCCTTGAGAAGAAGTGGGAAGCGACTGAAAACCACTTCTCAGTTTTGCCTCACGAGGCTGAGTGTACTCCGTGTTCCAGCCCTCAGAAAACAAATTTCTTGGCAGAGCCGGGAGTTGAACCTGGACCTCCGGGATGACAGTCAAGAATGCTAGCCACTACACTAGAAGGTGGACATGTATACTCAACTCGCACATCCACGCGTTGTTTTGTTGGTGTTTCATTTGAGGGGCTTGGACATTGTGTTCATTCAGCCCCGTGTACTTGGCTGTATGGAATTTGTATCTGATAACCTGTGTTATTATGATGACTGTATAAGTGAATGAATTTATTTTTCAGATGAGGATTAGGAAGGAAGTGGCTGTGGCCGTTGATTAGGAACCATCACGGCATTTGCCTGGAATAGAAATGGCACACGACGGAAATCCACTTACAAGATGGCTGTGTTAAGAATCGAACGCACCTCTTCTCAGTTTTGCCTCGCGAGGCAAAGTGTATCCCGTTCCATCCCTCAGACCAGAATTGAATATCTTCACAGAGCCGGGAATCGAACTCGGACCCCTGGGGGCGGAAGCCAACAGATGTTTGTATTCACAACGAATACACTTTTGCCATATCAAGAAATGACCCTAAGGAATTTGGGGATGAAATACTGTACCATAGATCAGTGATGTTTTCCTTGTGCCTTGACGAAGATTTATTATAAGTTTCAGTGATATCGGAAGGTTGACGTTCACAATGTTCCCTTGTCAGTCACAATGTTCACCCGGAGGCGGTTGAGTAGCACATGGTCAGTTCAAGGTATTACTGAGCAGGAAACCGAAGAACACTCACCACTGAGGATACATGGACGAATTACGCTAAGGATATAATGAGTCGTCTGCTGAATCACCGCCAGAAAAATGCCTCGAGTGAGCATTCTTATGGCCCGACCTTGCTCGGGATGACGCGACGGGTTTTCACGCATGAAGACCACTTACTAAGGAAGTTAAACTACTTGGAACATTTCCCTCTCTTAATGACTCACACGTAAAGAAACAGATCAAGTTAATACTGAGTACTTTTGCGAAGAATAAAATGATTCAAGCCTTCAATGTATGGTGCTATAAAAGTTAAATCGAGGGATTGAATAATTATTATTATTGTTTCGTTTCGGCCAGCTGAGGACCACCTCATTAATAATACAACGTATATCAATACAAAATTAAGATCATCTATATTTTTTTTAAATATCTATTCAATCGTTGTTACATGTTGGTACCTTTCATTGAGGTCTTCATAAGCCCAAGTGCTTATATCTAAATCTTAAAGCTAGTGTAACAATTATTCATAATACGAAATAAATATCCTTAAAAATTTAATTTACAAAAATTTTCCTTATTCATAAGATCTTCGAGTTCATTTATTCGTGTCAGAAACACTTACAGTGTGAAATTGAATATACAATAAATAGACTACATAATATTATATACAAAATTTGCATTTCAATTTTTTCAAACTATAGCCGCCCAGATTGAATTGTGATTGAGAACCAAGGGAATTCTTTTCAAAAATAGCTGTTGTGAACTTTTGGGTTGAGAGGCGTGCAGACATAGCTGACAAAGCAGTTAGATTTTTACCACCTTTCACTACTTCGTACTTGTGTTAGACTGCATTTTCTTCACTTGTTTATCTCAAGAATAAATACCGAAATAGGCTCCTTACAGTGGAAAACGATGTTCGTTTGAGACTCAGCAATCTTAAACCAGACATTCCTAAGTTGGCTTCTAATCTTCAAGCTCACCCTTCACATTGAAGTTGTTAGTTGAACTTTGGATTTTGTGTTTAATTATTAAGAGTTCTTTTTTTAATATTATTTTTACAGTGTCATTTCTGAATGTTTGTATTGAATACTTATTGTAATAAATAATAAACAACTGGACACACTGTTTATTATTTGAACTTTGACTCTAACAGTCTAACTCTAACAAACACAATTTACTATCCATCATTTGGTCTGCTACGTGGTGGTGGTGGTGGGGTTACAGGTACTATATCTCCCAACCATTAGGTGGTACGCGAGAGATGCTCATCTCTTAAAGTGGTACACACACAAAAAAGTTTGGGGAACACTGCTCTAACGTACATGTTGTTGGGCACTGACTGCACTGAAGCAGATGGTAGGACGTCTGCGTTGTTCCACATTCACAAGACGGTGACTCCACATGGAAACCCCATCTCAGTAAGTTGCTTTTGCATCTTGTGTCACTCGACCGAAGTCTATTGAGTGATCTCCATGTACACCATTTCCCTGTGAAACCGGCTGGTAGTTTTTCAGAGGGTGGAAACCATTGTCCAGGACTGTAGAACCTTGCACGCCACAAATTGGTTCGGGATTGTTGTGAAGTCCCGACAAGAGCTTCTGTTGTTCTGAGGAAGCTTTTCCTAGATTTTAGTCGGGGTTTTGCAGGTCGATGTCCAAACAGAGGATGGGCTTCAGAAGTTTCTGCCCTTTTTCTTCTCATTTTTCGCCGCTACTCTCGGCGGATGTCAGGGGATGCGATACCTGCAAGGGTGTACAGCTTGTCCAGCGAAGTGGGCTTAAGGCACCCAGTTATAATACGACAAGTATCGTTAAGTGCAACATCTACCACTTTGGCATGACTGGAATTGTACCATACTGGGCTTGCATATTCTCCGGCGGAGTAACATAACGCAGGAGAAGAGGTTCTCACTGTACTAGGATGTGCTCCCCATGTTGTGCCTGTTAACTTCCTTATCAATGATGTTATTTCTGGCTGCCACTTTTTGCTTGGTGTTCAAACAGTGCTTCCTGTAAGTGAGAGCGCGGTCAAGGGTAATTCCTAGATATTTTGGAAACGAACAATGCTCCAGCGTGGATCCTTCCCAGTTTATTTTGAGGGTTCTAGCAGCCTGTCTGTTTCTAAGGAATCTTCGAGTGATGGTTTAGCAATAAAATATTTCACTAATAAATTGGAAGTAGGTGTATCTAAAGCTGTGTTAGTAGATTTTATGAATAAGGAATATTTACGTAAATTTATTTATTTATTCGTATCAGAAGTATACATTTTACATTTAAAAATATGGTACCGGTACTAAATAATGCACATTTCAAATAGTGTCTGTCCATAATTTTGCCAAGTCACGGGCACGAGGTGTCGCAGCCACCAAGTCCTCCATTGTGCGAAATAAAGGACACTTAATACAATTCATGAAATGGACTGTGGTTTGGACTTCACCTCTATCACATAGCCTGGATGTGCCAGGAAAACCCCACTTTAACATATTGGTTCTTGATCTACCAACACCAGTGCGAAGCCTGTTCAGTGACTTCCACTTAGACCAGTGTCCCTCTTGTCCTGGAGGGAGATGTTCAATTGGCAGCATCCAGCCATCAAGTTGAGTATTTCTAGATCTCCATAATCTTAAACTTGTGGACTTAGCATATTCATGTAGATCCTCTGTTGTATTCAGGATCCGTCCAATGGGTGTGCGCATGAAGTAATTGCTTTGGTTTTCTCAGTCCTGGCTGCAACTTCTCTTCTAATATCTGGTGGGGCGATTCCAGCCAAACAGTAGATTCTATCTCGTGGTGTTGGTCTCAAACAGCCAGTGATAAGTCAAACATGAAAATTGTACGGATATCCATTTCGCTTTATGAATAATTCTTACAATCTATACTAATATAATAAAGCTGAAGAGTTTGTGTATTTGTTTGTGTGTTTATGTGTTTAAATGCGCTAATCTCTGGAACTACCAGTTGGATTCAAAAAATTAGTTTTGTATATGATAGCCTGATTCAAGAGGAATAGTTTAGGCTACGTAGCATTAGGCTACACCTCTCAGGTAACCTTATAGATTGATTTATGTTCAGTAAGTCGGAAGAACAAGCGCTCGCGAACAGCTTCAATATTACCGAAGTCTATTGTTGCCATGTAATGCGGGCTGCATCACGTCGTGCCTACCAGTGTTCTGGTGCAGAATTGCGAGCTGCTTATAAATTGCAGTCTCGGGGAGTAATTAGTGCAAAAAGATTCCTTAGGCCCCTTAAAACAGTTATCATCATGACAATAGTATGCCTCTGTATAAGGATGATGGTGTTGGTGTAGTGTACTGAGGTTATCAACTGCAATAAGCCTTGGTGCTTTCAAATTTACTTTCATTTGTTCCGATCCTTATCCGTGAGCGCTTCAGTTCTGTAAAACAAACAAATCCACCTGGCGAAGCCGGGCACTACTGCTAGTACAGTAGTTTATAGAATTAAATATAGCCCAATCATTTGGGCTGATGAAGATCTCAATGAAAGGTTGAAACACGTACTAAAGATTGAATATATATTGAAAGAATTTAATAGATGTTCTTAATTTTGAATTGATATGTGTTATATTTTAAAAGTAATCTAAATTATTATTATTATTATTACATTACATTACATTATCGAACCGGCCAAAACTAAGGACCACGCAAATATCATTTCATTTCCTTCTCATAGTTCTTTCTTCCTTTCTCTTCCTCCACACTTCCTTCATTCTTTCAGAGTGTTGCGCCTTTCTCTCTGCTGTCCATCTTCCTCCCCTGCGTTCTCTCTTTTCTTCCACAAGAACCTTTATGTTAGAAAGTATTTCCCTGAATTGTGTTTTGTCTCGACAGTCGTCATCTGTAATTCCTAGCCTCCAGAGTTCTTCCTTCATCTGCTTGGAGTAACCCCCTTGGCTCTTCAGGTTGTATAATTTATCAAAAATGTGTTTATTTAGTCTTGTTCGATCCACTCTAACCATATGTCCATAGAAACGTAAACGTCTTTTCCTAATTGTTGTTTCCAGGTCTTCCACCCTTTCAGATATCTCCTTGTTTGATCTTAGTCTGTAGGTTCCCTGTACCACTTTTGGGCCGTAAATCCTCCTCAATATCCTCCTTTCAATCTTCAGAATCTTTTCCAGGTTCATCAAGTTTGCCGTCTCCACACCATATAGGATCACCGGTTTTACCACAGCATTGCTGTGTTGTAGTTTGGCATTAAGGGAGAGGTTCTTTTTGTTGTATATATTTTTAGTGGAGAAGTTGAGTTTTTCTAGTTTAAGTCTTCTGATTTCCATTGGTCTTTGTCCAGTCCATTGTTATTATTATTATTATTATTATTATTATTACATCAGAGATAGAAGGAATTTTTAAAATACTTATGAGTTCTGTTGATTTTCTATTCGGCTACTAGTACCCAGCGTTTAAAACTCATAAAAATCCTTCCCCGGAGGAAATCGGCTGGGTTGAACACTGGCCCTCAAGGTCCAAGGCTTGAAGAGGGCGTGTCGTTGATCTGCTTCCTCAGGCACTGTGCTTCATCAGAGACGCGATCAATGAGTTTTAATTACACAAGGTCGCCACCGTAACTCCGCTACGCCGTGCAGTTCTGACCCATAAATTTAACCTAGGCTACGTGGGTTTCTTATATTGGCGATAAGACAAGGTCACCATTGTTCACTCTTGTCAACTAACGCCCAGAACACTCTCGGATGTCGCAAATAACCTTCCAGTCGAAGGATGGGTTTGGCTGGATTAGTTGTCTCCTCGTCACAGCTGACAGATCTGCTCTACTAAAGTGAAACCAGCCAATGCGTTGCAGCGCTTGCCACTGTAAACTCCCCGTAAGGGCTCACAACTTGTGGAAACTGGGTTGCCGATCACGAGACCATCGCTAAGTCGGGCATTACTTCCATTTACTTGATCCGGGCTCCTCTCTGCCATCTTTCCTGTCGACATTACTTTGTCAACTCTTGTTCTCTTCCGATCCTGATGGTATTAGGGTAAATAATAATAATATCGTATGGCCTCGGGTGCCTGGTGCAAGCTTTGTTAATTGACACCCAGAGGGTAGCTTGCATGTCGAATTTCGTCGTTCCTTTGAACGCTATGAAGTAGAGAATGGAGGAACTTTGTGTTGGCGGAAAATCCCGAGATTAATTTTGCCATTGAACACGGCCTACTGAATTCAAATGGGTTCTTTAACATGCCAACAACGTATGACATGAGTATCGTGATTTTTGTCGCCTTCAAAAATCACTTACCATGGCCAGGGGCGAACCTGCAATCTTGGGGTTGGTATTAGGGTACCCAAGACCTAGGGTGACTTTCATTTTTCCGTTTTTAATTGACCCTTGTTTCACATTTCCCCATACCCTCGTTCATCAAGGGGACAATCCTCTTCTTTTCTTTTCCTGGTATCTCCTACCTCCTGCGCAAGGCTCTACTTAGTTATTTTACGTTTTAGAAGATAGCATTACACCCTCAAGAGCTCAGGCTGCACAGTGGGTCAAAATCGAAATCTAGGAGGAAAAAATTACTTATGTTCATAGTTAAAAATCAAAATGTATTACTTCTACAGCATTCTCATATAATTGCCACTCACTATTCTGGGATATAAACGCATCTTAGTGTAAATCTGTCACCACTGTTCGAGTTGTCTCAATTGGAAGGTGGCTGTGGTTTGGTTGTCTTTGTGGTTAGTGTGATGCTTTAAGATGGAACATGCACCTGAAGGTATGATCTTTGTAACGTGTTTCAGTTATTAATGGGCGTAATTGTTACGTAATTTTAGCTATAATTGCATTATATAATATTTAACTATTATTTAAAAAAATCACTTAGATTTTTAGTATGTCGCGTCACTCTGCGTCACTTTCTACTTAATATTAAAATGTAGATAAAGTCTTGTAGTTTACGCCTGTTATAAGAATTTTTGCATCTTTTTGCAACTTACTTAGTTATTTTACGTTTTAGAAGATGCCGTGAAATCAGTTCTCACACGTTTACAACTGTTTGAAGCACTGGGTTCGACGATTATGTCAAAAGTGGGACTTTGTGACTTTGTTAAAAGTAAATTAGTGGTAGAAAATTGTTCTGAAGAGATAACTGAATGCTCTATCCAACTCCTAGTCATAGACTATTACTTGCATGTGTAGACGTAGCTTAAAAAGGTCTTAACTGATGTTTATTATGAAGTAAACAAATCATATACGTTGCTTTCAGTCTAAATTCACGATTAAAACGAAAGAATAATTTTGTCCCCCTAGATATCGATTTTGACCCCCCTAGATATCGATTTTGACCCACTGTGGGCTGGTGAGCTCGGGAGTTAACGACCTCCACACGGAGTCCTCAGCTTGGTTCTCTCCCCATTTTGCATTGTAGTGGCCACGTGGCTCAGCGGTAACGTTCTCTCTTGCTGAGCCCAAGGTTGCAGGTTCGTATCCCGGCGCAATCAGCTGGCATTTGAGGGTGCACAAATGCGAGGGAGCGTTGTCCGTAGATTCACTGGCACGTTAAAGATACCCTTCGGGGCAAAATTCCGGCACTCAGGCGTCTCTAAAAGCCACAGTAGTTAAAAGGGACGTAAAATCAATAACATTATTATACTTTTGCATTGCCTTTGGGGCGGACCCTCTCCGCTTTCCTTTCCCTTGACCACACTTTGACGGGCTGCGTGGCGCAGTCAGTTGGCATTTCAGGGTGCGCAAATGTAAGGGAGCCGAGTCAGTAAATTTACTGACACATTAAAGATCCCTTTATGGGAAATATTCCGGCCTCCCGGCGTCTCTAAGAGCCACGGTAGCGTTGTTAAAGGGGTCGTAAAACCTATAACATTACCATTATCATCATCATCATCATCATCATCATCTCTACTTAGTATAACACAAATTCCCCGATTCTTGGATGTCACGGGTAATCTCGAGAACCTCTGGTTGGATTTTGATGCGGTTTTCACCATTCTGTTAAGGATAACTCGAGGATGATTTCTGTAGAAAATAATTTATTTATGTTCAAAGGAAGCCGAGCAGTAACGATTTCAGTGAAAAAGTCGAAAAAAATATGGTGTCCGAGCGCTTTGTAAGCTTACGCTGGGCAAATCGTTAATAATATCTGAATACTATGATTGTAAGAATTGTTCAGCATGAAAAGTTCTACAAAAAAGTCCCGGAGAACGTATCTCTCTCTTTAATATATCGACCACTATAAGTGTTTTTACGTTTTCATTTATTCCAACCATGTCCATTCAAATACTGAGGCGACAGTTTACGAGCTAGCTAAGGGCTAGTCTATCACCCCTGTTACAGCCTAACTAGCGGGCGAACCTATTACCCCAGATACAGCCAGCAGCAAACCGTCGAGTCGTGTTGAGTTAAGACTTCAGAGAAGGGTGGTTGTGTTTGGAGTTTCACTGGAAGTGCAACTCGGCTTTTCTTAGTTTCGCCTGAGAACATTCCGTTCCGCAAAATACATAGTCAAGTTAAGATTGGATGGAAGGGGGATTTGTGTTGCATGCACCTCGCCATTCCCTGGAAGTGCAACTGGGCTTTTCTTAATTTCGCCAGTGAACTTTTCGTTCTGCAAAATACACCGTGAAGTTGAGATTGGACTGAAGGGTGATTTGTGATTCATGCACCTCGCCAGATATATTTTCTCGATGCCCCTGGAGGCACAGGGAAAAAGTTCATGATTAATTTGTTGCTCGCCAAAGTGACGCCCGGTGGTAATATTGCTCTTGCCGTCGCATCTTCTTGATTTGCAGCCACTCTTTTGGAAGGGGGGAAGAACAGCACATGCAACATTTAAACTTCCTTTGAAAGTCAGCAGTAATGATGGAAGCGTATGTAATATTTCAAAACAAAGTAACACTGCCAGTTTAATCCAAAATTGTTCTTTCGTTGTGTGGGAAGATGCTACAATGTCGCACAAAACTTCCGTTGAAGCTGTAGACAGGACCTTGCGTGATCTAAGGAATCGGAACACACCTATGGGTGGCTGCACAGTTTTGTTCGCCGGAGATTTTCGTCAAATCTTACCAGTTGTTACCAGAGAAACGAGAGCTGACGAAGTGAACACTTCCTTAAAAAGATCTTGCATCTGGCCGGATATAACAAAATTGGCACTCAAAACTAACATGAGAGTAGACTACTCTTTATCTTCAGAACCACTTACTTGTGCCGGGCTCCTCTCTGTCTTCTTTCCTGTCGACCTTACTTGGTCAACTCTTGTTCTCTTCTGACCCCGAAGGTATTAGGGTATCCGAGGCCTAGGGAGTCTCTTCCTTTTCCGCCTTAATTGACCCTTGTCTCATCTTTTCTGATACCCTCCTTCTGTGAGGGGTCAGCCTTCTTTTTCTCTTCCTTTTACCTCCTGCCTTGTGCTCTAGGCCCTTAAGGATGCAGGGTGTATGTAGCCCCACCACTTCTGGTGCACCCTAGATAATGCTACACCCTCAGGGGCTCACGGCTGGTGAGTTCGGGAGTTGGCGACCCCGAGGGATTCCTGAGCTGGGTCCGTTTTCCCCTTTTGTCCCTTACCTTTGGGGCGGACCCTCTCCTCTTTCACTTTCCTATATGCCTTTCATGGCTCTCCTTCCTTCCAAGTCCCTCAATCCGCCTTCTCCGAGGGTTGAGGGCATTTCTTTTCCTCCTGTCCTTTATTTGCCTTATTCTCCTTTATTTTTTCCATTTCTTCTTCTAGTATGTAGGTTAGTAGTTAGTTTTAGTTTTAAGTTCGCTTTTCATTTTCATCTTCACGATCACCCAAACCATCAGGGGCCGATAACCTAGATGTTAGGCCCCTTAAAACAACAATTATCAACTGTTTGCTAATTCGTTACTTAGAGTCGGAAATGGAGATTTGCCGGTCATTGACGGGAAAATTACCCTCAGTCACGATTTCTGTGTTTTCGTAAGCAGCATTCAAGAATTGATTGATAGCGTTTATCTTCAAATCCATGACCTATCTAACAAGTCTCTTTCATGGTTTAAAGATAGAGCAATATTATCGCCGACAAACGAACAAGTTGTGATAATGTATGACTTGGTGTTCTCCAAATTCACTGCCCAGGCTCATGTATATTACTCAGTAGATGCAGTAGTCGATAGTGAAGAAGCTGTTCACTACCCTACAGAATTCCTAAATTCTTTACTTCCTTCTGGCTTGCCACCACAGAAGCTTATTTTGAAAGTGGGAGTGCCTATTATATTGCTACGTAATTCACACCCACAAAAGTTATGCAATGGGACGCGATTGGTAGTGAAAACTCGGAAAAACTCTTCCATTGAAGCAACTATCTTAACTAGCTGTGGTACAGGAGAGACGGTCTTACTAACCGGAATCCCTATGATTCCTTCAGATTTGTCTTATCATTTCAAACGAGTACAATTCACAGTAAGAGTCTCCTTTGGCATGACTATAAACAAAGCTGAGGGTCAGTCACTTAGCGTGACAGGAGTTGATCTCAGTGGAAAATGTTTTTCTCATGGACAGCTTTACGTGGCTCTATCGCGTGTTACATCAAACCGAAATCTTTTCGTGTTCACTGCTGGAGGGAAAACGACTAATGTCATATACAAGGAAATCTTATAAGACCTCGGTTAAAAGTAGCCTATCACCTTGCATTCATAACTGTTCTCGGGCGAAGCTGGGGTGAGTTGCTAGTCATAATATAAAACGCTAAGGTGTATATTTCACAAAACTCAATCTCTTAAACCAGAGGGAGTTAGAAAGTGCGGTTTGTGTCAAAATCTTCCGGATCGTCTCAATAGTACAGGAAAAGTCTTGTATTTATTGAAAAGTCAACGCGAATATTTATTTGTTTAAAAATTGGAAACTTAAATTACTACGGTAGCTTCGGAGCGAGTTTACGAGTTGGCAAGCGACCCTATCAGCTAGCATCAAACTGTCGAGTGGAGTATATGTGTTCTGACTTTCGGTGTTCACTTCGGCTTTTCTGAATTGCGTCTGGGACCTGCCGTCCGTGCGTCTCTTAAGCTTTCACTGGGTAAATCCTTAAGGATACCGGGCGAAGCCGGGGCGGTTTGCTAGTTATTATTACATCACTACCACTGAAACGATCCAGAATGCACACTATTGAAGCGGACCATGCTGCACCTAGATTCGATTCGTGTGCAAGCAGATCTCGTTAATGAAAACCAATGTCACGATTAAGAAACTGCCCGAGGAACGATTCTTTGCATGACCCAAGCAAGGCCAATAGCAAAATGCGCACGGAATTGAGTTCACCCGTAGTGGGCTCTATGATACATTTCAGAGTGGTCCGTTGCTTTCTATCTTCCTCGTCTATGCTATGAGTTGTGTCGCTGAAGAGTAGTCGTATGTGTTATTGTTGTTGTTCCACAGGGAGTTTGACTACTTAGTCATTTAGATACGATGATGATGATAATTCCTGTTTTAAGGGGCCTAACATCTAGATTATCGGCCGCTAATGGTTTGGGTGATCGTGAAAGATGAGAATGTAATATAAACTATAACTGAAACTACACTCATATACTAGAAGAAGAAATGGAAAAACAAAAGGAGAATAAGGCAAATAAAGGACAGGAGGAAAATAAATGCTCTCAACCCTCGAAGAATGAGGATTGAGGGACATGGAAGGAAGGAGAGCCATGAGAGGTAGATAGAGAAGTGAAAGAGGAGAGGGTCCGCCCCAGAGGCAATTGAAAAAGGGGGGAAAACAGGACCCAGCTCAGGAATCCCAGGCGTCACCAACTCCCGAACCCACCAGCCGTGAGCCCTCGAGGGTGTAGCACTATCCAGGGTTCACCAGAAGTGGTGGGGCTACGAACACCCTGCCTCCTTTAAGGGCCTTGAGCAGAAGGCAGGAGATAGGAAGAGAACAGAAGAGCTCTGACCCCTCGAAGAACGAGGGATCATAAAAGATGAGACAAGGACCAATTAAGGCGGGAAAGTGAAAGACTCCCTAGGCCTCGGATACCCTAATACCGTCGGAGTCGTAAAAGAACAAGAATTGACCAAGTGCGGTCGATAGGAAGGGTGACAGAGAGGAGCCCGGCACAAGTAAGTGGAAGCAATGCCAGACTCAGCTGGGGTCCCATGGTCGCCAACCCACGTCCCACAAGTTGTGAGCCCCTGGGGGATAGTCCGGCCCATAGGCAATGCAAAAAGAGGTGTAAATCCGGACCCAGCTCAGGAATCCCCCGGGGTCACCAACTCCCGAACTCACCAGCCGTGAGCCCTTGAGGGTGTAGCACTATCCAGGGTGCACCAGAAGACACCCTGCCTCCTAAGGGCCTTGAGCAGAAGGCAGGAGATAAGTAGAGAAACGAAGAGGTCTGACCCCTCGAGGAACGAGGGATCATAAAAGATGAGAAAAGGGCCCATTATGGCGGGGAAGTGAAAGACTCCCTAGGCCTCCGATACCCTAATACCGTCGGAGTCGTAAAAGAATAAGAATTGACCAAGGGAGGTCGATATGAAGGATAACAGAGAGGAGCCCGGCACAAGTAAGTGGAAGCAATGCCGGACTCAGCTGGGGTCCCATGGTCGCCAACCCCCGTCTGACAAGTTTTGAGTCATTTAGACATGTGCTCTTGAATGGGTGTATAATTTTCTGATAACCTACGTTATTACGGTGCCTGGAGCCGTGTGTTTTATAATAGAGGTTTATTGGGATGGAGGCGGTCGTGGCCTTACGTTAGGAATCATTCCAGCATTTGCATGGAGTTGAAATGGTAAACCACATCTAGGATGGCCAAGGTAGGAATCGAACCTACTCTTCTAAGTTTTCCTCACGATACTGAGTGTACCCCGTTCCTGCCCTCACACCAGAATTATCTTTCCTTGCATAGCCGGGAATCAAATCTGCATTCCGGGGCGACAACCAAGAATGTTAGCCGTTACGCCATGAAGTGGTCTTGTCGCCAAAGATAGAAACATTTAGCACAGAGAATAGTATTTTATTCTTCACCTGAAAAATCACGTGGCGTGAGGAAGAGCATCTTGCCTTAAATCCCCGGCCAAAACCAAAATGAGCCTGGTAGTAGGGGAGCGATATGGCGCACTGGCTTAGTTGCTCGTCTTTCACCCGGACGTCCGGGGTTCGAATCCCGGTGACAGCGGGATGGAATTTTCACCTGAAAAATCATGCGGTGTCAGGAACGGCATCCGGCCTTAAATCCCCGGCCAAAACCAAACTGAGCCTCGTTGGCTCCGGCGACCCTAATTAATTGGGTAAAGCCGAAGAAAGTTTAAAAGTATTGTACTCGTTATTATTCATGTGAACCCAACAAAATAGGTGAACCATGACTCCAAAGGGAGTTGAAAATTAGGAGATGTATAGTTCGAATCCCACCATTATGAGTGTAGCAGTTGCCCCAATCCTCCACTCCAAAAATGTTATAATTACATTGGTTTCATTAACGACAACGACTGCTAGCATACGAATTGAATTCAGGTCCCTTCTTTAATTAGCACTCAGGATCGTATCAAGGGCCAACATATAATAAATATCTAAATTAACAGTTAACACAATAACACAGGTTATCAGACAGATACCTCACCCACACAAAAACACAAGTGGAATTTGAGGCTCAAATAACATCACACATGTTTAAATTGTGATCTGATAAACATGTAACTTATGCAAAGTTTCAACGAGATCGGGAAATTCACGTTCGCGATATCACCTTGTTCACAAGTTTCAAAAAAGAATGAAAGGAAATAGAAGTGAACAATAAAATCTGATGTTGAATAAGATACATAAAACAAGAAACACGTGAAACACGAGAAACATGAGAAACTAGAAACACGAGAGAATTGAGAAACCGAAATACAAGAGAGACACATGAAACATGGATCACGAAAATATGATAAAATATAACATGAAACGAGAGACGAAAAACACGAATCAAGAAACAAGAGACAAGGATCAAGAATCAAGGAACAAAAAGGAACAAAAAGAAACAAGAAACAAAGCACAAATAAGAAGTGACTAAGAATGTCATATAC
Organism: Meconema thalassinum; assembly: GCA_946902985.2. Classification (NCBI taxonomy): domain Eukaryota; kingdom Metazoa; phylum Arthropoda; class Insecta; order Orthoptera; family Tettigoniidae; genus Meconema; species Meconema thalassinum. Next base: position 75,463,437 of record OX336392.1, read on the forward strand.
CAAATAACAAATGACAAATGACAAATGACAAATAACAAATGACAAATAACAAATGACAAATAACAAATAACAAATAACAAATAACAAATAACAAATAACAAATAACAAATAACAAATAACAAATAACAAATAATAAATAACAAATAATAAATGACAAATGACAAATAACAAATAACAAATGGCAAATGACAAATAACAAATAACAAATGACAAATAACAAATGACAAATGACAAATGACAAATAACAAATAATAAATGACAAATAACAAATAACAAATGACAAATGACAAATGACAAATAACAAATAACAAATAACAAATAATAAATGTCAAATGACAAGTGACAAATAACAAATAACAAATAACAAATAATAAATGACAAATGACAAGTGACAAATAACAAATAACAAATAACAAATGACAAATGACAAATAACAAATAACAAATAACAAATAACAAATAATAAATGACAAATAATAAATGACAAATGACAAATGACAAATGACAAATAACAAATAACAAATAACAAATAACAAATAACAAATAACAAATAACAAATAACAAATAACAAATGACAAATAACAAATAACAAATGACAAATGACAAATAACAAATAACAAATAACAAATAACAAATAACAAATAACAAATAACAAATAACAAATGACAAATAACAAATGACAAATGACAAATAACAAATAACAAATAACAAATGACAAATGACAAATAACAAATAACAAATAACAAATAATAAATGTCAAATGACAAGTGACAAATAACAAATAACAAATAACAAATAACAAATAACAAATGACAAATAACAAATGACAAATGACAAATAACAAATAACAAATGACAAATGACAAATGACAAATAACAAATAACAAATAACAAATAATAAATGTCAAATGACAAGTGACAAATAACAAATAACAAATAACAAATAATAAATGACAAATGACAAGTGACAAATAACAAATAACAAATAACAAATGACAAATGACAAATAACAAATAACAAATAACAAATAACAAATAATAAATGACAAATAATAAATGACAAATGACAAATGACAAATGACAAATAACAAATAACAAATAACAAATAACAAATAACAAATAACAAATAACAAATAACAAATAACAAATGACAAATAACAAATGACAAATGACAAATGACAAATAACAAATAACAAATAACAAATAACAAATAACAAATAACAAATAACAAATAACAAATGACAAATAACAAATGACAAATGACAAATAACAAATAACAAATAATAAATAACAAATAATAAATGACAAATGACAAATAGCAAATAACAAATAACAAATAATAAATAACAAATAACAAATAACAAATAATAAATGACAAATGACAAATAACAAATAACAAATAACAAATAATAAATAACAAATAACAAATAACAAATAACAAATAACAAATAATAAATAACAAATAATAAATAACAAATAGCAAATAACAAATAACAAATAATAAATAACAAATAACAAATAACAAATAATAAATGACAAATGACAAATAACAAATAACAAATAACAAATAATAAATAACAAATAACAAATAACAAATAACAAATAATAAATGACAAATAACAAATAATAAATGACAAATAACAAATAATAAATAACAAATAATAAATGACAAATGACAAATAACAAATAACAAATAACAAATAATAAATGACAAATGACAAATAACAAATAATAAATGACAAATAACAAATAACAAATAACAAATAACAAATAACAAATAACAAATAATAAATAACAAATAATAAATGACAAATGACAAATGACAAGTGACAAATAACAAATAACAAATAACAAATGACAAATAACAAATAAAAAATAACAAATAACAAATAACAAATAATAAATAACAAATAACAAATGACAAATGACAAATGACAAATAACAAATAACAAATAACAAATAACAAATAACAAATAACAAATAATAAATAACAAATAATAAATGACAAATGACAAATAACAAATAACAAATAACAAATAACAAATAACAAATAATAAATAACAAATAATAAATGACAAATGACAAATAACAAATAACAAATAACAAATAATAAATAACAAATAACAAATAACAAATAATAAATAACAAATAACAAATAACAAATAACAAATAACAAATAATAAATAACAAATAATAAATGACAAATGACAAATAACAAATAACAAATAATAAATAACAAATAACAAATAACAAATAACAAATAACAAATAACAAATAACAAATAACAAATAACAAATAATAAATGACAAATAACAAATAACAAATAACAAATAATAAATAACAAATAACAAATAACAAATAATAAATAACAAATGACAAATAACAAATAAAAAATAACAAATAACAAATAACAAATAATAAATAACAAATAACAAATGACAAATGACAAATGACAAATAACAAATAACAAATAACAAATAACAAATAATAAATAACAAATAACAAATAACAAATAACAAATAACAAATAACAAATAATAAATGACAAATGACAAATGACAAATGACAAATAACAAATAACAAATAACAAATAACAAATAACAAATAATAAATAACAAATAACAAATAACAAATAACAAATAACAAATAACAAATAATAAATAACAAATAATAAATGACAAATGACAAATGACAAATGACAAATAACAAATAACAAATAACAAATAACAAATAACAAATAACAAATAATAAATGAAAAATAACAAATAACAAATGACAAATAACAAATGACAAATGACAAATAACAAATAACAAATAACAAATAACAAATAACAAATAACAAATAACAAATAACAAATAACAAATAACAAATAACAAATGACAAATAACAAATGACAAATGACAAATGACAAATAACAAATAACAAATAACAAATAACAAATAACAAATAACAGTATGTATGTCTACCCCTTATTATTCCCGTTTTCCAACGGGGTCGGGGATGAGATGCGATGGAAGTCTTTGAGACGATGGTTTTTACGGCCGGATGCCCTTCCTGACGCCAACCTCTTGAGAGGAGTTAATGAGAGATGAAATGAATGATGGCGAATGAAACTGGGCAAGGATGTGGAAGGAAGCGGCCGTGGCCTGTCAGAAGGTACCGTCCCAGCATTTGCCTGGTGTTGAAAATGGGAAACCACGGAAAACCATTTCAAGGACGGCCGACGGTGGGGCTCGAACCCACGCGTCTACCGAGTCAGCAGAGAGCTTGGCCCCATGATCTAATGCTGCGCTTTAGCCAGCGTCGGTAACAAATAATAAATGACAATGACAAAAAATAACAAATAACAAACAACAAATAACAAATAATAAATAACAAATAATAAATGACAATGACAAAAAATAACAAATAACAAACAACAAACAACAAATAACAAATGACAAATGACAAATGACAAATGACAAATAACAAATGACAAATGACAAATGACAAATAACAAATAACAAATGACAAATAACAAATAACAAATAACAAATAACAAATAACAAATAACAAATAACAAATAACAAATGACAAATAACAAATAACAAATAACAAATAACAAATAACAAATAACAAATAACAAATAACAAATGACAAATAACAAATAACAAATAACAAATGACAAATAACAAATAACAAATAACAAATAACAAATAACAAATAACAAATAACAAATGACAAATAACAAATAACAAATAACAAATAACAAATAACAAATGACAAATGACAAATGACAAATGACAAATAACAAATGACAAATGACAAATGACAAATGGCAAATGACAAAAAACAAATAACAAATAACAAATAACAAATGACAAATGACAAATGACAAATAACAAATAACAAATAACAAATAACAAATAACAAATAACAAATGACAAATAACAAATAACAAATAACAAATAACAAATAACAAATAACAAATAACAAATAACAAATGACAAATAACAAATAACAAATAACAAATAACAAATAACAAATAACAAATAATAAATGACAAATAACAAATAACAAATAACAAATAACAAATAACAAATAACAAATAACAAATAACAAATGACAAATAACAAATAACAAATAACAAATAACAAATAACAAATGACAAATGACAAATGACAAATGACAAATGGCAAATGACAAATAACAAATGACAAATGACAAATGACAAATGACAAATAACAAATAACAAATAACAAATAACAAATAATAAATGACAAATGACAAATAACAAATAACAAATAACAAATAACAAATAACAAATAACAAATAACAAATGACAAATAACAAATAACAAATAACAAATAACAAATAACAAATAACAAATGACAAATGACAAATGACAAATGGCAAATGACAAAAAACAAATAACAAATAACAAATAACAAATGACAAATGACAAAAAAAAAATAGAAGGCATTTAAATGGTGACGTAGTGACAATCGATACTTTCAGTTGTAGTTTGGTGACACGTAGAATGCTGAAGTTATGGATTACAGACGGCATGTGTTACTTAAAATAGAATTTCATAGTTATTCAACAGTACTTGACATGATTAGTTACAGTAGACTTCCCTGTGCTATAAAACTGCAACTGCCTAGATGTTCACAACTTGACAAACCCTACGCAGGAAAATGTATTTAAATGATCGTAAAACCTAGCACTAGTCTGAGTTGGCGTATGTTCTTATCATATTGATTCCACCGAGTTAGTACACAGAAATACTCTCAATTTTAATCGCCTAGATGGGTGGGCGTATGCACGTGTATCCGTGCGTGTATATCGTGCAGCTAAGAAAGACGATTCCGTAACTCTATTTTTGTTTCGTCATCTCGCTGTTACACAGGTAATGGTGTTCCTTGGAATGAGTTCAATCCTTCGTGAGTCTGTCCCCCGACATCATCGTCCAACTAAGGAAGAAGACCTTCAATTACACTAGTATGGGTATCAGTAACAGTGTGATAATACGTATATTTTAGAATTATGATGGGTGTTGTCGTATAACATCAAATACAAACCAGGAAAAAAAGTCCAGTCATGGCTAACATCTGGGAAAAGTATTAGTTCCGTATTAGCTGTAATTTGGTCTGATTGATCTGTCGGTGGCCATGTAAGACCGCATCCTTGACTGAAGAGGTGCTCCACTGCACGACTGAGTGAAAGGCTGAGGTCAGCACGGTTAATGAAGTGATCTCTGTTCATTTTCACGCTGGCAGGGGTAGTATCAGCCTCAATTCAAGGCTTTGGTCACTCACGCTACAGGTAAAACCCCGATAATAGGCTACGCTTGCAAGAGACCACGTGTCAAGGAACATTGTTGTAATGATTGTAAGGGTCAAGGTGTAACGCGTTGCAAGTTACATCGTCACTACAGTAAGAGCCTTCCCTATAGCACCGATGATTTCTTGGTCCGTGTGACCAGCGGTTACGGTGGCATCTAGTAGCCAAGTTCACAGCTAGGTGTCGTTGACGGTAGAATTTGGTAGCAAAAGGAGGAACTACTTGAAATTGATCGCCTGCAGTCCTTACCTGAATTACAGATAACACACACTAATTCAGCCATCACAATTAACACCGGTTATCAGACAGATAGCTTACCACGGTGGGTGAGTGGTCAACGTGTCGGTGTACTAACCCCAAGCTAGCAGGTTTGCTCCTGGCTGTGGTAAGTGATTTTTAAAAGGCGGCAAAAATTACGACACCATGTCATACGATGCTGGCATGTCAAAGAACCCATTTGAATTCAGTAGGCCGTGTTCATAATGGCAAAATTAATCTCGGGTGTTTCCGCCAACACAAAGTTCCTCATTTTTCTACTAGAAAGCGCTATATTGTTCAAGGAGCTTAGATATCTAACCTCCTTGATTTCATAGTGCTTCAAGGAACAACGAAATTCGACGTACAGGTTATGCTTTGGGTGTTAAATAACAAAGCTTGCACCCGGCACCTGAGGCCATACGGTATTATTATTATTATTATTATTATTATTATTATTATTATTATTATTATTATTATTATTATTATCATCAGACAGATTCTACACACACCCAAAGTAGTTTCAAAATTCAAATATCTTGGAGTTACTCTTCAAACAACACTGATATCATTCAACATTCATGTGAAAGAAAGATCAACAGCAGCGATAAGAGCAATTTACCACATTCCACAGCCTCAAAAACTCTCAATAAAAACGGCTATGATATTATTTAAAACGGACATAGCACCAATAGCGACTTACGGAATCCACATAATTTGGGACAAACTAAAAGAAAACGACCTATTAACATTAGAGAAAGTCAAAGCCCGCTAAATGAAAAGAGTCTGGGGCATCAGAAAGACAGCGCTGTCCAGACTGACTTATGTATTCACAAAAGAAATGTTCTTCATAGAAGGCATTAGACTGTAGATGCTACTGCCGCGCACCGAGGCCTATGAGAGTGCCCTTCAAATACTAAAAGAAAAGCAAAACGCTATCTGGAATGATTTCTACTCAACTGACGCAATAATGACTGACGAATGGAAACAGGCAAACTATGAACTCCGACACGTAATGACACGATACGCTACACATGGCTTTCACTACAAGTTCTGCCAAAACAAGAGATTCCACCAACCAACTGAAGAATGTGTGTGTGATCTATGCAGTGAATGCTGTTCTCCATATCATGCAAAATATTGCCGACAAAGATATATATCAATAACCCAATTGGGAATGGAATAATGTACAGTAGGTTACTCAGTTGTCGCCTCCATAGCGTAGCGGTCAGCATTGTTAGCTGCCGCCCCGGAGGTCCTGGGTTCGATTCCCGGCTCTGCCACGAAATTTGAAAAGTGGTATGAGGACTGGGTGGCCCAAATGAGTAGAGGGGGTTCGATTCTCACCTCAGCCATCCTCGATGTGGTTTTCCGTGGTTTCCCACTTCGTCTTAGGGCAAATGCCGGGATGGTTCTTACTGTAAAGCCACGGCCGCCTCCATCCCATTTCCTTGCCTAACCGTCCCACTCTTCCCATCCCTTCAACAGAACCCCTGTTTGCTTTGCAGGTGAGGCCGCCTGGGCGTAGTGCTGGTCACACACCCCAGTTGTATCCCCGACTCAGAGTCTCAAGCTCCAGGACACTACCCTCAGTGGCGGTAGAGGTGGGATTCCTCGCTTAGCCCGTGGGAAAAGCCAACCCTGGAGGATAAAACGATAGCGAAAAGGTTACTCTGTTTTGTATTTTGCACATTGTGCGCTTTTTCAATAATAATAATAATAATAATTATTATTATTATTATTATAAAAGTACACGGGGCTACATGACCGCATTGTCGCACCCCGTAAACTGAGGAACCAAGATTATTTCCATTTGTTTTATATTAAATGTTAAACCCACAAACTCTATGTATACTGTATCTTACTAGAGCTTTACACTCAAAGTAAGTGAGGATGCGACACTAGAGTAAACTGTGTTCGAGTCTATCACTAATTACCTCTCACGTGGGACCTTGGCCGTGTATTACACATAACTAAAGTGATTGATTGAATGCTAAATTGATTGATTAGTCTCCTAGTTACTGCAACATCACGAACATGTTACAGCATCGTCCCCGTGGGCAGTGTCAGTTGACTCATTCAGTTTTGGTATCGTAAGCACTTGGAACTTCTCAGAGATGCGTTGCTAAGAGTTACTCTAAGGCAGGTGTTCTTAACCGGGTGCTCGCGAACAACAACTCCCCTGTGAACTACTCTTCAATTCTACTTTTGTTGCACAAACTTGAATAATAGTGCTTTCATTAAAGAAATATTATTATCTTAATTTACAGTAAAAATTATTGGACATCCCTGTTTTATGAGTAACAGGAAAGATGATGATTCTTCTGCTCGAGTCTAAGCTGCATGAACCTGAGAGGAATGTGCATCGCGGACTCTAAGTAGTGGTGTTGACGAGTGATGAGGTTTCTCGGTTCGTGCATAGTACAGAACCAAATACATTGGTCGGTGACTCACTCAGTCATTCCTAACACCACAGTGGTTTGAGCAACGGCCGAATGTTAGCAGTATTGGAATAGAAAGGAATACCATATATCACGGTGGGCTGTTGACAGATCCTTCTCTTCACGCCGGACCCTTCCCTGCTCTTTCTCCTCTCTCCGCAAGTTCATAGAGCTTGGACTCGAGCAGTACTCGACTCTCCACACGTAAATGATCTTATGTGCATGAGTCATGCAAGCAGTTGCAGCATGCCTGGCCAGCGGTGAATGGCTAGGTATTTCAGCACTTCTGAGGGAGAGAGAGAGACGGGAAGAGGAATGAGAGGCGCATTCTTGTTGCATTATTATTATTATTATTATTATTATTATTATTATCGTGTTGGAAGCCATTTGTCAGTGTTTTCTTAGTAACAGAACTCTAATGTCTTTATTTATTTATTTATTTATTTAATTATTTTATTAATAAAGGGATGCACTCAGCCTCGTGAGGGCAATTGAGTAGTTGCATGACAGTAAGGCAACCCTGAGGTCACGAAAACCAAGATTAACAGCCGAGGGGACCCGATGCGCAAACCACGCGTCACCCCAATATCAGCAGGCCAAATGGCTGGGCAGCAATCGTTTGGTAGGCCTAGGCCCTTCGTGGGCTGTCATGCCATGGTATTTTTAGCCTATTTTCAATTTTGAAAAAATAGGCTTATGAGATCACCTTTTGTCCGTGTGTGTGTGCGTGTGTGTGTGTGTGATTCGTGTGTGTGTCCCCCCCTAATAAAATCTAAACGGCAGGAGCGATTTCAATGAAACTCGGAAAGTTCATAGCACTATTCCCGGCGACCTCGACCGGGCCCTTCAAATTTTGTTACGACTCACCAATCCAACATGGCGGCTGTGCGGAATATTTCACCAGCATTCAATATCTCCGAAACTATTACCGATATTACCCTGACATTTTCTATGGTGATAGAGGGAACTACTATAAGTTCACTTATGTGACTTTTGAAAACCAGGTAACTACAAAACGAACATGGTGGCCAAGCGAATTTGCGAATTTTAAATAGAAGTTTCTCGCGATTTGACCAACCAAACGCAATGAAACTTGGAACAGTATATGTTTATATACATTGTAATGCACCGACATCTAACTTCGTTCAATTGTTTACATAATCACAAGATGGCGGATGTGCGAAATATTTCACCGGCATTCTATATCTCTGAAACTATTAGCGGTATCTCCCTAAATTTTGTACGGAGATAAAGGGCACTACTGGAAGTCCATCTATAAGATTTTCAAAAACCGGTTAACTACAAAACGAACATGGCGGCCAAGCGAATTTGAACATTTTAAATAGACCTTTCTCGCGATTTAATGTACCAAGCGCACTGAAACCTGGTACAGGAAATATGTATACACATTGTAATCCACTGGTATCTAATTTAGTTCAATTGTTTACATAACCTCAAGATGGCGGCAGTGCGAATTTTAAAATTAAGTTTTTATTTCTTGTGATGTAGTCATGCGATCGAAGTGAAAGTTTGAATAATGAACCTACGCAATAATTTTTCTTTAATGGTACATGACTCTATGGCCTCTACATTTAACAATCCAACATGGCGACCATCCGAAATAGACGATACTGAATATCTACGAATCTATTTTAGCAATCAAACTGCATTTTTTAATGTTCATAGGGGCTATGAACTTAAGTTCACCTATAGGACTTTAAATAACCTGGTGATCAGAAATCCAACATGGCGGTGACGCGAATTATAAACATTCACATGGACGTTTCTCGCAATTTAACCATCCGCGTGCAGTGAAACTTGGTACAGTAAATCCTTATACGAATGTTAATCCACTGGCATCTAATTTATTTCAATTGTTTCCATAACCTCAAGATGGCAGCTGTGAAAAAATTTTAAATCTCCTTGTTTTTTCTTGTGTCCTAATTATGCGATTGAAGTTTGAATACTACACGTTCACAATAATCTGCATGTAACAGTACATAACTCTAGGACCTACATATATAAAATCCAACATGGCGACCATCCGAAATATTTAGTCGGTTCTCAATATCTACGAATCTATTACAGCAATCAAACTGAAATTGTGTATGTTAAATAGTGGAAATTAACATAAGTAGGATATATGAAAATAGGCTGTATAGTTCTTCACGGAACTACTTGTTTATTTTTAGCCTATTTTCAATTTTGAAAAAATAGACTTATGAAATCACCTTTTGTTCATGTGTGTGTGTGCGTGTGTGTGTGTGTGATTCGTGTGTGTGTCCCCCCCCTAATAAAATCTAAACGGCAGGAGCGATTTCAATGAAACTCGGAAAGTTCATAGTACTATTCCCGGCGACCTCGACCGTGCCCTTCAAATTTTGTTACGACTCACCAATCCAACATGGCGGCTGTGCGAAATATTTCACCAGCATTCAATATCTCCGAAACTATTACCGATATTACCCTGACATTTTCTATGGTGATAGAGGAAACTGCTATAAGTTCACTTATGTGACTTTTCAAAACCTGGTAATTACAAAACCAACATGGAGACCAAGCGAATTTGCGACTTTTAAATAGACGTTTCTCGTGATTTGACCAACCAAACGCAATGAAACTTGATACAGTATATGTTTATATATATTGTAATGCACCGACATCTAACTTCGTTCAATTGTTTACATAATCACAAGATGGCGGATGTGCGAAATATTTCACCGGCATTCTATATCTCTGAAACTATTAGCGGTATCTCCCTAAAATTTTGTACGGAGATAAAGGACACTACTGGAAGTCCATCTATAAGACTTTCAAAAACCGGTTAAATACAAAACGAACATGGCGGCCAAGCGAATTTGAAAATTTTAAATAGACCTTTCTCGCGATTTAATGTTCCAAGCGCACTGAAACCTGGTACAGGAAATATTTATACACATTGTAATCCACTGGTATCTAATTTAGTTCAATTGTTTACATAACCTCAAGATGGCGGCAGTGCGAATTTTAAAATTAAGTTTTTATTTCTTGTGATGTAGTCATGCGATCGAAGTGAAAGTTTGAATAATGAAACTACGCAATAATTTTCCTTTAATGGTACATGACTCTATGGCCTATACATTTAACAATCCAACATGGTGACCATCCGAAATATTTAGACGATACTGAATATCTACGTATCTATTTTAGCAATCAAACTGCATTTTTTAATGTTCATAGGGGCTATGAACTTAAGTTCACCTATAGGACTTTAAATAACCTGGTGATCACAAATCCAACATGGCGGTGACGCGAATTATAAATATTCACATGAACGTTTCTCGCAATTTAACCATCCGAGTGCAGTGAAACTTGGTACAGTAAATCCTTATACGAATGTTAATCCACTGGCATCTAATTTATTTCAATTGTTTCCATAACCTCCAGATGGCAGCTGTGAAAAATTTTAAAATCTCCTTGTTTTTTCTTGTGTCCTAATTTTGCGATTGAAGTTTGAATACTACACGTTCACAATAATCTGCATGTAACAGTACATAACTCTAGGACCACATATATAAAATCCAACATGGCGACCATCCGAAATATTTAGTCGGTTCTTAATATCTACAAATCTATTACAGCAATCAAACAGAAATTGTGTATGTTGATAGTGGCAATTATCATAAGTAGGATATATGAAAATAGGCTGTATAGTTCTTCACAGAACTTCTTGTTTATTTATTGATATCAAGAAATTTATTCAGGATTAGGGAACCACCCATATTAATTGGATACAATCGAGTTGACCGACTGCAAAACATTAAATTTCGATTCTTCTTCTTCTTGTTCCATATAGGCCAACTACGGACCACGATATTCAACATTTTTTCTTGGAGTGGGTCTTGATGTTTGCCCAGTAGTCACGCATCCTCTGGCTGTGTTGTTCCTTTCTCTCCTTTGTCCAGAGGGCACCTGTCTTCTTCCTTGGGGGATTTTCCTGGAACTTCATTTGCTTTAATTTACGCCCGAGAGACGATCGATCTTTTATGTCTTTTTCCGTAACTCCCAGTTTCTGCAGATCTTTGTGCACGTCTGTCAGCCATGGTCTTCCTTCTTTGCCAGTATGTTTCGATTATTCTTATTATTACATTTAATAGTGATCGTCTACTTGGTATGGCATAACGGTGGTGCAAAATTTTAGGTTACTTGGTTAGAAACGCTCTACCAAATTCCAAAGTTCGCCGCTAGGCAATAGCGACAGTAGCATCTGGTGGCCGAAGTTGAAACTACTTGAAATTGTACTTGTTGGGAGTCCACGGGCGTTCAGTTAAAATACCCTGCTTTGGCCATTCGGCTGCAATTATAATAAAGGTGGTCCTCACAGTCCCTAAACTGTTTAGAACGCCTGCTCTAAGGCCTCCTTTCTGTGGCATTTATTACACAGCGTCATTTTAACGTTCATCGACTAAATGTGTGTCTTACTTAATCTTTAGTTTTGAATCGTATATACTCGTATTTAATTTGTATTCTTCCTGCATCAGTTATAGGCAGCCACGAGGTCAAAACGAACCAAACCATGTTGTAATTCCTTGACCGTGAAAGCCAATATACCACCTTTATGTCTTACTGTGTAGGTATTTTAAAATGTACATCTGAATAAATGAAAATCTAATTTAAATGTAAAATTTGGGTTATTTGGTGCATTGACAAGCATAATGCATTGTTCCTGAACATAGAAATTGATCCCTTCGGAGCTGCAATGACAGTTGTATCTGTGAATGTTTTAGGAAGACCGAACTATTCGCAGATGTCAGCAAAAGATATGGGATTGGTCTCTCTAACTCCTATTATTCCAATTATTGTGATGGAACACTATTTTTAAACTCGGTCTACTCTAACGTCGGTTCGTTGATTTGCCTCTTCTAAACATCCACTTTCTCAGGCTGTCTTTCATGTGTCTCAAAACAGATGGCTGGGTCTATAAGTAAAGCCCTGCACGGATGCGGATATCAGTGGATAAACTCGCGGATATCCGCAATTTGTTTTCGCCACGCGGATATAGTTTGCATGGCGGTGTGGATAGCGGATAAGCTGCGGATAATGTTTGGAGTAAATTTGCGGATAGGTATTAGAATACAATCCGAACTTGCTTAAGCTTAATATCATTACATAACATATTTTTCCATTATGTTTTTTTTTTTCATGATGTTAATCTCATTCAAATTATGTCATTAAGCATAATTAACACTCCGAACAGGAAAGGGCAATCCTGGCTGTATAACATTCATTTTAAACATAGCACATGACATACAAAGCCTAAGAGAACGACCTTTTCCTCAAATGTCTAAATATGTTTCTTTAGTAATTTATGCTTTATCTAATTAAAAAAGTGAGAGTCAGTCGGAAAGACTAGACTTTGTATCATTTTAAATGCTACAAATGCTGAAAAATGCTAGGAATGCTGGAGGCTTCTCGCTTCGCTCCAAGCCAAAGACTCTTGACATGTTAGAAAATTATCTGCATAATACTTATCTTGCTTATCTTGTTTCAAATTACTCGCAAAGGGCATGTGCAAACCAAGGGCAAAGCAAGGTCCAGCGTGGGGGACGCCACACGCTCAGCAGAGCGCGCGGGGACTTGCCCCTTCCATCCAGTCTAAAAACACTTACAGTGGGCGATGTATTGAAGATAGAGATATGCTCTCGCGGACTTTTTTGTAGAACTTTTCATGCTGACCAATTCTTACGCTCATAGTATATTGATATTTTTAACGGTTTGCCCAGCGTAAGCTTACGAAGCGCACGGACGCCAAGTTTGTTTTCGACTTTTTCACGGAAATCGTTACTGCTTGGCTTCCTTTGATCATACATAAATTATGTTCTACAGCATCTTTCCTCGAGATATCCTTTATAGAATGGTGAAAACCGCATCAAAATCCATCCTGTGGTTCTCGAGATTACCCGTGACATCCAAGAGTCGGGGATTTTTGTCTTATACTAACGAAGTAGAGATTGTCGGGGTACACATGTACTGTTACGTCACACACCTCAGTGCATCTGTCCGTCCGTCACCGTAACGTAACGCCAGACCCAAGCGTAACGACGAAGTCGACAAGATCATTTAAAATGATAAAATATTATTGTAATGCCAGTAGATTCGGATAACAAACGTGGGAATACGGGAAAATGTCATGCGGCGCGGATGCGGATAAGAGTCGTGCGGAGGCAGGGCAGATGCGGATAACGTTTTGTTTATCCACCTATAGATGAGTTAGGCATGGACGCAAAGATATCTATCCGCTTAGAGCACCTCCTGGTGTAGCAACGGGCATTCTTGGCTGTCGCCTCGGACGTATGGGTCAATTCCCTGCTCATTTATTTATTTATTTATTTATTTATTTATTTATAAAGAATTATGCATCATATTGATGTGGACTAGAAAAAAAATGCTCTTTGAATTACATCTTACGATATACAGGGGGCATTATTGGTGCAATAGCCTATAACTCACCCCCAAAGGGGATATTTGCATGAGTAGTCTATGTAAAAGGTTCGTAATAACTAGGGCTCGGATTTCTAGGTAAATAAATATTTTTTTTATGTAGATACATATTTTAAGCATTTTTCTATAAATACATAAATTCCTGCTTTTCACTTATTAACACATAAGAAGACATAATATTTACATATTTAAAAATCAGTATGCTAGATCTTTTAGTTTATTGCATTTTTAGCCTATTTTCAATTTTGAAAAAATAGGCTTATGAGATCACCTTTTGTCCGTGTGTGTGTGCGTGTGTGTGTGTATGTGTGTGATTCGTGTGTGTGTGCCCCCCCCCCCCTAATAAAATCTAAACGACTTGAGCGATTTCAATGAAACTCGGTAAGTTCATAGCACTATTCCGGGCGACTCCGACCGTGCCCTTTAGATTTTGTTACGTCTCACCAATTCAACATGGCGGCTGTGTTAAATATTTCACCAGAATTCAATATCTCCGAAACTGTTACCGATATCACTCTAGAATTTTGTATTGTGACAGAGGGAACTGCTAGAAGTTCACTCATGTGACCTTTGAAAATCTGGTAACTACAAAACCTACATGGTGGCCAAGCGAATTTGCGACTTTTAAATAGACGTTTCTCGCGTGTTAACCAACCAAACGCAATGAAACTTGGTACAGTATATGTTTATACACATTGTAATCCACCGACATCTAACTTCGTTCAATTGTTTACATAACCTCAATATGGCGGTTGTGCGAAATATTTCACCGGCATTCTATATCTCTGAAACTATTACCGGTATCACCCTAAAATTTTGCACGGAGATAAAGCGCACTACTGGAAGTTCATCTATGAGAATTTCAAAAACCGGTGAACTACAAAACGAACATGGCGGCCAAGCGAATTTTAAAGTTTTAAATAGACTTTTCTCGCGATTTAATGATCCAAACGCAATGAAACTTAGTACAGCAAATGTTTATATACATTGTAATGCACTGGTATGTAATTTAGTTCAATTATTTACATAACCTCAAAATGGCGGCTGTGCGATTTTTTTAAATTAAGTTTTTGTTTCTTGTGTCGTAATCATGAGATCGAAATGAAAGTTTTAATAATGAACCTACGCAATAATTTTCCTTTAAAGGTGCATGACTCTAAGGACTGTACATATAACAATCCAACATGGCGACTATAAGAAATATTTAGACGGTTGTCAATATCTACGAATCTATTACAGCAATCAAACTGAATTTTTTAATGTTCATAGGGGCTATGGACATAAGTTCACCTATAGGACTTTCAAGAACCTGATGATCACAAATCCAACATGGCGGCGGAGCGAATTATAAATATTTACATGGTCGTTTCTCGCAATTTAACCATCCGAGTGCAGTGACACATGGTACAGTAAATACTTATATAAATGTTATTCCACTGCCATCTAATGTTATTCAATTGTTTCCATAACCACAAGATAGCATTTGTGCGAAATTTTAAAATCTCGTCTTTACTTCTTGTGTACTAATCATGCGATTGAAGTTTGAATACTACACGTACACAATAATCTTCATGTAACAGTACATAACTCTAAGCCCTACATATATAAAAGTCCAACTTGGCGACCACCCGAAATATTTAGACGGTTTTCAATATCTACGAATCTATTACAGCAATCAAACTGAAATTTAGTTTGTTGGCAATTTACATCAGTAGTAGGGGAAGGGTGGGCATAGTGGCCACGGCGGGCATAGTTGCCACAGGCTATTTTTCTACTGTACAGTGCTGCTACCTGGCTGCGAGCGCCTCAACTACTCCACTAGACCACCATTAGTGTTGTGTTGAGCCTTGAAGTTGATCAGATTACACTTTCAGAAATTGTCATCAATTTTGTTGTTTTTCAAGTTGCTGATGTAAGGTAAGTGTACTGCATTAACTATTATAACTAGGTATATGATTCTAGTATGTATTGATGACAGTCATACCTGAAACAAGTGTGATTTAAACTTCAAGTTCATCTTTGAAAGTAAGACCTGGTGTACCTGGTTGGGCCTGCAGAGTCACATTCACATAATGGCGTAAGAAAGGGCAAAGTAGCCACGGCCATGGCCACTTTGCCCGACACTACATATTATATTTGTTTAGTAAAATATTTATATGAAGCCTGGACCAATCAAAGTTTGTGCTTTTAAATGGGATACTTATTGAACGTTTTAAACATCTCCTTGCATGAGCAGGGTGGTAGCTCAATCGGTTAAACGCCGGCCTTCGGAATCGTGACATGCTGATGGTTCCAGGATCGAGCCCCGCTGGGCTGAGGTGATAAAGAGGTGATGAAGAATAAAGATATTCAGGAGAAAAGGAAATTTAAAGTGGCAAAACGTGCTTTGTTCACTAAAGGAGATAGTAACTCCGATAGTGCCAAGAGTGATACAAATTACCTTTACTGCCAGGACTTATATTCAAAGTCCAAAAGCAATGAAGGGTGGATCAGATGCTCTATTTGCCTGATATGGGTACACGAGGATTGTGCTGGGTGTGATGAGGAAGACAATGAATTCATATGTGAAATGTGCAATTAAACAAAAAATAGGCTAAACACAATATCCATAAAATGTTTTGAAGCATTTCAACTTTTGTATTTTTTATTGTACTCAATAAAAATTTGGAAATTAGTTTTATAAAATGATAGGGACCCTTATACATGTGTGGAGATTTATAAGAATACTTTAATTTGTAAAAAAATATGCTCATACATTTTTGTTAAATGCATTTGCAGTGTTATTTGTAACAACGAGTATAGTGGCCATTTTGCCCTACCCCATAGGGCAAAGTGGCCATTTGGTAGATGTTTGAAAAAACTTTTTTTTTCAGAAAGTAACTAAGATATAGTTAAAATGATTTGTTTAAAGATACATAACTAAATAAACTAGAGTATGGCCAATTTTCATTTGTTTTTAACAATTTTAACTTGTTGAAAACAATGTTTTCCCGTTAGCGTGGCCACTATGCCCACCCTTCCCCTATATATGAAAATAGGCTGTATAGTTCTTCACGGAACGACTTGTTTTGTTTGTGTTACTTCAACGGGGAAGAACCTGTGAGCTATCTAAACTTCATGCAGAGCGTATGTCAGCTTGCAACTGTGTTATTCTTAACTTGTCGCCCCGTGCCACTCACTGTGGAAGCCGGGAATTTCCTTGTCCATAGCCATATTGCACCACGTGCTAGACCTCCCCTCTCCCAGCTACCTGGAACCAGTGTCACTCACATGCAGTTCATTTCTAGCAATGTGAAGTGTATGGCAGATCTACGATGCCTCAAGTAAAAACAACTACAAGTTATCGTATGTGGCAGAATTTAAAAATAATTTTACTTCTGATGGGGGCGTTCTGTTCTGCCAACCATTTGGGAAAGCAATCATGGCTGAACAGCGATCTCAAGTTACACAACACCTCAAGGGCAAGAAACACATTGCCACAGTTCCCCACACTGCCACTTCCACACACTGCAAAAAGTACTGACACTTCCCCACAGCCCTTGGACGTGGCTACGTGTTTAATGACTCAGAAATAATCTCGACTGACATTTCCACACACATCTCCTCCCTCCCCCAAGGCTACTATGAAAACGATCAAGTTGAAATTTGTCCTACTGTTGTTTAGCACTTTTAATATCTCTGGAATCACATATTAAAATCTTTAACTACTGAACTACTGTATAAGGTTTGAGGCAAAAATGTTTAATACTCTTCAGCTATTATGAGTACGAGTACAAGACCTAGAACATTAAAAATGAGAAATTCCCAAAGGCTCCTCCCCATAGAAGCCTTTGAAGTATAAGTATAGCGTAACATCTTCCCCTGATATTTAACAGCTGTATAGTACAGCACACTTTAAACATGTATAGTGCAAGTAGATAAACTATATATTTGTTTCGTTTACACTGCATTTTGCACGCCACCACGCAACAAAAACAGACAAAAAAAATACAAAAATACAAAACAACTGACGAAGCCTAGGAAGCTGATTTTAAACACGCCAAAATGATAACAGCACCGAAATGATCGGTTTTGTTATTATTTTGCCAGTCCACAGCCTGGAATCACACTAAATCACAATTATATTTTTGAGACCGTGGTAATGAAGTACATAGACCGAGCGCTTTTCTTCACTCCAAAGGAGTATTATGTTAAGGTGCATTGTCACTGGTGTGGCTGTAACGATGATCGCTGAAGCCTATGGCCTTAGGAGGGCGGGGGGAGATGTGTGTGGAAATGTCAGTCGAGATTATTTCTGAGTCATTAAACAGGTAGCCGCGTCCAAGGGCTGTGTGGAAGTCTCAGTATTTTGGGCAGTGTGTGAAAGTGTCAGTGTGGGGAACTGTCATGTAATCTTTGGTACAAACCACATCTTCTAACTCCCTCTGGTTTAGGAGCTTGAGTTTTGTGAATCATACACCTTAGAGCAGGCTGTTCTAGCCGAGCAGCTCGCCCGTGAGCAGCGGAGTACTCGCCGCCTTGCGTGAGTAAACCTGCAATATGCAATACAGCTCTGCTGTGGGGGGCTGCCGTCACTTCGCGGTGGATACATCAGGATTGGCTGGAAGCCCATGTACTTGTGCTATGACCTTCGCTCAGAGACATATTGGCTCTCCCCCCCCCCCTCCCCCCCCCCCCCCGTCCCTCTCTAACCGTGCTCCGAGCATCATTGCTGAGAACTCGCGTGTATGCATACTAAAACTCGTGGATTAGGAACAGCCTGCCTTAGAGTATTATACAATGGATACTAGAACCTTCAAGTTTAAGCAGGCATCAATAAAAGGCATGGACTATCAATGAAGCTGTACCAATCTCTTTTTTTTTTCTGAAATATCATATGAGGGGTCTAGATGCAAAACCGGCTATCTCCACTTTTTTGTGAAAATGAGCTATGGTTGGAGTACCATTCTCCGAGACGTTTGTGATCTGTTTATAAACTTGTTTGGTTGCAAATCCGGCTATATCCCCTTCAAAAATAGGGTGAAAAATAGGGGTTAGTTGCAAACCCGGCAATCTCCGTACGGCGTTGAGGTGCAGAACCGGCTATCTCCATGGCTCAAAATGACTCAACAAAACCACGCTTTCCTGTGGCATTATGATGACATGTTTGTGACATTAGCGCTCCTACGGCCATAAGCGTCAACAGATAGCAGTTAAGTACAGTCGAGTTGGCAGTCTAGAGTAAGGTGTGTGGATTTTTGTTGTTATGAGCTAGGAAGCAACGTGTGAAGTTTGTTGGGACAGTAACGACCTGATTGTAATTACTGTGTCTAATAATAACAGAAAAAGGTCATGGAGATCAATGCCGAACCCGTTTCACCAACCAAGGCAAGAAAGAGGCAAAGGCAACAGGAGAAATGGAAGAGGAATATCGCAAAGCAAAAGAGGTTAGTGTCTTTTATAGCATACTTTGATTTACGGTGTGCATAGTGTCACCGTTGTTTGAAACTATTTTCGGTAGACTTAAAATATGACACCAAAGTAAGAAATGGAATCTGTAAAAGATGGTTTGTGTCTGTCCATAGGTATGGTGCCACATTCCCGCCCTCCATTCCTGAGTGCGGACATTCGACCCATGCTTATCGCTGCTCGACCCTAACAATATGCGAGATCACCGATTTTCATAAGCTGTTCTATGCTACACAGGATAAACAGATGCAAGATGCATTCCTAGCACGGTACTGCAGAAGTGCCGTCTGCAAGCGTAGGCGCGCCAAAAATGAAACCCGTGCTCCAAAAGTGTCAACAATACAGTGTTATGTTAGGAATGGACGAAATGAACACGTGCATGTCTGTCAAGCAGCATTCTTAAAAATACTACACATTACAAAACACAGACTGCAGTTTGTCACTAAAAATTGTACAGCAACAGGGAATTCACCAAAAGAAAGAAGAGGAGGAGATCACACCAGCCACAGGTATCGCAACAAGAGGGAATCGGTGGTAAGCTTTATAAGGAAATTTACGTGTGTAGGTGCACATTATACGAGATCGGCAACAAATGTCAGACGATACTTACCATCCGATTTGAATATCAGAAGGATGTGGCGGATGTATAACAGCGAAACACAACAAACAACTTTAAAAGTCAAGGAATCTTTTTTCCGGGGTGTGTTCAATAGATCTTTCAATCTGGGCTTCGGAACCCCTCGTACTGATGTATGTTCCACCTGCTTGAGTTTAGATGAAAAAATTAAAAGTGAGGTAGATTCAGCCAAGAAAAGTGAACTTTGTATTGAAAAACGCGTTCATAGTTTACGAGCAAAGGCGTTTTATTCATTACTTCGAGAGAGGACGAATACTCTCCTCATCTTGAGCTTTGACTGTCAGCAAAATCAGGTTTTGCCTAAGTTACCTGATCAGTCCGCTTACTACAGCCGGCAATTGTATATTTACAACCTGTGCTTTGTACAAGGTTCTTGTAGGGAAAAGGAGACAGTGGATAAGACTTTTATGTACACATGGACAGAAAACGAGTATCACAAGGGCTCCAGTGAGATCGCCTCTGCCGTCTATCACAGACTCACCAATACGGACTTCTCTGGCATAGAAACACTGCGATTAGTATGCGACGGGTGTGGGGGGCAGAATAAGAATCGCATCATCATCGCAGCGTGAGCTACATGGTTTCTGAATGCACCCCGTACACTGACGTCCATCGAAGTGATATACCCAGTAACAGGACATTCCTTTTTGCCTAGTGATCGAGTGTTTGGCAGAATCGAGCAGGTATTAAGAAAAAGGGAAACTGTCACAAATCCGACTGAGTATAAAAACATTTTTGAAAGATTTGGGACCGTTATTGAAATGGGAAATGACTGCCTAGTCTCTGACTGGAAGACAGAAGCAAATAAGGTGTTCAAAATCACTGGCTCGTGGCACTTCAAATTTAATGTTAGTAAGCGTTTCATTCTAACAAGGTCCAATTCACATCCCATGAATAACGTGTTAGTCCGTGGAGAGCCTTATTACAGGACTGATGTATGCGTGGCAAAAAGTGTTTGTAAGCCAGGCAAGAATGTGGGAATGATTAATCCAGCCGTAATCAGGAAGGGTGTTGAAGTTAACCCTTTGAAATTACGGGACGTTACTAAATTGCTTGCTAAACACTACGGTGACCAATGGAAAACCCTCAAAGACCTACAATTTTTCGCCGACTTGATCGAGATCAAGCAAGATGAAGCAAACCATGATGAAGGAACCGAGGGACTTATTGAAGAATATGGCTTGGAGGAAACTGAGCATCTCATTGTTTAAACACCTTTGTTGTGGAAAATTGTACTATATCATAATTCCATGGAATAGACCGAAAATACTTTTCTCTCCAGTGTTAATATTCTTATTTCACCATTTTCAATCCCGATTCCATATATTCTGGCAAAACAATCGATGCTATACTTGTATTTTCAATGGGTGAGATGCAAAACCGGCAATCTCCAATTTTTATTGCCCCCCTATTAATATGTTATCATATATTCTAGTTCGTTCATGCACTTAATGTCATTTATAAATCAAACAATACATTATAGAGCAATAACCATAATATTATATCACTTAGTTACTGAGGTATAAGAAATTCGTCTCTCCTGTAAAATTAGAGTCAGTGGAGATAGCCGGTTTTGCATCTAGACCCCTCATATCTTTGATCAGAAACAATTTTTATCGATGGCTATTGGACATTACAAATCACTTAAACATTTTAATAGCCTTCTAGGTGGGTGTCCTTGAAATGGTGGGGATCAACAGCTCCAATCTTGATATGCCTGTTTATGTTGTCAACGTCTGGTTAGCAGCCTATCATTACCACATCCATCAAGTGCATTCAGAAATATTACACACTGACATAGCACTATGCAACTCAACATGTTGAAGGAGTGAAACATTAGTCTAACAAGTAATCTACCTGGCGGCTTCAGTGGCGTAGTCAGTAGCATGCCCAAGATCGCGGGTTCAAACCCGGACGAAGTCGTCGGATTTTTTTAGAGTGTTATATATCCTTCAGTATGCCATCTTTCGGAGGGGAAGTAAAGCCGGTGGGCACTAGTCATATATTTATGGCATGTAATAGATCCTTCCACTAACTAAACTTGTGTAAAACATATTCGTAGGTTAGGTTTGATTAATGCTCTTAAGTTCTAACTTTCTACACCAGACCCTGGTTGCGATGGCATCTAGTAATAGCTAGGTTCACAGTTAGGTGTCGTGGACGGTAGCATTTGGTAGCAGTCTGCAGTCCTTACTCAAATTAAAATAAAAACAGATAACACACACTAATACAGTCATCACAATTAACACCGGTTATTAGACAGATTCTACACACACCCAAAGTACACAGGGCTTCATGACCGCGTTGTCGCAGCTCTTAAACTGAGGAACCAACCAACCAAGTAATCACTCGAACTCGCTGAAACTTGGAACAAATGTTTGTTAATCACATCTAGGAAATCTACAGTGACTAATGCATGTAATTTAACTGAAATTATATCGAGTTAGATAAAGGAGGGCAAATGGATGTCATTTTTACAGATTTCGAGAAATCCTTCGACACAATAAACCATGATATCCTTCTTAACAAATTGTGTATTTTGGGATTCTCCCACCCTTTACTCCAATTATTCAGTTCCTACCTCAGAAACAGGAAGTAATTTGTCTTGTTCCAGAAAGTTGTCTCAATTGAATACATGGTTCATTCCGGAATACCAGAAGGCTCAAATCTTGGACCTCTGATTTTTTTAGCAATGATAAACGATTTGCCACGTCGTATAGTACACGCAAATAGTATTTTATATGCAGATGGCTTCAACATTTTTAAATCAATTTATTCCACTAATGACTATACTCTACTACAATATGACCTAATCAACACAAATGGAGTATAGAAAACAAATTATACTTGAACGTACCTAAGTGTGTTGTCATGACCTTTACACGTAAGAAGTACCCAATCACATTTGTTTATGGAATTGTACCTCAGTCATTCCAAGCAGTAAGCGAGAAGAAAGATCTAGGAATCCTGTTTGACCGAGAGCTTGCCATGTTCAAAAGACAGTCGGGGACGCTTATCGCATGTTAGGGTTTATAATAAGAAACACTAAGCCATTCATTAGGACCAGTACCTGCATAAAACTTTATATTGCTATGGTGAGATCCAAGCTAGAGTACGCCAGCCAAGTATGGAGTCCCTGACAGAAAACCTGCATTAAATCCATTGAGCAAGTTCAAAAGACATTCCTCAGATATTTACAACTTAAATAACGGGGCATTATCCATACATGGTACCCTAAGATGAATTTTTTTGAATTTCAGCATTACTAGTTTTGAATCTCGAAGGCAATAAAATTATATGAAATTCCGTTATAAAGTGTTTAACGGTCATATTGATATCTCACTCTATCGCTCCTAAATTTCAATATCCCTCGCTAAACTACAAGATCAACCATAATATTCAACAAGTAGTTCCGTGAAGAACTATACAGCCTATTTTCATATATCCTACTTATGTTAATTGCCTCTAGCAAAATACACAATTTCAGTTTGATTGCTGTAATAGATTCGTAGATATTGAGAACCGACTAAAAATTTCGGATGGTCGCCATGTTGGATTTTATATATGTAGGTCCTAGAGTTATGTACTGTTACATGCAGATTATTGTGTACGTGTAGTATTCAAACTACAATCGCATAATTAGGACACAAGAAGTAACAAGGAGATTTTAAAATTTCGCACTGCTGCCATCTTGAGGTTATGGAAACAATTGAAATAAATTAGATGCCAGTGGATTACCATTCGTATAAGGATTTACTGTTCCAAGTTTCACTACACTCGGATGGTTAAATTGCGAATTGTGAATTGTGAATTTTTATATTTCGCGTCGCCTCCATGTTGGATTTGTGAACACCAAGTTATTTAAGTCCTATAGGTGAACTTAAGTTCATAGCCCCTATGAACATTAAGAAATTCAGTTTGATTGCTATAATAGATTCGTAGATATTCAGAGCCGACTAAATATTTTGGATGGTCGCCATGTTGAATTGTTAAATGTATAGGCCATAGAGTCATGTACCATTAAAGGAAAATTATTGCGTAGGTTCAATATTCAAACTTTCAATTCGATCGCATGACTACATCACAAGAAATAAAAACTTAATTTTAAAATTCGCACATCCGCCAACTTGAGGTTATGTAAACAATTGATCTAAATTAGATACCAGTGCATTACAATGTGTATGAACATTTCCTGTAAAATGTTTCATTGCGTTTGGAACATTAAATCGCGAGAAAGGTCTATTTAAAATTTTCAACTTCGCTTGGCTGCCATGTTCGTTTTGTAGTTAACCGGTTTCTGAAAGTCTTACAGATGGACTTCCGTAGTGCCCTTTATCTCCGTAAAAGATTTCAGGGAGATACCGCTAATAGTTTCACAGATATGGAATGCCGGTGAAATATTTCGCACCTCCGCCATCTTGTGGTTATGTAAACAATTGAACGAAGTTAGATGTCGGTGCATTGCAATGTATATAAACATATAGCCTACTGTACCAAGTTTCATTGCGTTTTGGTTGGTTAAATCGCGAGAAACGTCTATTTAAAAGTCGCAAATTCGCTTGGCCGCCATGTTCGTTTTGTAGTTACCAGATTTTCAATGGTCACAGAAGTGAACTTATAGTTGTTCCCTTTATCACCATACAAAATGTCAGGGTAATATCGGTAATAGTTTCGGAGATATTGAATGCTGGTGAAATATTTCGCACAGCTGCCATGTTGGATTGGTGAGTCGTATCAAAATTTGAAGGGCACGGTCGAGGTCGCAGGGAATAGTGCTATGAACTTACCGAGTTTCATTGAAATCGCTCCAGCCGTTTAGATTTTATTAGGGGGGGACACACACACGAATCACACACACACACACACGCACACACACACGGACAAAAGGTGATCTCATAAGCCTATTTTTTCAAAATTGAAAACAGGCTAAAAATTGTATAACAACAAAAACTACATCATATGATAATTTGCCTGCAGGGGGCTTTGTAATATTTAAAATGATGCAGTTCGTGAAAACTGAGAACTAGATTTCGGTCTCTCAATTAGACAGTTTTTGGAAATTATAATCCAGTCACTGAATTTATATTTGAAATAAAGTTATCTATCACTCGCGGTGGAGTATTTTTTTGCAAATGCGAAATTCTCATAAATGTTTGTACTCTTATATTTCCAACTTTACGACATATAAACCACTTTTAAATGTGTTTTGATAAAGGGACAAAATGCGAAATTGACTCAAAATGTGAAAATTATACCAAAATGCCTCATAAATGCGAAATCCAAGATTTTTCAAACAAGATGTATTTTATTCTTTACTAGCAACCAGCCCCGGCTTTGCCCGGGAACAGTTATGAATGCATTACGTGATTAGCGCATTTCTTTTTCGATGTCAATGAACTATGACCTATATCCGTTTTACGTCTCGGCATGATGGGTTAAAATCACTGACTGGACTATCAATTATACTATCAGGGAGATTCATGTGCAACGAATTCTTGTCAGACGTATGAGTTCAAACAATGTTTCCAAAACGTTAACTATCTAAAATGATTAAAAATACTCCAAAATTTTAAAAATCAGATCTGTTACAACTTTCTTTTAGTTAATGATGAAAGAACAAATTCTTCAAAAGACATCCCGTAGTGGAGATGTCAATGATATGGAACTGATGTAGCGGTTCGTTGAAAAAGATTTTGAGGCTAGGAATAACTGTGATTTTATACCAACGTAGGAATAAAAGGCTTTATGATAGCTATAGTGATAATAGTCCAAAAACTAGAGAGACTATAGATTAATATTGTATTCATGTATTTCACCGTAATTACCACCTCATCATTCGACTTTGAGCACATGTTTTTCATATCTAGAGGTGTAATGATGTGAAATAACTTGAGCAACGTAGGTAGTTTTGAAATAAAATAGAAGAGGGCAGCTCAAACATCTTTAACGTTTCATTCTTAAGTCCATTACCTAACTACATTACAATGTTTGGACATTTAGTTTGAAATGGTTGTCTTATACTCTATCACTAAGTCAGTATTAAATTAAAGCTATGAATTGGAAGGGAGAGTTTTGAGATGGAAAGAACCAGTCGATTACACTGGTCTACAGACATGAACTTTATTTCAGTAAAAAAAAACCAGATTTAATCTCAGAATGTATGTATCTGCCTCAGTTTCCATGTTACAATGGATTTTGTAAATGTTTGCGTCAACCTTTATATTACTTGCATCTGGGTAAACGAGAACAAAAAAAAAGGATACGAGCATTACAGTAGTCGCATATGATGTGTAACATGTAACATGTTATCCTACTATGAAATTGAGATGAAATGGCTGTGAAGTCATCTGACATGTTATCCTACTCGTATACTACACAGCTTGGATATTCTTAAAATGTTAATTTACGCTCCGTTTTCATACTGGTACTATGATGAATGTATAGATTGAATTCGAGATATGCTACTGTCACACTTGTTTGAACAAACACCACATATTATATTGTAAATTAAGAGGAGGAATGAAACCATAGTCTCTATCCTATTTATAGACTACTAGAAATAATGTTCAATACAATCAAATTTTCCAACTCCTGCTTGGTGCAAACTATTGTAATTAAAATTAGATAAATCGTAATTTCAGGTAGATTCTGTTAAAATGACGCATAATGTTATGAAAGATATCGTTTAAATCGATAATCCGGCAGCAAAAATAATTGCCGGGACTGGGGTTCGAACCTGAGACCTCATGTTTCGCAGACCAAGATGCTATCCACGCAGACATTACAACCA
The DNA here is from genome assembly GCA_946902985.2 of Meconema thalassinum. NCBI lineage: Eukaryota > Metazoa > Arthropoda > Insecta > Orthoptera > Tettigoniidae > Meconema > Meconema thalassinum. The sequence continues at coordinate 75,490,807 of OX336392.1, forward strand.
CAGAAATTTAGAGTACAAGATAGTTACTCATTTTCACGTGCCGGTAATAATATGGAAGTATTATTTTATGCTCCATTAATATTTTGCTTTTTTTTCGATAATGCTCCTGCGTGGAATTGAGTTTTAAATTAGTTTTGAATACGCCTACTTGGCAGTAAAGGGAATTCCTATAGTGGTCTGTGAAAGGCTACCTTAGTTCCCGTATAAAAACATCGATATATATATTACATTGATCACTGCATCACCGCAATGTGGGTTAATATCTGAATAGGCATTGTGCAATAACATAATACCGGCTTTGCGGACTAGTTACAATGTTCCATATTAAAGCAAATCATCATTTTAATACTGATACGAAGACTTTTAACATGTGGTTTGTGTTTCAATCAGTTGACACCAGAGTTCGCATGAGCGTTTACCGTTCAGTATGAAAGTGTTCAGAAAAGTTACTCGGGGAGCGGATGTTCATCACTTTTATCCAAAGATTGAAAAACAGACTCTTAATAAATCATTATTGTTTTCAGCAAATATGTTATAATGGATATTTTTACACCAAAGAACGACAACTTGAAGATGATTTACTGTAGAAATATCTGTAATGGCACCTCCAAACCTTGAAGTAATCCGTATGTGATAAATATTCCACATGGTACCCCTGCCAGCTGGATCGCATCCCTCCAGGCTGCTAAAGCCATGAGGGATGTGATCCTTCAGTATGCTTTCCTTCGGAGGGGAAGTAAGGCCGGCGGTCCCATGTCGTAGATTTATGGCATCTAAAAGATCCTTTCACAGACTAAACTTGTGTGAAGCTAAATTTCTAGGTTAGATTTCGTCGGAACGCTCTATCCAAATTCCAACGTTCACCTCTAGGTATCAGTGACATCTGGTAGTGAAAGTTGGAACTACTTGAAATTGAACTAAACTTGTAGCTCACCCTATGGGTGTCCGCTAGAAGCAGCTACAGCCTCTGGCGAGCCGATCATGACTTCCGATACTCCCGGCACTAAAAGCCATACGATAGATATATAAATGAATAAAAAGAGATACGAGCCTTACAGTAGTCGCATATGATGTATAACATCTGACATGTTATCCTACTCGTATACTACACAGCTTGGACATATTAAATGTTAATTTACACTCCATTTTCATACTGGTACTATGATGAATGTATAGATTGAATTGGAGATATGCTACTGTCACATTTGTGGCGCAGCGGTCAAGCTGTTAGTCTCTCACCAAGGTAGACCTGGTTTGATTCCCGGTCAATACATGTGAGATTTTCGAATTGAAATGCCATGTCCTGTGGTTCGCATTCCACGTAAAAGGGAGGTACCGTGGACCATGATCGTGAGATTAACGGACACGCAAAACTACAAGCTTCCTTCCTTCCTTTTACATTAATAATTCATGATAACAAAGTGACACACTACGTTGACAGTACTCTCAAATACTGTGGGCACATTCCTCAGTAACTATAACATTCATTATTCTCAAGGCTCTCATACAGTTCGTCGTAAACAATCAAAACATGGCTTCCTACAATCATGAAATGACCTAGTCTCACATATGATATACAGCTTTTATTCCACTCATATAACAACATTCTGTTATGCATTTAATATTTGACTACTCACCCACACCTTGACAATAATGCCGCTTACTTAAATGTCATTTGTCCTCTTTGTCCTACCCCATGCGATATTCAACCTTGAACGTGAAGCTTCATAAACTGCTCAATGACAAATGAAAGTCGGTGAAACATTTGCCACTGTGCTCGTCAAACCAGTGCCTGCTAAATGCACTGCCTACTGTATTGCCATAACATTCTCGCGCTACAGAGCACACACTGCCTTGTTTCCAATACACACATTTTCAATTGTACATCCAGCTGGCAGTGCGTCTTCACTTCCGTCCGATCCACTTCCGTTCGATCCACTTCCGCCCGATTCACTTCCGTCCCCAATTATGAAAATCACTCCCACAAAACTATCCATCAACCGAGCGGAAAGATGTTACACATCAAAATACATTGTACTGCTTACAAGAATTCTCCAACTTGCCTAAGTAATAGGCGAGCTTTGTTCTGTAGGCACAAGAAATAAGATGGTTGTAACTGGGAGTTAAATAAGTTTAATAGAATGTATGTGAGTCACGATCACTTTAGGCGTTCTGAAATCCTCGTTCTATGTATATCATGGCGGTCGTGCCGCGGAGTTATACATGCCTTTTTTCCTGGCACGTATACCTCGAGAATGTTACGAGAAAATGAGTATAATCTAATGTGGTACAAGTATCATCTGTCTGTATACTTAACTCCAATTTAATAGGGGAAGGCAGTCATATGGAGTACATCACGCACTTGTCGTGTTCACATCTCACGGTCAGCATGCATAATACCTCGTGTATGTGTGTCTGAAGAATATAGCAACCATCATACTCTCCGTGAGCCGCTAATTTCATAACTTACTGCAATTACGAGACCGCTGTTGACCAATGGATCTTGAATTGTATTGACACCAAGTTTAACAAGAAGTTCCGTGAAGAAGCCTACTTTTCTTAACATTTAAGAATCATGCCAATGATTAATCCACATGAACCTATCTAGAATAATGCCGAAATTATGTTGTTAATATCGACATTTCTAATTAGTTTCAAATATACTGATATCGCGTCAGGAGATGGCAGTCCAACACGCTGCGACGGGGTGCGGGGGGTCTTGCAGTACGCATGCGCGGCCCTCATATTCCAAACTTAAATATATCGGCTTCGCGCATGCCAATCGCTCTTATTGCAGCACACGACACGCAGCCAGTGAAAGAAGGAATGTGTTGAGTGAGTGAAACAAGTAGTGACTAACTTAATGTTTTTGGAATGCGCGATACGCAGTGAGCGGGAAGACATGTGCAGTTCAAACCCAACTGCCAACTCCTGGCGCGATATCAGTACCTGGCATACTGTAGCCTGATAGAGCACAACAGTTGGCAGTCCTGGTGACTGAATATATTCTTAGTTTCATATCTTAAGGTACAGAATACAAAATTTGGCCGAAGTCCAATGGATAACATGGACGTTTCATGCAGTTAGACATGTAATCTATCAGAGTGCGTAAAATCATGTTGGCAACAATGTCATGCATGTGTAGGTCAGAAATAATCTGAAATATTATGATGTAATGTTGTGGCATTCTTGGAAGAAATCCATTTGTTAGTATAGAAGTTACATGTGTTTTAAAATTGGATCTATCAGCAGGCTTAGAATCATGTTGGCAGCACTGACGTATATTATTTACTCCAATTTAATCTAGAATGTCAGGTACTATAAATATGCAAAGTTAAGAGCTGCTGGCTTGCATACTTTCTGATATGTTGATATTAGGGTAAAACAAATGGAGACAGCATTTATTAACAGTTGGCAGCCCTGGTTGTTCTTAAGAATACTTATAGTCATATCTGTTTGTGTGCACATAGTACATACGAAATTTGGTTGAAATCCAATTAAAGTATAGATGTTACATGTATTTAAAAATTGCACCTATCAGCAGGCTTACAATCATGTTGGTAGCACTGTCATGTACGGACTCCTGGAAATTAAGCTGAAATATTATTATCTGAGTGCAAATTTTTGAATAGCTTCCATGCACACCTTCCAAGATATCTAACATGGAGCTAAAATATCAATTGCGGTTTTTCATCAGTTGGTAGCACTGACATCATTTTCAAATATGGCCTCGAGATATTCAATTTTATTCAATTTATTGCAGTATGTTAAAAAAAAAATAGTTCAGAATCGTTTTAAGTAAACCACAAGACAGTGTTTATTCGTAGCTCTAGTTGACTGAGAGAAACCCTACCTGCCTGAAAATTCAAACATTTTCAGCACTGTTCAGCTTTTACCTTATTGTTTGGTTATTTACTAAGCAAAAATATTTGCCATAATACCAAATTGTTTTGATCCGTATTGACAGAATAAATAAGAAAACATTTAAGTTAATTATACGCTAAATCAATACTGTTCGTGCCACCCCCTAGTGGCACTTTTGTTAACTGGATTACGGTGGGTAGAAAGCACAACACAAATTACTGCTTTAAAGAAATAATTAACTTTATTGTGGCCAGAAAGATACACTACTCAACAGCAAATACAAGCAATTATTACCTTACTCCAGTTTCCTCACGACGAGAATACTTCCCCTTTCAGTTGTCAACAGACCACAGTTAATCCTCTCGCTAATGAGTCCGGCCCCGTACGCTGGCAGGAAATAGCTGCACTAGGTCTGTCACTCACTGTTTTGCAACTCACCACAATGACCTCTCTCGCACTTGGTAAGCACACTCGCTCAAAACACAGGCAGTCCCCTGTAAGCTCCTCACTCCCTTCGCTGTCAAGAGAATCGGCTTCACTAGGGGTTTCGCAAGTCTCCACACTTCTGTCGCTCAGGATAAGCGCTCGCACTCGCTCGTAAAACACAACAACCACTGCTTGACAGGTCGCACTTATATAGCAGGCCGGTGACTCAATGAATGCTTCTAGATCCATCCAGGGTTCACGACTTCTCGAGGTTTCCATCGCTGGCTCAGTCACGAATATTCTGGACAATCCCTTTGTCCTAGTAGCCCTGTTGCATAAGGCGCACGCAATACACGAGGCAGAGCACAGCCCATCCCTGGGGCAGTTGTGACTCATGCGGCGAGCGATGACACAAACTCACAGCCGTAACAATACTAATAATAACACACTTAAATGTCCACAATTTATAGATCATTTGAAGTGTACATGTTTCGAAATGATGGAGCCAGCCAGGTTAACAAAGAATTAAACAAATTTAGCCAATTAAGAGTTAAGATAGCAACAATAATCAGTGCTGAAGAAGAAACCATTGTTGTTTCGAAACATGTACACTTCAAATGATCTATAAATTGTAGACATTTAATTGTGTTATTATTAGTATTGATTTGGCGTATAATTAACTTAATTGTTTTCTTGGCTATTTACTGTTAGGAAAGTGGGAATATATCTCTCATTATTTCCAAGAACCCTATATTCTAAATAAACAAAATTGATGTCGCCTCCGTAGCGTAGCGGTCAGCAAGGTTAGCTGCCGCCCTGGAGGTCCTGGGTTCGATTCCCGGCTCTGCCACGAAATTTGAAAAGTGGTACGAGGACTGGAACGGGGTCTACTCAGCCTCGGGTGGCCCAAATGAGTAGAGGGGGTTCGATTCCCCCTCAGCCATCCTCGAAGTGGTTTTCCGTGGTTTCCCACTTCGTCTTCGGGCAAATGCCGGGATGGTACCTTCTTCAAGGCCACGGCCGCCTCCTTCCCTCTTCCTTGCCTATCCATCCTAACCATCCCTTACCTTCCCTCGTGAGGCCCCTGTTCGCTTTGCAGGTGAGGCCGCCTGGGCGAGGTGCCAATCCCACCTCACCAGTTGTAACCCTTCCGATTCGATGTTTCCCGCTCTAGGACACTGCCCGTAGAGGTGGTAGTGGTGAGTTCCCTCGCTGAGTCCGTGGGTTCCACCAACCTGAAGGGTAAACGACTAAAAAAAAAAAAAAAAAATGATTAAAAAAAACCTATAACCTTGGTTTTATTGAATTTGTATAATTAACATATTTAAGGAGAGTTCTCGGTGATATTTTGATAACGTAGGCTATCATTTGGTAAAATATATACGCTCTCGTTGCAATCAGACTATCTACTAACAATTAGGAATTCATTTTAAGGTTTGCAGTATTTATGTCAACTTTTGCTGCACATAAACCATAAAATCTTATTAGAAAACTATTCTACATATTTATTTATTTATTTATTTATTTATCGTATGGCTTTTAGTGCCGAGATTGTCCGAGGACATGTTCGGCTCGCCTGAGTCTGTAGCTGCTTCCAGCGGACACCCTTAGGGTGAGCTACAAGTTCAGTTCAATTTCAAGTAGTTCCAACTTTCACTACCAGATATCAATGATACCTAGTGGTGAACGTTGGAACTCTGATAGAGCGTTCTAACGAAATCTTACCTAACAATTTAGCTTCACACAAGGTTAGTCTGTGGAAGGATCTTTTACATGCCATAAATCTATGACATGGGACCGCCGGCTTAACTTCCCCTCCGAAGGAAGGCATACTGAAGGATTTTTAACTCTCTTAAAAATCCGACTACTTCGGCCGGGTTTGAACCCGCTATCTTGGGCACAGCAGTTCAGCATGCTACCAACTACGCCACCGAAGCCGCTATTCTACATATTAAAAACCTAAGAAAAACTATTAATTTTTTTTTAAACCTAGTAGGCATATAACAAATTTCAAAACCTAACAAGAAGTTCCGTGAAGAACTATACAGCCTACTTTTCATGCCAATGATTATTCTACAGAATATGAACCTATCTAGAATAATGACGAAATTAAGTTGCTAATATCGAAATATCTAATTAGTTCAAAATATACCTGGTATAATGTAGCCTAATAGGGCACTACAGTTGGCAGCTCTGGTGACTGAATATATTCTTAGTTCCACCTCTTAAGGTACAGAATACAAAATTTGGTTGAAGTCCAATGGACGTTACATGCAGTTAGACACTGGATCTATCAGCACGCGTAAAAGCATGTTGCCAACAATGTCATGCGTGTGCTGGTCAGAAATAATCTGAAATATTATGATATCTTGTTGTGCCAATTTTGGATGAAATCCATTTGTTAGTATAGAAGTTACATGTATTTTAAAATTGGACATATCAGCAGGCATAGAATCATGTTGGCAGCACTGCCTTGTATTAATTACTCCAAATTAATCTAGAATGTCAGGTGCTATACGTGTGCCAAGTATAGAGCTGTTGGCTTGCATACTTTCTGATATATTGATATTAGGGTAAAAAAACATAGACAGCATTTATTAACAGTTGGTAGCCCTGATTGCTCTTAACAATACTTATAGTCATATCTGTTATGGTACACATAGCACATACGAAATTTGGTTGAAATCCAACTGATAGTATAGAAGTTACATGTATTTAAAAATTGGTACTATCTGCAGGCGTATAATCATGTTGGTAGAACCTACGTATATAAGTTACTCCAAATTAATCTAAAATGTCCGAATATACGTGTGCATAGTTTAAAGCTGTTGGCTTGCATACTTTCTGATATATTGGTATTTGGATAAAATAAATAAATAGAGAGAGTAATTATTAACAGTTGGCAGCCCTGGTGGCTCTTAAGAATACGCGCAGTCATATCTGTTTATGTACTGATATTACATACAAAATTTGGTTGAAATCCAATTGATAGTGTAGAAGTTATATGCATTTAAACATTGGACTTATCAGAAGGCTTAAAATTATTTTGGCAACACTGTCATGGTTGGACTCCTGGAAATTAAACTGAAATAGTCTTATCTACATGTGTGCCAATTTTGGAATAGCTCCCATGCATACCTTGCATGATATCAAACATGGAGCTCAAATTTCTGGTGCGTTTTTTCAGCAGTTGGTAGCACTGACATCATTTTCAAATATGGACGTGAGATATTCCGGTGCACATCTTTACTCATACTAAATTTGGTTTTGATTGCTGCAGCCGTTTAGGAGTTGATAGGGGGACACACACACACACAGCCAGACAGATAGACAGACAGACACACATTTTCTCGGATCGATCTCATAAGTCTACTTTTTCCTCATTTTTGCAAAATGTGAAAAGTAGGCTAAAAGTCTGGTCCCTAGTTCTAAACAACAAAGCAGCCAAGATCAGCGGTACTCATATCCTGTATGGCTAATACAATTTTCGACTAGCTTATGTATCAGATATCCTCATTCTACCTAGCTCTCACTTCCATACAGCAAGGTCGGTCTCAATACAGAGCGAGTTTTGTTGCTACGTTAACTTGTTTATTGCAGAACACAGAACTCAACGCATTATCGCTTGCCACGATGGGTGAGTGGTTATCGTGTCGGTCTACTAACCCCAAGCTTGCAGGTTCACTCCTGGCCATGGAAAGTGATTTTTGAAAGGCGGCAAAAATACGACACGCATGTCATACGATGTTGGCATGTTAAAGAACCCGTTTGAATTTAGTAGGCCGTGTTCATAATGGCAAAATTAATCTAGGGATTTTCCGCCAACACAAAGTTCCTCATTTCTCTACTAGAAAGCGCTATAGATTTCTAACCTCCATGACATTCATAGTGCTTCAAGGAACAACAAAATTTGACGTGCAAGCTGCCCTCTGGCTGGCAAATAACAAAGCTTGCACCCGGCAACCGAAGCCAAACGATATTATTATTATTATTATTATTATTATTATTATTATTAACTTTTCGACACCAAAACTCTTTTTCACTATGCTACCATCATGAAAAATATACAGGCCAATTAAAGTGGTCCCCCCTGTTCCACATAAAACCTTTTATTATTTCTGCGATAAATATTCCTTTATGTTGGGGAACCCCAGAGTTCCTGAGATAATTCTGTACTTGCTTTGAGACTTCATTCAAAGCCGACACCATTCAACCGTAATAACTGAAATGTCGGAGACGATCGCTTAACACATCAATATCTAGCGAGGAACCCAGTTTCTCGTGATCCGTACTGGTCCCGTCTCCTGCAGGGAGCTACAAGAACTGATGGGGACCATTAAAAGCACATTATGAAGAGGAGGCTGTGTGAGAGTGAGACAGACTAATGGCAAATAAAGCGCATCATACTGTAGAGTCAAGGCCGTGGAGCATTAAGGTGGGAGGACATTCAGAGATCTTATAATGAAGGCCGAGCCGTCCCGTCCGTTCAGCGAGAGGAAGCTTGGCACCTGCTTACTGCAGACACAAGTCATGCAGAAAATATACGGGTTATTATTGAGTTTCCAATACATAGAAGGAATCCCATTTTGCCTAGCATATTAGGGTTATAGTTGGACAATAACAGATATTTACTAGAGTAGAGTAATTGCTTTTATGTAATAATGTCCTAGAATTTTTGCTGGTAACTTATGTATTCTGAAAATTGTTGTGCTTTACAATGTGTTGCCATACGCTAAATAAATAAATAATATTCAAGAATTCTAAAATCAAATAATAAGCCGACAAAATATAGCACAAAACATTGGACTTCAGATATCATTTGAAAAGACTGAGATAATGGTAGCAAATCCACTTGTAATCAACCACATAACAATAAATAACAAGGAAGTTGAAATAGTGTGCCAATTTAAATACTTAGGAGAAGTTATAACTTACAACTTGGATAAGAAACCTGCGTGGCAAGAAATAAAGAAAGATAAAAGCCCAAAAATTAACATGGTCTACATATAAAAGAAAATGTCTATCAATCACAACAAAATTAAAACATTACCAGACGTTGGTTCAACCAGAGGTAACATATAGAAGCGAAATTCGTTTTAAAATCACCCAGAAAAACAGAATCGACAGAATTCTAAAAGGAGAAAGAAGAACATGCATAAATAAAAAATATCAGAAAGATGGACAATGGCGGATAGTACCAAATGAAGTGGTGCACAGAGAACTGGAGCCCATCACTGATACTATTCGGAAGAAATGGATTTCTTTTTTTGGTCTCATTATGAGGACACCGAAAACCAGATTATCTAGAAAAATTGTTGAGAAACTTTGGAATATGAAACAACAAGTAGGATGGATAAAGGAAATTAGAGAAGACATGAAAGAATAATTAGAAATAACCTTGGATGACTTGCAAAACAATACAAAAAAAACTAAAAGACATAAAAATAAGATTTCAACCAAAAATAGACAAACGTCATACAGTAAAATGGGTATTTACAGATGAGAAACGTCTGATAAACTCGGAAAGAATACTTACTGAAGAAGAGGACCAACAAATGATTGAAGTGGTCCAATGAGGCCGTAAAAGTTGAAGAAGCAGAAGTAGAAGAAGAAGAAGAGTCCCAATATTCCGAACTAATTGGGACCGAAAACTGTTCGGTTTACCGGAAATTTCGGAATAAGCAGATTTCATTAATAATATCAACGTATTGACTTGTTAAGGCCTAAATCAAGTGTGGGAACAACTGCTAGTGTCTGCTCTACACAGCATTGATCAGCCCGTGAACAGGTTCAGTGAAAGTTGGAAGGGAAGGACATTGACTTTCGACTACTCATAGCGCAGACAATCGACTGTGTTGTAAAAATAGGCTCATCACCCCAACCTACATGTCCCTCTCGTCCCGCATTCCATACACACGACTCACTGCGCTGCGCTCTGTCTATAGTCATATCTATCAGGTCTGTGTTTACTCTAGCGAACCTTGATGAACTGTGTGCGCTTATTGAAAATTTGCTGAACGGTATTATCCAATAACATTTATTTTACTTCCTTGTACATTATAACAATAAATGTTGGTTTTAACACGAAAAAACTAACGTCTTCTTGATATCTCCTGTCTTTAAGTAAAAAAGAAAAAGTAAATAAGATCAATCGGTATTTTTCTGAACACTGTTCGGAATATGTGGATTTTCGAATTAGCGGCGTTCGGAATAGCGGGACTCCACTGTACTTAGACTATATCACATTATAGTAATTTATGCAAGATATGATGAATGAAACAAGATGTTAAGTAAAGAACATATAGCCTACTTTCTCCTAAATGCATGGGTATTGTTATAACTCTTTGTCCTTTTCAAGGTGTATAATTGAATGTTGGTTGTAGAAGCTGGTTGAAATACAGCATGTTATACGGATATTAAACATGAATATGAGGTGCCCTTTGTTAGTACTACCTCTGTAAAAAATTTCATTCAATTCAGTTTCACCGTGTTTGAATTGATATGGGGAATCAATTTGCACACATACATGGCCGCCTTCATCAAACTATTGGGCTGATGACCTTGTAGTTCAGTCAAAAGATGCTTCCCACAAGAAGGTATGTTGTTGCTAAATTTGGTAGAGGTAAAATGAATAGGTTAGTCGTAAATTGATTTAAGCTTTTAACATTTGGGTGGCCGCCATTACGTTTCCGTCAAGATGGCGGCGATATAAAACATGACACTGAGGTTCTCTTTGCTAGTGCTACCTCTGTACCAATTTCGTTCAATTCGGTTTCACCGTGTTTGAATTGATAGGGGAATCGATTTTCACCACATACATGGCCGCCATCTGCAAATTATTGGGCTGATGATCTTGTAGTTTGGTCAAAATATGCTTCCCAAAAAAAGGTATGTAGTTGCAAAATTTGGTACAGATCAGATTATTAGGTTGGTCGTAATTTGATTTAAGCTTTTAACATTTGGGTGGCCGCCATTAATTTTTCGTCAAGATGGTGGCAATATAAAACATGACACTGAGGTGTCCTTTGCTAGTGCTACCTCTGTACCAAATTTCCTTCAATTCGGATTCACCGTGTTTGAATTGATAGGGGGAATCGATTTGCACACATACATGGCCGCCATCTGCCAACTATTGGGCTGATGACCTTGTAGTTTAGTGAAAAGATGCTCGCCACATAAATATATATTGTTGCAAAATTTGGTAGAGATCAGATTATTAGGTTGGTCGTCATTAGATTTAAGCTTTTAACATTTGGGTGGCCGCCATTGCGTTTCCGTCAAGATGGCGGCAATATAAAACATGACACTGAGATTCCCTTTGCTAGTTCTACCTCTGTACCAAATTTCGTTCAATTCGATTTCACCTTGTACGAATTGATAGGGGGTGGGGGGGCAGGCTTTCAGAATAATCACACTCACACAACGCACACACAGACACACAGACACACAGACAGACACATTTTTTGGCCCTGTGTAGATCTCATGTCTACTTTCATTTTTTGTAAAAATCGAAAGTAGGCTAAAAATGAGAATAATAACATGATTCCTTAAATATAGGACACAGAGGTATCGTCAGTTCATTATTGCAGTAACTCAGGTGGCATTTTATAATTTTTCTTCCTCCTGCAAGAATAGGGCAGTCGAAAAGCAGGTGATGTACAGTTTGGGAGGATCCACAAAAGCATGTATAGTCATTTAGAATAGTGGTATGAAATCGCTCGAAGTATGACGTGAATTTCCCGTGTCCAGGTAACAATTCAGTAAGCACAAAATTCGGGACAAGGATTTTACTTTGAAGTCGATGCTGAATCTCAGGAAAAAAAATATTTCTCTTGTGACCGATCCTTTCGATGTTGAGGTCCAGATGTTGTTCCACTGGTGAGTTATGTAGTCGTTGATCTTTCTTTTCATGTGACATATTGGAGTTCTGTCATATGAAACTTGCATTGTTGATTGTGAATCCTCTTTAGCTAGTTCATCTTCTCTTTCATTTCTAATTGCCCCTGTGTGTCCACGAACCCAGAAGAGACAGGCATGGGAACCATGCTGAGTTATTGACTTAATGTCAGCAACCATTGGGTTCAAGTTTTACTTGTAGTTTAGTTGAGTGCTGCTTGTGAATCACCGCATAATTTTGTATTCCTGTTGTTGTCTCTGCATCACTGTAGTGCTTGCTGTCTTGCCTGAAAAACGAATCAGTGTGACGAGAGCTCGTATTGAGCTGAGAATATTTCTAAGTCGTTCCCATTTAAGTTACAACGAAGGCACATCCAACCAGATTGTTTCTATCTTTATCAGATAGGCAGTCGGGAACCATCTGTGTTGATTATGGAGACGTGACAGCTTGAGCAGCTATTGTTAATAATTCTCCGGTGTGTGCTGCCGTGGTTTCTTGCGGGCAGTGGAAAGACGGTAAGTTTCCGGACACAAGTTCCTATGCTCTCTGATTTAATAAATCTGCACTTTTCCTCTAAGACAGTCGTAAAAATCAATACAGGTAATGTCGTATTCCTTTTGAAAATTGCCAGCTCACCTTTAACCATGGCAGTTAATAGAATGCCGGCCCCGTGGTGTTGGGGTAGCGTGCCTGCCTCTCACCCGGAGGCCCCGGGTTCGATCCCCGGCTCCGTCAGGGATTTTAAAAACTGGCGTGAGGGTTGGAACGGGGTGCACTCAGCCTCGTGAGGACAATTGAGTAGCTGTCTGACAGTGAGACAGCGCCCCGATCACGAATACCAAGATTAACGGCCGAGGGGACCCGACGCGCTGATCACGCGTCACCCCAATATCTGCAGGCCAAATGGCTGGGCAGCGGTCGCTTGGTCGGCCTTAGCCCGTCATGGGCTGGATAGTGCCAGGGGTTGACTTGTTGTTGACTTTGTTTTTGATTTAATAGAATAGGTGATACCCTGCGATTGCAGATGGGAACGATTGTCGGTTTTAAGGAAATACCGATATTTTCGTTTTGAATGAATAAGGGAACTATTTGGTGTCGCGGCAATCAACAACAAAATGCAAGAGGGTCGTCTGCGATGGTTTGGGCATGTTCTACGATCAGGAGCGGACACCATTGCAAAACAAACTAGAGGTTGCCGGGAAAAGACCAAAGGGGCGACCGAGACAACGTTGGGCCGATACACTGCACAGGGATCTGAAAAGCGTCAAACTACATCCGGACATGGCCCATGCCCGAGTAAAGTGGAGACAGCGGATTCACATAGCGGACCCTGCCACGAGGTGGGACAAACGATAAGGCAAAAGAAGATGAAGAAGACCGATATTTTCGTTTCGATATAACGATTCCCTAATCGTGTAACTACGGAGGGTATAATAACATCATATGGCCTCGCGTGCTGGAATGAAGCTTTGTTATTTGACACCCAGAGGGCAGCTTGCATGCCGAATTTCGTTGTCCCTTGAAGCACTATGAAAGTCAAGGAGGTTAGATATCTAAGCTCCTTGAACACTATAGCGCTAGTAGAGAAATGAGGAACTTTGTGTTGGCGGAAACTCCCGAGATTAATGTTGCCATTATATGCACGGCCTACTGAATTCAAATGGGTTCTTTAACATGCCAACAACGTATGGCATGCGTGTCGCAAATTTTTGCCGCCTTTCAAAGATCACTTACCACGGCCAGGAGCTAACCTGCAAGCTTGGGGGGTTAGTAATCCGACACTATAACCACTTACCCAACGTGGCAAGCACTACGGAGGGGGATAAGAGGAATCAGCCTCCCCCGAGCCAAATAATGAAAATGTAAAATTTGATGAAGTTTTAAATCATACTAATATATAACAAGTAGTTCCGTGAAGAAATATACAGCCTATTTTCATATATCCTGCTAATGTTAATTGCCTCTATCAACATACAAAATTTCAGTTTAATTGCTGTAACAGATTCGTAGATATTGAGAACCGTCTAAATATTTCAGATGGTCTCCAGGTTGGATTTTTATTTTTGTACTATTACTTTAAGATTATTGTGTACGTGTGGTATTCAAACTTCAATCGCATGATTAGAACACAAGAAGTAAAAACGAGATTTTAAAATTACGCACAGCAGTCATCTTGTGATTATGCAAACAATTGAAATAAATTACATGTCAGTGGATCAACATTTGTATAAGCATTTAACGTGCAACGTTTCACGGCACTCGGATAGTTAATTCGCGAGAAACGTCCATTTAAATATTTGTACTTCGCGTCGCCGCCATGTTGGATTTGTGCTCACCAGGTTACTGAAACTCCTTTAGGTGAACATATGTTCATAGTCTCTATGAACATAAAAAAAAACAGTTTGGTTGCTGTAAAAGATTCACAGATATTGAGAACCGTCTCAATATTTCGGAAGCTCGCCATTTAGGATTGTTATATGTATAGGCCATGGAGTTATGTACCATTCAAGGACAATTATTGCCTAGGTTCATTATTCTAACTTTCACTTTGATCGCATGATTAAGACACATGAAATAAAAACTTAATTTAAAAATTTCGCACAGCCGCCATCTTGAGGTTATGTAAACAATTGAATTAAATTAGATGGCAGTGCATTACAATCTGCAAAATCATTTACTGTACCTCATTTCACTGCGCTCAGAGAGTTAAATCACGAGAAAAGTCTATTAAAACATTTCAAATTCGCTTGGTCGCCATGTTCGTTTTGTACTTTACAGGTTTATGAAATATACATAGGTAAACTTGTATCAGTACCTTTTATCACCGTACACAATTGCAGGGTGATATCTGTAATAGTTTCGGAGATATAGAATGTCAGTGAAATATTTCGCACAGCCGCCATTTTGAGGTTATGTAAACAATTGAACTAAATTAGACTCCGGTGCATTACAATGTGTATAAACATTTGCTGTACCAAGTTTAATTACGTTTGGATAGTTAAATCGCGAGAAAAGTCTATTTAAAAGTCGCAAATTCGCTTGACCGCCATGTTGGTTTTGTAGTCACCAGGTTTTTGAAAGTCTCATAGGTGAACTTCTAGTAGTGCCCTTTATCACCGTACACAATTTCAGGGCGATATCGGTAATAGTTTCGGAGATATTGAATGCTAGTGAAATATTTCGCACAGCCGCCATGTTGGATTCGTGAGACGTAACAAAATTTGAAGGGCACGGTCGAGGTCGCCGGGAATAGTGCTATGAACTTACCGAGTTTCATTGAAATCGCTCCAGCCATTTAGATTTTATTAGGGGGAGACACACACACACCTCACACACACACACACACACACACACACACACACGCACACACACGCGGACAAAAGGTGATCTCATAAGCCTATTTTTTTTTCAAAATTGAAAATAGGCTAAAAATGAGATGGTGTGTGTCTGTCTTTCTGTCTGTCTGTCTGTGTGTGTGTTACTCAATAACGCAAGAACCACTGGTCCGATTTAAATGAAATTTTGCATGGATGTAGCTGATTTACCAGGTTTACATATAGTGTTCTTTTGATTTCGAAATTTTGCACTGTTAAAAAATGGCGACCATTTTAGTGACGTCACTACACCCTTTGGTTTCAAAATTTCATATTTCCATGTCAAATAAAAAGAGAACGGTTGGGAATAGCAAACTTTTGATGGCACATAGGAGCTTTGAAAATTAATTTCCTATCCAAAAGGTCCTTATCACTTTTCATGTATCTCCAACGGTTAGCGAGTAAAACCGACATTTGTGACGTCACTACACCCTTTGGTTTCAAAATTTCATAGTTCCATTTCAAATAAAAAGAGAACGCTAAGAAATAGCAAACTTTTGGTGGCATACATGAGCTTTAACATTTAATTTTCTATCCGAAAGGTCCTTATCACTTTTCGTATATCTCCAACGGTTAGCGAGTGAAACCTAAATTTTTGCAATAAAACACGGTCAACACCGACCTGTGCAGTATACCTCTCTATATATAACAAGTAGTTCCGTGAAGAACTATACAGCCTATTTTCATATATCCTACTTATGTTAACTGCCACAATCAACAAACAAAATTTCAGTTTAATTGCTGTAACAGATTCGTAGATATTGAGAACCGTCTAAATATTTCAGATGGTCGCCAGGTTGGATTTTTATTTTTGTACTATTACATTAAGATTATTGTGTACGTGTGGTATTCAAACTTCAATCGCATGATTAGACAACAAGAAGTAAAAACGAGATTTTAACATTACGCACAGCAGCCATCTTGTGATAATGCAAACCATTGAAATAAATTAGATGCCAGTGGATCAACATTTGTATAAGCATTTAACGTGCAACGTTTCACGGCACTCGGATAGATAATTCGCGAGAAACGTCCATTTAAATATTTATACTTCGCGTTGCCGCCATGTTGGATTTGTGCTCACCAGGTTCCTGAAAGTCCTATAGGTGAACATATGTTCATAGTCTCTATGATCATTAAAAAATTCAGTTTGGTTGCTGTAAAAGATTCATAGATATTGAGAACCGTCTCAATATTTCGGAAGCTCACCATTTAGGAGTGTTATGTGTATAGGCCATAGAGTTATGTACCATTCAAGGACATTTATTGCCTAGGTTCATTATTCAAACTTTCACTTCGATCGCATGATTACGACACAAGAAATTAAAACTTAATTTTAAAATTTCGCACAGCCGCCATCTTGAGGTTATGTAAGCAATTGAATTAAATTAGATGGCAGTGCATTACAATCTGCAAAATCAATTACTGTACCACATTTCACTGCGCTCAGAGAGTTAAATCACGAGAAAAGTCTATTAAAATATTTTAAATTCGCTTGGTCGCCATGTTCGTTTCGTACTTAACAGGTTTATGAAATATACATAGGTATACCTGTATCAGTACCCTTTATCACCGTACAAAATTGCAGGGTGATATCTGTAATAGTTTCGGAGATATAGAATGTCAGTGAAATATTTCGCACAGCCGCCATTTTGAGGTTATGTAAACAATTGAACTAAATTAGACTCCAGTGCATTACAATGTGTATAAACATTTGCTGTACCAAGTTTCATTACAGTTAGATAGTTAAATCGCGAGAAAAGTCTATTTAAATATCTCAAATTCGCTTGGCCGCCATGTTGGTTTTGTAGTCACCAGGTTTTTGAAAGTCTCATAGGTGAACTTCTAGTAGTGCCCTTTATCATCGTACACAATTTCAGGGCGATATCGGTAATAGTTTCGGAGATATTGAATGCTAGTGAAATATTTCGCACAGCCGCCATGTTGGATTGGAGAGACGTAACAAAATTTGAAGTGCACGGTCGAGGTCGCCGGGAATAGTGCTATGAACTTCCCGAGTTTCATTGAAATTGGTCCAGCCGTTTCGATTTTATTAGGGGGGACACACACACGAATCACACACACACACACACACACGCACACACACACGGACAAAAGGTGATCTCATAAGCCTATTTTTTCAAAATTGAAAATAGGCTAAAAAGTTTGTCTGTTTTTCTCTGAATTTCTACGGAAAATTGAGTTGTTTACGCATTTCAGACTGTTTTTGTTGGATGCGCGCGAATATTTTTTTTCGTCTGTCTGTCTGTCTGTTTGTTTGTTTGTTTGTTTGTTTGTTCGTCTGTGGACAATTTTGTCCCCTTATAACTCGAGAACGGCTGGGTGTATCAATGTAAAATTTGGTACAGATATCCATCACAGGCACGACACTTATCATTGATATAACTCTTCTCCGTACCCCTCATAAAAGGGGACCTACCCCCTTAAAATAAATGCTGAAATAGGCTAGGCGTAGAAGGACGAGACAAAGCCCATTTTCAGCCCCTCAATGTGAGAGACAAAACTCGGGTACCCGAAAACCACATTTTAAGGCCCTAAGACCAGCCGTTTTTGAGATATTCCCAGAAAACTAATTTCATTTAATAAACTAATGAACTAATGCAAGCCAGTTACCATGGCAACAGATTCTCAGAGGTCCACCTATTGCTGTAAGACGCAATGCAATTCCATTAATTACATTAGTGTGAAATTTTTCAAACGGCTAGAAGGTTATCACGGAACCAAATTAAGCCGTAAAATTCATCAATACGTTTAACGCACTTAAGGGGATCAAGTGGTACTCTAGAATTTTTTCACGCGATTTACACCTGCGGATGTGGTACGGCAGGTCTATTATATTCCTATCCCAATATTATTCATTCATTCATTTCGTATTGGCCATCTATGGACCGCGTCATTCCCACTGTCTCCTACTGGCTTTGATGTTTGTCCAGTACGCCCGCATTCGTTCTCGGTAGACTTCCTTCCGTTCCTGGGTCCAAATCTTTCCCGTTTTCAGCTTCGGTTTTTCTTGGAAACTTTTGCAAGCTTGAAGTTTCCTTTTGAGTGGGGCGCGCTCCTGAATGTCTATTGGTGCAATCCCCACTTCTTTCAGATCTTTATCCAGTTCTATGAACCAGGCCCATTTTGTTTTCCTCTCCTGAAAGTAAGTTATGTTGCGATTGGTCAGTCTCGCTGGGCTCATTCGTTTCACATGCCCAAAAAATGGTATCCTTCTCTTCCGGATGACGTTACATATCTTCTCCACATGAGTATATAGTTCATGGTTATGCCGTCTTCTGTATTCCCCATTGTCTTTGATGGAACCCAATATCTTCCTCAAAAATTTTCTTTCTTTGGCCTCCAGCCCTTTTTGTTCATCGTGAGGCATTCAGAAGCATGCAAGACCTCCGGACGGATGACACTGCAGTAATGTTTTCGTTTTGCGTTGAAGGATATTGACCTTTTCTTATAGATGTCCTTAGTTAAATGGTAGGCCATTTCCATTTTGCTCATGCGTGATTGAATGCTTCTTTCTCTGATAATAGCCCTTCCCTGACCCGTCCTGAAAAGAAAAGTACATGGCCATTCGCTGCATTAATAATAAAACAAGTAGTTCCGTGAAGAACTATACAGCCTATTTTCATATATCCTACTTATGTTAATTGCCACTATTTAACATACACAATTTCAGTTTGATTGCTGTAATAGATTCGTAGATATTACGAACCGACTAAATATTTCGGATGGTCGCCATGTTGGATTTTATATATGTAGGTCCTAGAGTTATGTACTGTTACATGCAGATTATTGTGAACGTGTAGTATTCAAACTTCAATCGCATAATTAGGACACAAGAAAAAACAAGGAGATTTAAAAAATTTTCACAGCTGCCATCTTGAGGTTATGGAAACAATTGAAATAAATTAGATGCCAGTGGATTAACATTCGGATAAAGATTTACTGTACCAAGTTTCACTGCACGCGGATGGTTAAATTGCGAGGAACGTCCATGTGAATATTTATAATTCGCGTCACCGCCATGTTGGATTTGTGATCACCAGGTTATTTAAAGTCCTATAGGTGAACTTTCATAGCCCCTATGAACATTAAAAATGCAGTTTGATGGCTAAAATAGATTCGTAGATATTCAGTATCGTCTAAATATTTCGGATGGTCGCCATGTTGGATTGTTAAATGTATGGGCCATAGAGTCATGCACCATTAAAGGAAAATTATTGCGTAGGTTCATTATTCAAACTTTCACTTCGATCGCATGACTACATCACGAGAAATAAAAACTTAATTTTAAAATTCGCACTGCCGCCATCTTGAGGTTATGCAAACAATTGAACAAAATTAGATACCAGTGGATTACAATGTGTATAAATATTTCCTGTACCAAGTTTCAGTGCGCTTGGAACATTAAATCGCGAGGAAGGTCTATTTAAAATGTTCAAATTCGCTTGGCCGCCATGTTCGTTTTGTAGTTACCAGGTTTTCAAACGTCACATAAGTGAACTTATAGTAGTTCCCTCCATCACCCTAGAAAATGTCAGGGTAATATCGGTAATAGTTTCGGAGATATTGAATGCTGGTGAAATATTTCGCACAGCCGCCATGTTGGATTGGTGAGTCGTAACAAAATTTGAAGGGCACGGTCGAGGTCGCCGGGAATAGTGCTATGAACTTTCCGAGTTTCATTGAAATCGCTCCTGCCGTTTAGATTTTATTAGGGGGGGACACACACACGAATCACACACACACACACACACACACACGCACACACACACGGACAAAAGGTGATCTCATAAGCCTATTTTTTCAAAATTGAAAATAGGCTAAAAATAGGTGTTATAATTTCTCCCTATATTATATTATTATTAGAATTATATTATGGCGTACAACGACGAGACAAATCGCCTCGGTGCCAGAAACAAAACTCGGGGGCCCTAAAGGGTCCTCGAAAACTACATTATAAGGCTCTAAATCCAACAGTTTCTTAAATATTCCCAGAAAACTAATTGTATTTAATTTAACAAACTAATGAAGGAATGCAAATCGGTAACCATGAGAACATTATATCAAGGGGTGGCTTACAACTTTCCTTCTATTTCTGTAAGAAGCAATGTCACTCCATTTATTACATTTCTGTGAAAGTTTGCAAATGGCTATAAGGTTATCACGGAACTAACGTAGACTGTACAATTCATCAATGCAATTAAGGGGGTCAAGGGGACCTAGAATTTTTTCATGCAATTTTCACGTTCGACATAAAGTACAGAAGGTATATTATATCTCCAAACAGCAACATTATTTTCAAAAATTCTTGAATTGAACCAGCATTTTTTGCGGCTTTTAGGAATTTAGGCAATTTGAGGCTAAAGAACCTGAATTTTCATGCACCACAAGCCTTTATAATTTTTGAAAGGGGTCTTCTTGTGTATGGGCACCTAGCACAACGTAGAGGGTCAGTTTTTATGTGACGTGTATTGCGTTTCGTCTACAAGGCTTTAAATTGTATTTCACGTCAGGAAGTACACGTTAGGTGAATTTAGTCTGAGAGCACATTTTAACTATTATTTTTTTTTGTCGACAAACGGGTTCATCGTAAAGATGATTTTGTTTGATACTGTGTGGTAGATATACCCATATTTGGATATCTCGGTAATATGTTGTAGACAGTAAAATTGTCTGTCTGTCTGTCTTTCTTTGTATCTTTATGTAGCCTACGCCTATAACTCGTGTTCAGATGCTTGGAGTATCGTAACATTAGGTATGGTAACCATGAGAGTCAATACATCAATCATTTATAAAACTCTTCACCGCACTTTTCATACAGTAGAAGGGTGGATATAGAGAAAAACTTCTCAATACATGCTAAAATAGGCAAAATATACAAATTATCCTAGAAGGACGACCGAAGCATATGTTGCGCTTCTCAATGTGAGACACAAAATTCGGGAATCTATAAAGGGTCTCCAAAAACTACATTTTAAGGGCCTTAAATTAACCGTGTGTGTGATATTCTCAGAAAACTAACTTCGTTCTGATAAACTTGAAGGAATGACAAACCGCTAACCATTGCAACAGTAGCTCAATTAATAATGTCTGGTGTTAACAACGAACACCGTTCGAAGAACGGGTACTTCTGCTAGTATTTAATAAAACCAATATTCCGATGATGACAAATGATTGAATTGATTCTTTGTGAATTTTTTTATGCAAGTTATACTTACTCATTTGAAAACATTTCTTTTCACTCGTGTACAATTTTTAACGTTATCCTATCTGAACAATACTGAATGAGAAAAATGGCCAGTTTTTCAGTTAACTATAGGGGTGGCAGTGAGGTGGGTTTTACACTATCTTTCCTCATCTCTTACCAATAATTTACCTTTTGTCATTCTGTCATTCCTTAGATCTGAACTGAAATAGGATAGGGTCTGTCCCGAAGTCACAGGGGGAAAAGGGGTACAAACGGACCCTGGTCAAAAATAAAAGGCCCAGATAAAACAAGTAGTTCCTTGAAGAACTGTATAGCCTAGTTTCATATATCCTACTTAAGTTAATTGCCTCTATCAACATACAAAATTTCAGTTTGATTGTTATCAGTCTACATACACCCAAAGTACACGGGGCTACATAACCGCGTTGTTGCAGCCCCTAAACTTAAGAACCAACCAACCATCAGTTTGATTGCTATCATAGATGAATAGGAATTGACTACCGTCTAAATATTTCACATGGTCGCCATGTCGGATTTTTATACTATGTCGTCTATAGAGTTATGTGCTATTAGATGATGAGGTTCATCATTCAAACGTTCACTTCGAGTACATGATTAATACACAAGAAATAAAAACTTAATTTTATAATTGCGCACAGCCGCCATCTTGAGGTTATGTAAGCAATTTAACTAAATTAGATGCCAGTGCAATAAAATGCGTAAAAACATTTGCTGAACCAAGTTTCATTGCGTTTGGATGGTTAAATCGCCAGAAAAGTCTATTTAAAAGTTCCAACTTCGGTTGGCCGCCATGTTCGTTTTGTAGTGAACAGGTTTTTGAAAGTCTCATAGATGAACTTTTAGTAGTGCCCTTTATCACCGTACAACATTTTTCATGGAGATATCAGTAATAGTGTCGGAGATTTAGAATGCTGGTGAAATATTTCGCACTGCCGCTATTGTGGATTGGTGAGAAGTAATAAAATTTGAAGGGCTCGGTCGGGTCGGCCGAAATAACACTATGACCTTACCGAGTTTCAATAAAATTGCTCTAGCCGTTTAGAAGATATTAGGGGGGACACACATACAAACACACACACATACACACACGGAAAAAGGTGATCTCATAAGCCTATTTGTTTTCGTAAAATGAAAATAGGGTAAAAATGGACCCAAATTAGAAATTCCTTGGAGTCACCAACTCCTGAGTTCAGCAACCGTGACTCCTTGAGAGTATAGCGCTATCCAGGTTAAATCATTCCTGGGGGACTTCACACACACTGTCCCCTTTAGGGCATCTTGTGGTTGGCAGGATATAATGCCATGAAAGAAGAAGAAAGGGACGTGAGATTCCTCGAAACATGAGGTTATTGGGAAGCAAAAGACAAGGATGAATTAAGGTAGGGTCATGAGCCTTGGATATCGTATTAGTGGAGATCGCTAGAGAACAATATTTGACCAAGAGAGGTCGGCAGGAAAGATAAAAGAGAAAGGTTTGGCATAAGCAAGTGGAAGTAATGCAGAACTCTGCTGGGTCCCGTGATCTCTAGGCTATGTCTCACTAGTTGTGAGCACTCCGAAGGAAATGTGGCATCTAGACCAGCGGTTCTCAACCTTTTAGACACTGCGACCTGCTTTTTTAGGCTGAGTGTTTTGGCGAGATTTCAAGTGATCAGTCAGTGAAACTAACTTTTAACAATGCTTGTGGCGACAAATTTTGGATAAGTATTAAAAAGGAATACCCAGGAGTGTCCACAACAGTGTTAAAAACTTTGATGCCATTTTCTACATCTTACAACTGTGAACAAGGATTCTCCATAATGGGGAATTTAAAAGCCAAATCGAGAAATCGTTTGACAATGGAAAAATGTTACAAAATTAATTTCATACATTCAAAAATTGGTTAATTCCAAACAATCTCAAATTTTTAATTAATAGAATAAAACAAGGTAAAAGAAAAGTACAATGTGAGTGTATTCTTTTTTTAGCAAAAAACTACAGCAATAACTATCTTTTTATACTTTTTGTCCGTATCTCGCGACCCCCAAGACACATCGGATGAAGTTGTGTGTATAAGATGACTTAGAAGGTGAGGTCAGTAGATTTGTCATCTTCGTTTTGAAGATACAGTATGGCTGGCAAATTAATTGTGTTATCTAGTCTACTTGTAAGGTCGAATATCCTCCTGTGCAAGGTCCCACCACAGCTCCACTTTCCCAAGGCTACACGAGGCGTGAGATTAACTTATTACTATCATGAGCTCATCACACCAAATGCGTTATTACATGAACGTTACTGAAAGTCGCTGCTAGATCCTAGATTTCTACATTTCTTCCACAAAGTTTGATGTTTATCAGTCGATCAACATGATTGTACCCAATTGTGATGGGTAATTCCCTAATCCTGGAAACAATTTACATGGGATTAATAAATACACTACATACATTAAATAAAATATACACAAAGTGTATTTAGTAATCTCATGTATTTTTTTTTCAAGTTTTGTTTTTCAGGATTAGGGAATATCCGATCCGAATTGAAGACTTCACGAGACAAACGGGGTAAGTCACATTCTGCAATATTTTCGGGAGAGCGGATTTAAACGCTAAAAATAATATATTTTCCCTTTTGCCAAATGTATTTCTTATAAAGGAAGTACATGCAAAACAAATAAAAACTAAAGTTAAATAATAATAATAATAATAATATCGTATGGCCTCGGGTGCCGGGGGCAAGCTTTGTTATTTGACACCCAGAGGGTAGTTTGCATGCCGAATTTCGTTGTTCCTTGACTATGAAAGTCAGGGAGGTTAGATGCTAGATATCTAAGCTCCTTGAACACTATAGCGCTTTGTAGTAGAGAAATGAGGAACTTTGTGTTGGCGGAAACTCACGAGATTAATTTTGCCTTGATGAACTCGGCCTACTAAATTCAAATGGGTTCTTTGGCATCGTATGACATGCGTATCGTATTTTTGCCGCCTTTCAAAAATCACTTACCACGGTCAGGAGCGAACCTGCAATCTTGGGGTTAGTAGACCGACACGATATCCACTCACCCACCGTGGCAAGCTAGTTAAATTATGAAAACGTGAGACGATGTGGGACGTTCTTTTCGTTTGCACTTAAAATAAAAACCTCTGTATCTCGACGACATTCCTCTTTATTTGTCGAATGAATGTTCTCGAATGAGAAACATGTTGTTTTGGTCCGTTAATAAAAATTTTTAAAAAAGAATTATGATAAATGGTCCGGCTAAGCACAAACAATTACAGCGTTTCGCCCCAGTGTACCATTGGGCTCTTCAGGTAAGGTTTGTATTTGCTTTGGAAGGAAGTCTATACTTCCGTAGTGCTTTGGCATTGTTCGTGACGTAGGTACTACATTTTATAATGTGTGTCGGGCGTCTTGCATTGGCCTACTCTGTGAGCACTAAGCAGCGTCTTGGTGAGGTGTAGCGTACCGACTGAAGAGCCCTATGGTACACTGGGGCGAAACGCTGTAAATTGTTTGAGCTTAGCCGGACCATTTAACATAATTTTTGTTGAATATTCCTCTTTTTTTGAAATTAATTTCAACTGATCTGTAGTGACGATGGCTGGCCACCAGAATGCGCCATAAACTCATTTTCGGAAAAAATGGACTTACCCCGTACTTTCCGTGGGGTCTTCAATTGGGTACAATCGTGTTGACTGACTGACCAAATTCAAACTTCGTTTACTAAAGCAACACTGAAAAACAGCTTCAAATACCATAAGATATCTTCCTATGTGTTCTGGTTATGGCAGGAAAGTGGAATTACACTGACATTTTGTAAGATCGCAAGCATATTTACAGTCATTATTGCAGTTAGTCCACCCGGAGGTTGAGTGAGTAAGTGAGTGGTTATCGTGTTGGAATACTACCCCCAAGCTTGCAGGTTCACTCCTGACCGTGGTAAGTGATTTTTGAAAGGCGGCAAAAATCACGACACTCATGTCTACCGATGTTGGCATGTTAAAGAACCATTTGAACTCAGTAGGCCGTGTTCATAATGGCAAAATTAATCTCGGGATTTTACGCCAACACAAAGTTCCTAATTTCTATACTAGGAAGCGCTATAGTGTCAAGGAGCTTAGATATCTAACCTCCTTGACTTTCATAGTGCTTCAAGCAACATCAACAATCGACATGCAAGCTTCCATCTGGGTGTCAAATAACAAAGCTTGCTCCGGCACCCGAGGCCTTAACATATTATTATTATTATTTAGGATCAGTTTAATCAATTTAATTGGGATTTATCCAATATACTAAAATTTATCATGAAACAACATTGGAAATGTTGTAAATACGGAAACACATTAATAATTTATAATTGCGGCGGCAGAAATTACGTTCACCTTTCTTGGGCAAATGTCCTCTTTGTTTCTCCCCTCAATCATATGTGAAGTTTTGGAATTTTTTCAGTGTTGTCTGTTCATACCATACATTTATAGAGCGGCTTCGGTGGCGTGGTTGGTAGCAGGCTGAACTGCTGTTCCCAAGATAGCGGATTCAAACATGGCCGAAGCCGTCGTTTTTTTTTAACCGTTAAAATCCTTCAGTATGCCTTCCATCGGAGGGGAAGTAAAGCCGGCGGTCCCATGTCATAGATTTATGGCATGTAAAAGATCCTTCCACAGACTAAATTTGTGTGAAGTTAAATTTCTAGGTTAGATTTCGTTGGAACGCTCCATCAAAGTTCCAACGTTCACCACTAGGTATCAGTGACATCTGGTAGCGAAAGTTAGAACTACTTCAAATTGAACGGAGCTTGTAGCTCACCCTATTGTGCCCAACTCTAGGAATGGGTATTCCAAGATTCAGACACCTAGATATCAAGGGAAGGGCTGTAGCCGCTTTTGAAAGTTGAGATATTTGAATATCGCGCTACATTGCTTCTCGAAGCAATTGGAAAGAATTTACCGATACTTGGATGTCAAGTGACGTAGCGAGTAATAGCAGAGGTGGAGGCTATTTATTGATTAAATAGTTAACCATGGAGTAGAGACTTGAGACTGGGATCAGATTACTGGCACGGCCAAATGAAAGAGAATGCAATTAGTATCAAGTAAATCGGACCAGGGATTCAAGAGATATGAGGATTTCTAGATATCAGCTGATGCGGCGTGACCCTGACAGTTTTGAATAAAAGCCAGCTGGCCGAAGCATCGATAGCTCATTTCAACACAAGCATTTGCCGAGCTAGTTGTTGCGACGCTGAGCCAAGACACATGGTTGCCGGATCTACGCAGAAGTTCTTTTCAAAGTTGTGATAGTCACGAAAGTGCTGCGCTACGAGGTGGAACTTAGTAAGTTTACGGCGAGGAGAATCACTGAGGTGATTGATTTTTCTACAGACA
Source organism: Meconema thalassinum (assembly GCA_946902985.2). Taxonomy (NCBI): domain Eukaryota; kingdom Metazoa; phylum Arthropoda; class Insecta; order Orthoptera; family Tettigoniidae; genus Meconema; species Meconema thalassinum. The sequence continues at coordinate 75,517,978 of OX336392.1, forward strand.
TTGGTGGAAATATTTATATTTCGACATGGACATATGCTAGACTTTGTCTAGAATTACTATTTTGTCACAGTCCAGTAATAACATAATACTTGGATATTTAAATCCATTTCAGTCAGTTTTCATATTTGTAACTAGTTAACCACTTCGATCTGTCAGTACACTGAAGACTAGTCTATAACGGTGGCATTCATTAGTCTACGCAAGGGAAACTACAAGTTGCTTAGCGCATGGTAGATGGTGATATAATAAACCATGCCCAGGGAACGATCTTCAGAACAGCCGTTGATTGGTTAGACTGTCAGTGTTTTTCTTGTACTGATAAGATTACCGTGAGTTATGTTACAACTGACATATCTAAGAAGAGATCACTTAGATCTGACCCTTTTTAAACAAACTGTTATGGCTTTGATAGAAGCCCATATTAAAATGGAACAACAGTTAATTCAAACGTCAAAAGATACTACCACTATGTCTGACTAGACGGATTGTGGGTATATAATGGCGGCCGATACAAGGATTATACGTGCTTGTCCAATGGGGCATGTCTATGGATAAATCTGGTACAGACCAGGTTTACTACGCTTCAAGACCATCAAGAAATGTAAGCCACATTTGAATTATATTATGCCTAGCTAATTGGAACAAACTATTTTTCTGCAGATGACCAACACATTTTTTTTCTTCGTATTTAAAGCTTGCAATGATTTACGCAAGAATTATTAGAGTTATTCTGAGGATTTTCAACACTCAGAACAGTTTAGGATCGATGACCGAGCATTTCGAAGATTTATTTGAATATTTCATATTTTAGGGAAACCACGGAGAACCGTCGATGTAAAGGTTGAGTTAAATTATTTTGTTGAGGAATGGATATTTTTTCCGTATTCGAAGATTCGAACATGTGGATTCTCACATAATGAGATGATAATTAAACACATTTAAAATGATATAACAAATAATAATAATAATAATCCACTATTAATAATAATAATAATCCACTAATAATAATAATAATAATAATTTTTATAATTTTTCTAAATAATTCTTGGATATTATATTTTATAATAATCACATGTATTGAGAAAGAACCTATGAAGTAGTTTAATCATTTCTAGTTTGGAACAGGAGATTTTCCGGAGGAGAGTGGTTAACGCAAGCCCGCATTCAACCAACATTTCAGTTCTGGTTGAACAGTTGATATTTGCAATGAGCAAAGTATATTTTTCAGATAACACGGAGAGGCATGAAACGGGAAGCAAATGATATTTGTATCAAATAGGATATTTTTGTATTTATATAAAATCATGACGTAAATACACTCGAAAGTGAAATAAAGATTTTCATAAGTATGGTAAATTCACGGGTTGAACTGAATGGTAAAATAAAATAAACTTGTAAGTTTATTAATCTTCCAGTGTTGATAACAAGCAGAGGCTTGATTTATTGTATAAATTTTGGGAAGAAAATTTATATGTGTGGAGTAGTTGAAATGCCATTCCCAGGTGCGCATGTTTAAGTCGCAGGAATGAAGAGGTTTTTTCGAGCATCAATCAAATAGCAGGTTCGATGGCTCAGGTTTATAGTAGGAGTATTGGAACTACACATTTCGTCGGATGAATGACCCGAAGGTTATTTCTTGAAACCATCAGTTCTTATTTCAACCTTGTTTACGAATTCCATTTAGACTTTGATTTTGCTAGAACCCGGATTTGTCATGATAGTAGTTTATTCTTCTTCAGAGGAAGACCTTTGCCGTTGTTGTTGGAATATTGTGTTCTTACACAAATATTAGAATGGGCCACTGCCAATTAAAAATAATTCTTTAACCACGAATAATTTGAAGGATATTTTCAATCCTAGTGTCATGAACTGAATGAATTTATTTTGAAGCTACAATTCTTAATTCCGCATTCTGTCGAAGAATTGCAAGTTGTAAAATTTACTAAGAATGGCCATAAATATAAATATTTTTTTCATAATGATTCCAAGTAGAAAATTGAATAGTTGAATGGTTCAACAATTTAGTGATCAAGTTGATGATTCAGAAATCATATATTTTGTTAGGAACTTGAAGTTCATAATCGAGTCACTTCTCGAATGTTTAATGTCAGAAGAACAATTAATTGTTGTTGTGCTTCGCACAGTTCTTCGATGCTATGCTCAAGGTCAAATACCTTTCATATGTTATTAATATGTGTAAATAATGTGTGTTGATTCAATGATAATAATATTTTCGACAATATATTTTTGAAACTGGAAAATAAGTGAAAGTTTAAAATTCTATGAACATTTATTCTACGAGTGTTAATATCATGTAAATATTCAAACAGTGATCTACGATATTTCCAGTAGAGACAATTAACTTTGAACTGGAATTAATCATGAATAATTTTGGAACACAGTCTACAGGACTATTAATCGGACTTATGTTTCCAAAAAGATTGTCAAATGTGTTTGGAAAATTTCTGTATATTGTGTAAATAAGAGTGTGGATCGCCACACGTGGATGATGTTGCTTTGAGCATCTTTGCAGTCAATTTTAACTTCAAAATAAACTGAGATAATTTTACCAGATGTGTTATACCCAATTGAATCTCCTTCTATCCTTATTGTTGCATTGAGCCAAAAATCAGTAAAGAATTTTTTTTATTTGATGTCGTTTTTGCGATTTGCTTTAACCCATCTGGCGCTCCGGGATATTTTGACTCTCGTGCTGACTGATTATTGGTAAAATGCATATGTGGTCGTGCGGACTTCGGTCTAAACGGGCACACTATGGGTTTTCGCTGGAAGCAGCTACAGCCTCTGGCGAACCGAACATGACCTCGGACACTCCCGGCACTAAATGCCATACGATAAATAAATAAATAAATAAATAAATAAATAAATAAATAAATAAATAAATAAATAATCAATTTATAGTCTTCAGTCGATCAACACACTTTCTTTGCCCAATTTGTTGTTTGATGTTGTTTTAGATTCTTTTACATGCTTTGCGACATCGTGGTCATGTAGCCCCGTTAACTTGGGTTGTGTAGAATTTGTCTGATAACCTCTGTCACTGTGATGACTGTACTAGTCTGTGTATTTGTAAATTGGCTGGCTGCGTGGCCCAGCAGTAACGTTTTCGCTTGCTGGGCCCAAGGTTGCAAGTTTGTATCCTGGTGCAGTCAGCTGGCATTTGAAGGTGCGCAAATGCAAGGGAGTCGTGTCAGTAGATTTACTGGCACGTTAAAGATCCCCTTTGGGGCGAAAGTCTGGCACCCCGGCGACTCTAGAGCCATAGTAGTTAAAAAGGACGTAAGTCTGATATTATTATTATTAGTATTATTATTATTATTATCATTATTTTTAACTTGTGGTAGGATTTGGACTGGAAGCGACCGTGGCCTTACGTTAGGTACCAACCCAGCATTTGCTCGGAGTAGAAATGGGAAGATATTGAAAATCACTTCCAGGATGACTTAGGTAGGAGTTGAATCCACCTCCTTTCAGTTTTGCCTCATGAGGTTCGTTCCAGCCTCTGACATGAATTAACCCTTAAGAGGGCAGAATAATTCTTTATTTTTAAGTGTTTTACATTTTAATTTATTTTGATTATTATAATTATTAATAATGATTTTTTGTTTCTCTAATTATAATGTTTATGTATTTATTTTCAATTTTCCATTTATGTTCTTCTAGATTCAATTTTGATATATTTATTGAATTAATTAATAAACTAATTTCGAATTGATTTTTACATTTATCTTCATAATATTTTTATAGCTATGTTTATTATTAGGCTATTTTCAATTTTGAAAAAATAGGCTTATGAGATCACCTTTTGTCCGTGTGTGTGTGTGGGTGTGTGAGGTGTGTGTGTGTGTGTCCCTAATAAAATCTAAAGGGCTGGAGCGATTTCAATGAAACTCGGTAAGTTCATAGCACTATTCCGGGCGACCCCGACCGTGCCCTTCAAATTTTGTTACGTCTCACCAATCCAACATGGCGGCTGTGCGAAATATTTCACCAGCATTCTATATCTCCGAAACTATTACCGATATCACCCTGGAATTTTGTATGGTGATAAACGGAACTACTAGAAGTTCGTTTATGTGACCTTTGAAAACCTGGTAACTACAAAACCAACATGGCGGTTAAGCGAATTTGCGACTTTTAAATAGACGTTTCTCGCGATTTTACCAACCGAACGCAATGAAACTTGGTACAGTGTATGTTTATATACATTGTAATGTTCCGACATCTAACTTCGTTCAATTGTTTACATAACCGCAATATGGCGGCTGTGCGAAATATTTCCCCGGCATTCTACATCTCTGAAACTAATACCGGTATCAACCTGAAATTTTGCACAGAGATAAAGGGCACTACTGGAAGATCATCCATGATACTTTCAAAAACCGGCTAACTAGAAAACAAACATGGCGGCCAAGCGAATTTGAAAGTTTTAAATAGACTTTTCTCGCGATTTAATGATCCAAACGCAATGAAACTTGGTACGGCAAATGTTTATACACATTTTAATGCACTGGTATGTAATTTAGTTCAATTGTTTACATAACCTCAAGATGGCGGCTGTGCGAATTTTTAAATTAAGTTTTTGTTTCTTGTGTCGTAATCATGCGATCGAAGTGAAAGTTTGAATAATGAATCTACGCAATAATTTTCCTTTTAAGGTACATGACTCTTTGGCCTATACATATAACAATCCAACATGGTGACCATCCGGAATATTTAGACGGTTCTCAATATCTACGAATCTATTACAGCAATCAAACTGAAATTTAGTATGTTGATAGAGGGAATTAATATTAGTAGGATATATGAAAATAGGCTGTATAGTTCTTCACGGAACTACTTGTTTTAATTTTTATAATTCTTTTATCATTGCAATTTTATTTTTATGATTTCTGTTTCTATATTTATAATTTATTTTACTCTTCAATTGTTAATGTTTTTAGTTTTTTTTCTGTAATTTTATCCCACACATTACGTCAAGTAGACACGTAGGTATATTTGATTTTTAGAAATACTAGCACTTCGGCATGACAATTCTCTGAAATTTGGCTTAAAGATTCAACTATCTGCATCTTTGAAAGCATAAACTGTCCTTATGGCAGGTGGTTGATCCATAAAGGGTTAAATTTCGTGGCGGAGCCGGGAATCGAACCCGGGCATCCGCAGTGAGATGCCAAGTATGCTAGCCACTACTCAACGAGGCAGAGCCGTGTAGAGTATCCCCAGGTCAGCGGAGGAAATCTTAATTATTGCACTTCTACATACATTAACCTTGAACAAGATCTTCAGGGCACTGGTGTGAGAAACTGATAATCTGATCCTAGCGACCTTCACATCCGCTATAACGGCACATTATAACGACTTGTTTAAATAGGATTACAAGTTGTACACGGCATAACATAACATAACATTCAATTACAAGTCTGTATAATTGTAATCATCTCAAATGGAGTGTATCCAGTCTACGAGTTCTAAATTGACTTCAATTTGCATGTTTCGTTTGCAGCAGGAAACACTAGGTTATACGTATAAGCTGGAACTAGTGTTGCCAACCTAAGCAACAAGTCATTAAATCTAGTGGAGTTGTGCAGTCACTTACTGATAAGTTTTAAGAAAGGAAAAAACGCCATTATCTTTATGGGATACGGGACAGAGTTTTTTAATACACTGCTGAACAAAAGTTTGGACTGCCATCTTGAATTGTATGCTGACGCTGCCATAGAGGAATGGGACCTCTTACCCCAAGATAAACTTGATGGTCACATTCAGAGCATGCCTCCTCCGTGTGCGGGGAGGACTACTAAAGACTGATACTGATCATAATGAGATACTGATTTTCAATGTTTTTGTTTACAAAAGGGACACTTAGAAGCGAGTTCGCTTTGTTTTTGTACCGTTTCATTGTTATCTAACATGGATTGTCATTGTTTTCAGAAGGACTGATGTTTCGCTTGTTAATAAGGTATTGTATAAACCCTATGGGTTTACTAAGAAGTCATTGTAGTAAGATCTATGCTATTCCAAACTTTTGTTCAGGAATGTAGGGCCTATGTAGGATACTTTTCTTTACGTCGTTATGCCCTACTCAGGAGTACGGTTGAACCTGCTTAGCTGATGTGTTGGCCTTCTCTTCCTCCCAAAATCTCTTCATCCTCTCGCTAAGCTTCTTCCTTCGTTCTCCTGTCCAAGTTATAGTGGTTCTGATGTTGGGTTAGTCTACAAATTGGTGATTGTCGATTTTGGTTCTGAAATTACATCTGTCCTGTACAAGGTCTACTGAGATTTCGATTTCCTGGAGATCTGTTTCAATTTCACGAAGCCAGCTGTTCTTGTCTTTTAATGAGAGGGCTAGGTTGAGAATTATTTTAGTTAGTCTGTTATTGTACATTGTAGGATACTTATTAATGAACTTTTTTAAGGTAGATTTCATTGTTGTTGTTGTTTGAGTCTTCAGTCTTTTGACTGGTTTGATGCAGCTCTCCATGCCTCCCTGTCCTGAGCTAATCGTTTCATCTCTACATAGCTACCACACCCTACATCCGAGGCAATCTGTTTAACATATTCTAACCTTGGTCTACCCCTATAGTTCTTGTCCTCGACCCTTCCTTCCATAACTAAGCTTGCTATTCCTGGGTGTCTTAGTATGTGTCCTACCAACCTATCTCTTCTCTTCATTAGCAGTCGCCAGAAACAACTCTCCTCTCCCACTCGTCGTAATACCTCTTTGTTTGTAACCCTATCTACCCATCTGATCTTCATCATTCTCCTGTAACACCACATTTCAAATGCTTCAATTCTCATCTTTTCTGGTACACCAATAGTCCAAGTTTCACTTCCATAGAGCGCCACGCTACCTATTTAATGGGTACCATGTTTCGATATCCGGAAAATTTCGACATATCTTCGCGTTTCACATCCCCCAAAGCCCAAAACCACCGTCAGCTCGAAAGTGTATTTATATGCGAGGGAAGTTCCGTCATTTTATTAAACTAGCGGACCCATGCGAGAAATCATACTTTCCCCAATAGGTGTATAATGAGTGACTTAAGGAGAAATGTTTTTATTTCAACCAAATGATTATAGAATACTATTTACATTTCAGTTGGAATTCCAAGCTCTACGTTCTCTAACTTAAGAAGGCAATCACTAAAAATTGGATCATCATAACACTCGCCAGTTATTCGATATTTATGAAAGCATCTTGGTCAAGATTTCCTGCTTTATCTTGTTGGCTGAGGAACCTCTTTCCCCCATTATCAGGACAGCCCTGGTTGGAAAACTTCTTCACGCTCCGCTTACAGCGAGGCTTCCTTGTTCCAACGTTCAACGATCAGTGTTAAACTCCTTCGCACCCTGCCTGCAGGGCAGCTTACCCAGTCCTGTGTGTAGCGCTCAGGGCTAAACTCCTTTGCACGATACCTACAGGGGTGCTTTCGCTGTCTTGAGTGCAGCGTCAGCATGAGAGCGTGCTGTGGCTGGTTTCTTTCTGTGAGCATTGTATACTGCATTTTTGATCTGATTTTCCTTGTTTTCCTGTAGTCGGGTTTTGATTTATTGTGTTAGGTCCTCGACCTTTTAGGCAAGGAAGGCTATTACCAACGTACAGGATTTATTCATGGCTGGCTGCGTGGCTCAGGGGTAACGTTCTCGCTTGCTGGGCCCAAGGTTGCAGGTTCGTATCCTGGCGCAGTCAGCTGGCATTTGAGGTTGCGCAAATGCGAGGGAGCCGTGTCCGTAGATTTACTGGCACGTTAAAGATCCCCTTCGGGGCAAAATTCCGGCACCCCGGCGTCTCTAAAAGCCGCAGTTGTTAAAAGGGACGTAAAACCAATAACATTATTATTATTAGGATTTATTCATGTCCAGTGCCTCAGGTTTACATATTTCACACAGCCATATCAGTTTCCTGTTCTTTCTTTTAAGGTCTTTGACTTTCTGACCAATGAGACCAGTACAGGTCTCGTGGGTCTTTTCTCTTCACCTATCGCATTCGATTACGCTGTCCTCATTAGCGCATTGCCGCTGACATAGCGGGCAAGATTCCTTTTTGTTGCTTCTAGGTACACTCCGGGCAGATAGCATCTTAGTTAGTTATTGTTGTTTTAAGGGGCGGAACTACGAGGTCTTAACACAGATTAAAGAATACAAATTTGGAACTGAAATTAAAAATTTGAGGTGGACACCTAAATTTAAAGAGACCTAAATTAAAAAACAAAAACAAATAATTAAATAAAAATAAAAATTATAAAAATAAACAAATATCACGGAAAAATAAAAACATCATCATTCAAAAACGAACAAGTCGTTGAATCAATGTTCACTGAAGAATTTAGATTGCTGGCCCTAACCCACTCGCACTTATAAAGCGGATAACGCGATCAGCAGCCACCGCGTCATCGGCTAATATAAGTTTGATTGTCATCTGCATACCAAGGTTTCTTCGTAAGTCAGCAAGATCCACACACTCGGTTAAAATGTGGGCCACGGTGAAAACGGCTCCACATGTACATTAGGTACGAGTGGGTGGATCTTGTATGACCTATCCTTAGCCTACACAAAATGACGGACTCTCTCCGTGACCGGAAAGAGCTCCGCCACACGCAGATAGTATCTTGATCAAGATTTTCTGCCTTATCTTGTTGGCTGAGGAGCCTCTTTCTCCCTTATGAGGACAGCCCTCGTTGGAAAACTTCTTCACGCCCCGCTAACAGCCTTCCTTGTTCCTAAGTGCAACGATCAGCGTCTAACTCCTTCGCACACTGCCTGCAGGACAGCTTTCCTAGTCCTGTGTGCAGCGCTCAGTGATAAACTCCTTTGCACGTTACCTACAGGGGTGCTTTATTTATTTATTTATTTATTTATTTATTTTATGTCTTCGGTAGTGGCGAAGTTAGGGCTCATGGCCCTCTCTTACACTTAACCACGCAATATGCTACCAGTACATAGCTTATGACAATTTCGAAAATACAAAATATATTATGATGATAAATAAGGAGTAAATTAATTATGCTAATACTAATATTAGTAAAAAGGCACATGAATAATGAGTGTAATAATTATAACAATACAAATAATAATAATAATAATCACAATGTCACAGACCTTTCTATAATATCCTAGATATAATCCTAGCTCAGGCATACGTCCTATCATCCATCACCATTCACACGGGGCAATCAGCAGTATTCAACAGGTAATCTCGGCATGCGGCCTTAAATTTATTTATTGTTGTGGAATTTCTGATATCGGGAGGAGTTGAATTCCATAGCTTTCGCTTTCCTGAGTGGAGCGTCAGCATGAGAGCGTGCTATATTTATGAAATTAGAATGCAATTCGTCACTGTTAATGCCATTTGTGTGATGAGCCCAATGATTGACAGCTTAGCCGTAACACTCACTGGTTATTCGATACATTAACTTTCAGTCAGAATTCCAACTTGCACGTTCACTAACTTAAGAAGGCAATCACTGAAAATTGGATCATCATAACACTCACCGGTTATTCTATATTTATGAAATGATACGATTTGAGCATGGGTACCCAATCCATTGATTTATCAATTCTGAAAACCATGGGAAATGATAAAGAGAAATCTGTACAAGAATTAATGTTTAATAGTTCTAAGGTTTTAGACGCCGTGACACTCGCCGGTTATACGATTTAGAGAACTCAATCCATTGATTTACTGTTTCTGAAAACCATGCGAAATGATCGACGACAACTCAGAATTGCAGCATGTTACAGCAACAGTATTTGCAAATAGCACACTTCTTACAAAAATCGAGATTTATAAAATTAGAATGCAGAAGAAAAACATGTAAAATAATTCACGTTTAGCCTAATAGTTTTTAAGGATTTAGACGATGACTCATCAGTATTTACAAATCGCACACTTCTTACAAAAATTGATATTTATGAAATTAGAATTAGAATGCAATTCGCCAATGCTAATTTATGAAATTATACGATTTGAGTACACATTCCTTTCATTTACTGTTTCTTAAATCCATGCAAAATGATAAAGGAAAGACCTCATAATGTTAAAATGACACGAAACGGGTGTCACAGCGACCAAAATGTGAAGTGGACAGCAATTATGGAGCGTATTTCATACATAAACAGTATCTGCAAATCGCACACTTTGTACATTTACTTAAAAGTCATTTTTTTAAAGAAATTATTGATATTTATGAAATTAGGGTGCAATTCGACACTGCTAATGTCTATTCTCTTTCATTTGAATGCTCATTTTCACGATCGGTCGCTTGTGAGTACCGCAGGAGGGATCTATACTACTGAAATAATATATACTGTACCCGTTCGTCCTGGGGATGCGATGACCCATCTGCTATAACATCGCATTCCTGGAGTTCCGGGACAAAGCGGAGTTAAATGAACCTCTAATCAAATAAGGAATGTGTCGGAAATTCAGCTGAGTTCTCGAAAAAGCAGTGGGTATCACGAGACAAAGTATCTCTAGGGTCGTTACGGGCTTAAGTTTAATAGAAATAATGCAAATATAAATGGGCGCCATCAACTGAATTCCTAGCAAACCACTTCCTTTCCGGATAAGCCTTACTCAAGACAAGGAAAGAAAAAGGAACATCACACCATCATCAGATCACAACTAAGATAAAAACAAATTTATTTTACTTTGATAGTCAGACAGACATTTTAAATATAACTCCTACCTGAGAGTATGGTCGAATGCCAAAGTTAAATTGTCATTGTCCAAAAATCGAACCATCTCTTTTCTAATCCAAAATTATTTTTATCCACATAACAAGAAAAATCTCTAAAGTTCTCTTGGGTTCTCAGGATCACTGTAGCACTATGTCTTTCGTCACTGACATTTGTGAAACCTGAGACCTAATTTCTCTTTAATTTAACATCAATGTGGATTTAAAAATGTTATTAATCTGTCTAAACATACACATATAATAATCACACATATTAAATATCACGTAAATTATGGTTTGCATGGCATAATTTGAATGTTGAACATGTTAATCAAATGCTCCTAAACATTGAATAATTAATTTACACTATTTACATCGTCATTAACAATCATTTATCTGTGAATTACAGAAAATTCAAATTCTCATTGGTCATCATTATCGTCATCACCAAAATTAAATATTTCTCACATTAATTCTCACTTCAAAATTCTACATATCCCTGTCAGAATCGTTAATTCATCACCATTACATCATTTAAATTCTCAACTCAAGTTGCAATTCCTTCAAATTATCTCTCAATTAAATTTATTTAATTCCATGTAAATTCATTAATCATCAGCTTCTTTAGTTAATTATCACCTTCTAATTCAGTTATTCATCATCATTACAATCGTCTATTAATTTATTTCAATCAGTTTATTTATTAAATCTTTAATTCATCCATTTATTTAATTCATCGATTTATTTCAAAATTTAATTTATCAACTTATTTAAATTTCAATCATCTGGTTATTTAGTTTTCATTATTTCATCTAGTCATTCTGATTTTTATTTCATTAGGTCAGATCGTTAATATGCTTGAATCTCAGATTATTATTTCATTAATTATTATTCTCAGAAAATCTTGTATTATCAACTTTATTTATTTGTTTAATTTCCTAACAAATTGTTTAATATGGTTTATAGAACGTTGTCTTACAGTTTTATCACTTCCAAGTTATATCTCGTATTTAATTTATCATGCCAAAAAATATTATTGTCTCCACGACAACACGTTGGACCAAACTATCCACAACGACATTACATTTCTTCAATACTTCAAATATCACATTTGAATACAATAATTACTCCACAAAACTCCATAAATATTCAGCACATACAGCATGAATCTCAACAATTACGCTAGACTGGGTACGACGACCTCATGTCTGCCTCAAAATACATTATCAACGTTGCAACTATCACATGGCAACTTCCACAAAATGCCTACCACAAACTTCACTTAACCATGTTGCATGATCTACAAAAAATATATAACTGGCTTCAAATTATCAACGCACACAATCTCCAATAACTGTAATTACTCTGATCACATCTAGACAACTTCTTAAACAATTGGGAAAATATTACTTCAGTAATTTAAGATCTGCTTTCAAATAGCATAAATTCTCTTACAAATTTTCATAACTCACATCGCAGAAAAACACCAATGTGCTATAATCTCTCACATCAAAATCTGCAATACTGATCTGCCTTAAAATAATTCTGACCATTAATGATTAATCTTAAAAGATTCAATTACTTTAAATCCTTCTCAAAAGGTATCAAACACAATTATAAAAAAATCATCAAAAGCATCAGCTGTAACAGCTGTTAAACTGAAATTACTCTCAAAAGAGTATAGCAACAAAATATTGGATTGGCAAACAAGAATTACTAAATGCAATCCTGTTGACATTTATCGTTACTTTATTTAACAAAATTTCGACTGATATGTGACTAGTAGTTCCTTGTTTGATTCACTTACATCTCGTGTACATTCGGATGATAAAAATGAGTCCCTCAATGGCGAGTAAGATGTGTAACCACCGTACAGTCGTATAAATACGAAAGACCTCGCCCCGTCGACTTGGATGATAGTTCCCTGAACGATGGGTAAGATGAGTAGCCACCATACAATCGTATAAATACGAAGGACCCCATCTCGTAGGCTATATGAGTGAATGTACCAGATAGGAATCAACAAGTTTCTAGTTGTCATATAAAAGCGATGTTCATTCACTAAAGTGAATAACTTCTTAATATCTCCAAACAATCCAATGGAAAAAATCCCTACTGATGAATAATACACACTCGCTAGTATGCAATGAACTGACGAAGTAATTTTTGATAATCAATTGCAGATCACGAGTTCGAAATACTCGTTACTCAAAAAAAAACTATTCATGAAAAATATCCTAGCTGGAAAAATGTCTAAAAGACCAAACATCTGCTTAATAAAGCCAACCAATGGTGAGAATTTCGTATAATGATGCCTGCCATATCATATGGTCACTCCATATTCTAGCAAATTCGAAGTATATAAATTCAAACCATGTCTAAATAATCGTATCACTCCTATTAGAAAAATATACATGTGTGCCCAGTATTCATGAAAATAATCGTATCAGGTAGTTATGACTCTTACAGTACCTTTCATAATCAGCTGCAATTAAATTTCCAAGATCGTCGATTTTCCCTACATAAAGAATTTCTCGAAAGATCGGCGTGAATATCATTCCATCCATGAAATGACGATTGCCTTCGAAATCCCAAGTGAATCAGCTTGTGGACTCCGATCGTCAGGAATCGAATCCATAGCTCCGCGGTGCCATCTTGTCTCTATCAGCGTCTACTCGGACATGTTGAACTTCGGATTACCCATAGCGGATATTGTCCAACTCCTTCTCGAAAAAGTTCATGGAAACAGCGGACCCCCTACTCCTCTTCTAAGTTACGCCACTGTTCCGTTAAATGTCCAGTTTGAGTATTGCAAGTTCAATCTCAAATGACTGCTAAGTCCCACTTTCGTAAAATAAAATTTTACTTGAGAGTGTTCAAGTTTACGAAACACCCTGTATTTGTCTGTAATTTGATAACTCATGAAACTGCATAAGAAATAAATCTTATTAATGCACGATCTAATGTTCATCAGTGCCTATGCTAACAACATTCCGTTTACTTGAAATAGTTAAAGTAGCTTTGAATGCGTTATATAAAAGCATAGTCATAAAGTTATTCATGAAAACTATGTTCAAACTGCGTTGAAATGTCGCTTGAAATAAAGCCTTCAACTACTTGCAGTGCGGTTCTGACATATCCCGGCCGTCTGTGATTGCTTCCTCGGCTAGCCCGCCTGGATCAATGACCCGCTTGGCCTTCGCTGCTCGGCGATGCAGGAACTGTCGCCTACACTCTGCCGTGACAGTTTCGGTATGTTACGTGCCCTTCACTGTGCGTCTCGCTTGCGCTATAGAGCTGCTCGTCTGACTGAGCTCAACTGAACCTGCTGGCACTGTCTTCTTGCTTATGTGCTTGGCGCAGGCACGTGGTGTAGTCCCCCTCCACTGTGCTCTTGCGTCACGATCATAGTCTCGAACCCAGATCATCTCGGCTGTTCCGTTATAAAATAACTTAAGGGTTATCTGACTTCCATAAAATTATTTCCACATATAATGCATGTTATATATCCTCTTCTAAGATGTTTAATTGCTATAATTCCATAAATATCTCAATAAAGCTTCACATCTCTATCCATAATTCCATCTTCTTATAGACGTCAATGCCTCCTTGATTCTTAGACCTCCTACGTCATCTTGACATTCTTCTTGACGCGATCGGTACGCTATCTTTTAAGAGCTCTTCCCAAAACCTCAACTACAGCTTAATGTCTGCTGGCGTAGCCGATAGCCTAAACTAGGTATCGGGTACATCTCTCCCGTACATCTCCTTTTTTTTATCAAGATTGAGAAAAAAATACACTCTCAGGCATTCTATATATAATACATGTACACGATAGCTCTACAATTCCCTTACTCAGCATTATGGTTCTTTCTGACTCTCAATAATGATGATTGACTTCCAATGATTAGCATCTTGATTCCGTGTTATTCTGACGTTTATTTCTTCTTTCTTCACTCGTGCTTGCTCGATTGACATCTCTCACTGTCTCTTCGAGTGGTGCACTAGGCTGTCTATCTTCTTGCCTCGACCTCTCATGTCCACGATTATCCCGTCTGTCGTTAGGATCGTTTCTTCGGCCATCCTGCCTGTCGTTCCCATTATACTGTTGATCTTGGCTCCAGTTATTTCTGCCCCGATATCTATTGTTATATCGATTCCTGTCTTGATATCTGGAATTCTGGTTATAATTCCTATATCGGCTATCTCTCGCTTCTTGATCGTATGGCCTCTCATATGGTCCTCTATATCGATCATTTCCTCGAGCGTTACGGATGTTTCCTCGATTCCCTTCGTTCCGTCGGTTTTCCCAGGAATCCCTTCTGTCCGTTTGAGCTGCATTGTCTACGACTACCGCATTCACTTCTTGCGTGTTTCTATTGTCGTTTCTGGTACTTCTCGGCGTAACTTGAGCGCTTGTATAGTCCAATCGCCGTAAAATGTCATAGTGCTCCAGTGTATTGGCTCCCGACGCTATCAGTGATCGCTGTACCTTAATCGGTAACTGTCTCGCTATAGCTTGCAAAAGCTCTTCTTCTGGCAATGGAGGAATAAGGAACTGTAATTTAGCCAGCTGTGACGTGAAATAGTTGGCATAATGCGTCGGATGTGACGTAGAATAGCGCTTTGAGTACATCTCCGCTCTTACGTTAAGTTGATCCTCGGCACTCCAAAATCTCCTCAAGAAAGCCATGGCAAATTGCTCCATGTTCGCAAAATTGCTTCTGAACGCTCTAAACCAGGTAAGCGCAGATCTATCTAAGGCGCGTTCGACTATCCTTAGCTCTCTTTCTTTGGCTACCCTGTGTTCCGCCATGTAGTCTCGAATATCTCGCAGAAATTCGACTGATGTGACTCCTGTATTTCCCGAAAACTTTCTCGGCTTGTCATCCAGATTCCTAATAATGGTGACTGGACCTGAGTATCGTTCGCTTGGACCCAACGTACTCCTATTCGAACTTGGATTATCCTGAGGGGTTGAACTGGCCCTTTCGAATGTCACATTCGGTTGCAATTGACGGTCGTCTCCCATGCTCGCTTCTTGATTCGTCATACTGCGGTCTATCGCTGTCTGATTTATCAATGTTTCCCCTGATGTTATATTCTGACTGGTGAAACTGTTAAACATGGATTCTAGTTTAGTCATCCTGTCTTCTGCTAATTTCTTGACCTGAGTCTTCAATTCATCTAACGATGTAACATCATGCGTTTTGTTACTCTCGTCTAAGTCGTTTCTTAACTTGTTAATTTCTCCTTCGCACGTGTTCTTTACTGACGCGACTTGTTCCTTTAACAAATCAACATCTGTTCTAAATAGAGTTGAATCTATCTTCATCGCTTCCTTGTTTTCCGTAAACCTCGCTCTAAGTTTGCCATACCTGCGATTAATTTTTCATCTAACCCTTCACGTTTCTCTTTTGCTTCGGCATCGACCTCACTATACCGTTCTTCCACGATTGCACCGACTCTATTTTTGAACAAAGCTAAGTTTTCATTAACCTTTTGCTCTATATCGTCGTCTATCTTCCTAATATCTTTCTGCAATTGATTTTCTAACGATTTTAAATTAGAATTGACCTCTCCCAAGACTTCCTCTTTAATGGTCCAAATTACTGTCTTTAAATCTTTAATCTCGTTACCTAGATTCGTTTCTAGACCTTTAATCTTAGTCTCGAAAGATACTTCGGTAGACCAATCTTGAATTTTGCCTACATCTGCCACTAAACCATCGATGTCGAATCTCAACTTCGATACATCTGATTTAATGTCTTTCTGTATGGACATAACGTCTGTTCTTAAAGTAAAAATATTTTCTTCTCCTCTACTTTCTAATTCAATAATATTTTTTCTTAATATTTGAACATTTTCCTCTCCTTTCATGTTTACTGCAATTATGTCTAATTGTAAAGTCTTCAGCATCTCATTATTCTTTAAAGTTAAACTATTCTCTAATCTAGTTAACTTGTTTTCTAATTCAGTGTTAGTTTCTTCACTACGAGCTTGTAATTTCTCTTCCAATGACTTAAAATTATCTTTCAAGTTAGCTTCACTAGCTTTTAAATGACTTTCAGTATTTGACTGTAATCTTTCTTCTAATGACTTAAAATTGTCCTTCAAGTTAGCTTCACTATTTGACTGTAACCTAGTCTCTAATGATTTTAAATTATCTTCATTAGTTGACTGCAATAATTTTACATTAGCTTCGTTACTAATCTGTAATGATTTTAAATTTTCTTCAGTACTAGTCTGCAATAATTTTAAATTTTCTTCAGTACTAGTCTGTAGCCTAGTCTCAAATGACTTTAAACTGTCGTTCAGATTGCCTTCGCTATTAGCCTGTAATGCTTGTACATTTTCTTTACATTTAGCTTCTAACCTAGCTTCTGAATTATTAATTTGTTCTTTAACTTCCGTTTCCATCTTAGAAATAGTTTCTGCAATACCAGACATACCCGTCTGTAACTCTCCTAACACCTTAGCTAAATCTTCCGGCAACATAATTATATTTTCAATATAGGTTTTATATAGAGACGTTAGACAACAACACATCACAATGTCTCAATTCCTGCATTCACTTGGGTATAGGAAAAATGTCTTATAACTAACATGATATTACTAATACGATTAACATGAACACTGGATTGGGCACACAAGTACATTGTCTGACCAAGTTTAATAAATGTTGTAACACACTTAAATGAACTTGAGATCAATCTCTCAGTAATCTAAATCTGATGTGATTCCATAGAATAAACAAAATCGAAAATCCCCACGTTGGGCGCCAATTCTCCCTCTCTCTCTCTGTACCCGTTCGTCCTGGGGATGCGATGACCCATCTGCTATAACATCGCATTCCTGGAGTTCCTGGACAGAGCGGAGTTAAATGAACCTCTAGTCAAATAAGGAATGTGTCAGAAATTCAGCTGAGTTCTCGAAAAAGCAGTGGGTATCACGAGACAAAGTATCTCTAGGGTCGTTACGGGCTTAAGTTTAATAGAAATAATGCAAATATAAATGGGCGCCATCAACTGAATTCCTAGCAAACCACTTCCTTTCCGGATAAGCCTTACTCAAGACAAGGAAAGAAAAAGGAACATCACACCATCATCAGATCACAACTAAGATAAAAACAAATTTATTTTACTTTGATAGTCAGACAGACATTTTAAATATAACTCCTACCTGAGAGTATGGTCGAAATCCAAAGTTAAATTGTCATTGTCCAAAAATCGAACCATCTCTTTTCTAATCCAAAATTATTTTTATCCACATAACAAGAAAAATCTCTAAAGTTCTCTTGGGTTCTCAGGATCACTGTAGCACTATGTCTTTCGTCACTGACATTTGTGAAACCTGAGACCTAATTTCTCTTTAATTTAACATCAATGTGGATTTAAAAATGTTATTAATCTGTCTAAACATACACATATAATAATCACACATATTAAATATCACGTAAATTATGGTTTGCATGGCATAATTTGAATGTTGAACATGTTAATCAAATGCTCCTAAACATTGAATAATTAATTTACACTATTTACATCGTCATTAACAATCATTTATCTGTGAATTACAGAAAATTCAAATTCTCATTGGTCATCATTATCGTCATCATCAAAATTAAATATTTCTCACATTAATTCTCACTTCAAAATTCTACATATCCCTGTCAGAATCGTTAATTCATCACCATTACATCATTTAAATTCTCAACTCAAGTTGCAATTCCTTCAAATTATCTCTCAATTAAATTTATTTAATTCCATGTAAATTCATTAATCATCAGCTTCTTTAGTTAATTATCACCTTCTAATTCAGTTATTCATCATCATTACAATCGTCTAATAATTTATTTCAATCAGTTTATTTATTAAATCTTTAATTCATCCATTTATTTAATTCATCGATTTATTTCAAAATTTAATTTATCAACTTATTTAAATTTCAATCATCTGGTTATTTAGTTTTCATTATTTCATCTAGTCATTCTGATTTTTATTTCATTAGGTCAGATCGTTAATATGCTTGAATCTCAGATTATTATTTCATTAATTATTATTCTCAGAAAATCTTGTATTATCAACTTTATTTATTTGTTTAATTTCCTAACAAATTGTTTAATATGGTTTATAGAACGTTGTCTTACAGTTTTATCACTTCCAAGTTATATCTCGTATTTAATTTATCATGCCAAAAAATATTATTGTCTCCACGACAACACGTTGGATCAAACTATCCACAACGACATTACATTTCTTCAATACTTCAAACATCACATTTGAATACAATAATTACTCCACAAAACTCCATAAATATTCAGCACATACAGCATGAATCTCAACAATTACGCTAGACTGGGTACGACGACCTCATGTCTGCCTCAAAATACATTATCAACGTTGCAACTATCACATGGCAACTTCCACAAAATGCCTACCACAAACTTCACTTAACCATGTTGCATGATCTACAAAAAATATATAACTGGCTTCAAATTATCAACGCACACAATCTCCAATAACTGTAATTACTCTGATCACATCTAGACAACTTCTTAAACAATTGGGAAAATATTACTTCAGTAATTTAAGATCTGCTTTCAAATAGCATAAATTCTCTTACAAATTTTCATAACTCACATCGCAGAAAAACACCAATGTGCTATAATCTCTCACATCAAAATCTGCAATACTGATCTGCCTTAAAATAATTCTGACCATTAATGATTAATCTTACAAGATTCAATTACTTTAAATCCTTCTCAAAAGGTATCAAACACAATTATAAAAAAATCATCAAAAGCATCAGCTGTAACAGCTGTTAAACTGAAATTACTCTCAAAAGAGTATAGCAACAAAATATTGGATTGGCAAACAAGAATTACTAAATGCAATCCTGTTGACATTTATCGTTACTTTATTTAACAAAATTTCGACTGATATGTGACTAGTAGTTCCTTGTTTGATTCACTTACATCTCGTGTACATTCGGATGATAAAAATGAGTCCCTCAATGGCGACTAAGATGTGTAACCACCGTACAGTCGTATAAATACGAAAGACCTCGCCCCGTCGACTTGGATGATAGTTCCCTGAACGATGGGTAAGATGAGTAGCCACCATACAATCGTATAAATACGAAGGACCCCATCTCGTAGGCTATATGAGTGAATGTACCAGATAGGAATCAACAAGTTTCTAGTTGTCATATAAAAGCGATGTTCATTCACTAAAGTGAATAACTTCTTAATATCTCCAAACAATCCAATGGAAAAAATCCCTACTGATGAATAATACACACTCGCTAGTATGCAATGAACTGACGAAGTAATTTTTGATAATCAATTGCAGATCACGAGTTCGAAATACTCGTTACTCAAAAAAAAACTATTCATGAAAAATATCCTAGCTGGAAAAATGTCTAAAAGACCAAACATCTGCTTAATAAAGCCAACCAATGGTGAGAATTTCGTATAATGATGCCTGCCATATCATATGGTCACTCCATATTCTAGCAAATTCGAAGTATATAAATTCAAACCATGTCTAAATAATCGTATCACTCCTATTAGAAAAATATACATGTGTGCCCAGTATTCATGAAAATAATCGTATCAGGTAGTTATGACTCTTACAGTACCTTTCATAATCAGCTGCAATTAAATTTCCAAGATCGTCGATTTTCCCTACATAAAGAATTTCTCGAAAGATCGGCGTGAATATCATTCCATCCATGAAATGACGATTGCCTTCGAAATCCCAAGTGAATCAGCTTGTGGACTCCGATCGTCAGGAATCGAATCCATCGCTCCGCGGTGCCATCTTGTCTCTATCAGCGTCTACTCGGACATGTTGAACTTCGGATTACCCATAGCGGATATTGTCCAACTCCTTCTCGAAAAAGTTCATGGAAACAGCGGACCCCCTACTCCTCTTCTAAGTTACGCCACTGTTCCGTTAAATGTCCAGTTTGAGTATTGCAAGTTCAATCTCAAATGACTGCTAAGTCCCACTTTCGTAAAATAAAATTTTACTTGAGAGTGTTCAAGTTTACGAAACACCCTGTATTTGTCTGTAATTTGATAACTCATGAAACTGCATAAGAAATAAATCTTATTAATGCACGATCTAATGTTCATCAGTGCCTATGCTAACAACATTCCGTTTACTTGAAATAGTTAAAGTAGCTTTGAATGCGTTATATAAAAGCATAGTCATAAAGTTATTCATGAAAACTATGTTCAAACTGCGTTGAAATGTCGCTTGAAATAAAGCCTTCAACTACTTGCAGTGCGGTTCTGACATATCCCGGCCGTCTGTGATTGCTTCCTCGGCTAGCCCGCCTGGATCAATGACCCGCTTGGCCTTCGCTGCTCGGCGATGCAGGAACTGTCGCCTACACTCTGCCGTGACAGTTTCGGTATGTTACGTGCCCTTCACTGTGCGTCTCGCTTGCGCTATAGAGCTGCTCCTACCTGCTCGTCTGACTGAGCTCAACTGAACCTGCTGGCACTGTCTTCTTGCTTATGTGCTTGGCGCAGGCACGTGGTGTAGTCCCCCTCCACTGTGCTCTTGCGTCACGATCATAGTCTCGAACCCAGATCATCTCGGCTGTTCCGTTATAAAATAACTTAAGGGTTATCTGACTTCCATAAAATTATTTCCACATATAATGCATGTTATATATCCTCTTCTAAGATGTTTAATTGCTATAATTCCATAAATATCTCAATAAAGCTTCACATCTCTATCCATAATTCCATCTTCTTATAGACGTCAATGCCTCCTTGATTCTTAGACCTCCTACGTCATCTTGACATTCTTCTTGACGCGATCGGTACGCTATCTTTTAAGAGCTCTTCCCAAAACCTCAACTACAGCTTAATGTCTGCTGGCGTAGCCGATAGCCTAAACTAGGTATCGGGTACATCTCTCCCGTACATCTCCTTTTTTATCAAGATTGAGAAAAAAATACACTCTCAGGCATTCTATATATAATACATGTACACGATAGCTCTACAATTCCCTTACTCAGCATGATGGTTCTTTCTGACTCTCAATAATGATGATTGACTTCCAATGATTAGCATCTTGATTCCGTGTTATTCTGACGTTTATTTCTTCTTTCTTCACTCGTGCTTGCTCGATTGACATCTCTCACTGTCTCTTCGAGTGGTGCACTAGGCTGTCTATCTTCTTGCCTCGACCTCTCATGTCCACGATTATCCCGTCTGTCGTTAGGATCGTTTCTTCGGCCATCCTGCCTGTCGTTCCCATTATACTGTTGATCTTGGCTCCAGTTATTTCTGCCCCGATATCTATTGTTATATCGATTCCTGTCTTGATATCTGGAATTCTGGTTATAATTCCTATATCGGCTATCTCTCGCTTCTTGATCGTATGGCCTCTCATATGGTCCTCTATATCGATCATTTCCTCGAGCGTTACGGATGTTTCCTCGATTCCCTTCGTTCCGTCGGTTTTCCCAGGAATCCCTTCTGTCCGTTTGAGCTGCATTGTCTACGACTACCGCATTCACTTCTTGCGTGTTTCTATTGTCGTTTCTGGTACTTCTCGGCGTAACTTGAGCGCTTGTATAGTCCAATCGCCGTAAAATGTCGTCATAGTGCTCCAGTGTATTGGCTCCCGACGCTATCAGTGATCGCTGTACCTTAATCGGTAACTGTCTCGCTATAGCTTGCAAAAGCTCTTCTTCTGGCAATGGAGGAATAAGGAACTGTAATTTAGCCAGCTGTGACGTGAAATAGTTGGCATAATGCGTCGGATGTGACGTAGAATAGCGCTTTGAGTACATCTCCGCTCTTACGTTAAGTTGATCCTCGGCACTCCAAAATCTCCTCAAGAAAGCCATGGCAAATTGCTCCATGTTCGCAAAATTGCTTCTGAACGCTCTAAACCAGGTAAGCGCAGATCCATCTAAGGCGCGTTCGACTATCCTTAGCTCTCTTTCTTTGGCTACCCTGTGTTCCGCCATGTAGTCTCGAATATCTCGCAGAAATTCGACTGGTGTGACTCCTGTATTTCCCGAAAACTTTCTCGGCTTGTCATCCAGATTCCTAATAATGGTGACTGGACCTGAGTATCGTTCGCTTGGACCCAACGTACTCCTATTCGAACTTGGATTATCCTGAGGGGTTGAACTGGCCCTTTCGAATGTCACATTCGGTTGCAATTGACGGTCGTCTCCCATGCTCGCTTCTTGATTCGTCATACTGCGGTCTATCGCTGTCTGATTTATCAATGTTTCCCCTGATGTTATATTCTGACTGGTGAAACTGTTAAACATGGATTCTAGTTTAGTCATCCTGTCTTCTGCTAATTTCTTGACCTGAGTCTTCAATTCATCTAACGATGTAACATCCTGCGTTTTGTTACTCTCGTCTAAGTCGTTTCTTAACTTGTTAATTTCTCCTTCGCACGTGTTCTTTACTGACGCGACTTGTTCCTTTAACAAATCAACATCTGTTCTAAATAGAGTTGAATCTATCTTCATCGCTTCCTTGTTTTCCGTAAACCTCGCTTCTAAGTTTGCCATACCTGCGATTAATTTTTCATCTAACCCTTCACGTTTCTCTTTTGCTTCGGCATCGACCTCACTATACCGTTCTTCCACGATTGCACCGACTCTATTTTTGAACAAAGCTAAGTTTTCATTAACCTTTTGCTCTATATCGTCGTCTATCTTCCTAATATCTTTCTGCAATTGATTTTCTAACGATTTTAAATTAGAATTGACCTCTCCCAAGACTTCCTCTTTAATGGTCCAAATTACTGTCTTTAAATCTTTAATCTCGTTACCTAGATTCGTTTCTAGACCTGTAATCTTAGTCTCGAAAGATACTTCGGTAGACCAATCTTGAATTTTGCCTACATCTGCCACTAAACCATCGATGTCGAATCTCAACTTCGATACATCTGATTTAATGTCTTTCTGTATGGACATAACGTCTGTTCTTAAAGTAAAAATATTTTCTTCTCCTCTACTTTCTAATTCAATAATATTTTTTCTTAATATTTGAACATTTTCCTCTCCTTTCATGTTTACTGCAATTATGTCTAATTGTAAAGTCTTCAGCATCTCATTATTCTTTAAAGTTAAACTATTCTCTAATCTAGTTAACTTGTTTTCTAATTCAGTGTTAGTTTCTTCACTACGAGCTTGTAATTTCTCTTCCAATGACTTAAAATTATCTTTCAAGTTAGCTTCACTAGCTTTTAAATGACTTTCAGTATTTGACTGTAATCTTTCTTCTAATGACTTAAAATTGTCCTTCAAGTTAGCTTCACTATTTGACTGTAACCTAGTCTCTAATGATTTTAAATTATCTTCATTAGTTGACTGCAATAATTTTACATTAGCTTCGTTACTAATCTGTAATGATTTTAAATTTTCTTCAGTACTAGTCTGCAATAATTTTAAATTTTCTTCAGTACTAGTCTGTAGCCTAGTCTCAAATGACTTTAAACTGTCGTTCAGATTGCCTTCGCTATTAGCCTGTAATGCTTGTACATTTTCTTTACATTTAGCTTCTAACCTAGCTTCTGAATTATTAATTTGTTCTTTAACTTTCGTTTCCATCTTAGAAATAGTTTCTGCAATACCAGACATACCCGTCTGTAACTCTCCTAACACCTTAGCTAAATCTTCCGGCAACATAATTATATTTTCAATATAGGTTTTATATAGAGACGTTAGACAACAACACATCACAATGTCTCAATTCCTGCATTCACTTGGGTATAGGAAAAATGTCTTATAACTAACATGATATTACTAATACGATTAACATGAACACTGGATTGGGCACACAAGTACATTGTCTGACCAAGTTTAATAAATGTTGTAACACACTTAAATGAACTTGAGATCAATCTCTCAGTAATCTAAATCTGATGTGATTCCATAGAATAAACAAAATCGAAAATCCCCACGTTGGGCGCCAATTCTCCCTCTCTCTCTCTGTACCCGTTCGTCCTGGAGATGCGATGACCCATCTGCTATAACATCGCATTCCTGGAGTTCCGGGACAGAGCGGAGTTAAATGAACCTCTAGTCAAATAAGGAATGTGTCGGAAATTCAGCTGAGTTCTCGAAAAAGCAGTGGGTATCACGAGACAAAGTATCTCTAGGGTCGTTACGGGCTTAAGTTTAATAGAAATAATGCAAATATAAATGGGCGCCATCAACTGAATTCCTAGCAAACCACTTCCTTTCCGGATAAGCCTTACTCAAGACAAGGAAAGAAAAAGGAACATCACACCATCATCAGATCACAACTAAGATAAAAACAAATTTATTTTACTTTGATAGTCAGACAGACATTTTAAATATAACTCCTACCTGAGAGTATGGTCGAATGCCAAAGTTAAATTGTCATTGTCCAAAAATCGAACCATCTCTTTTCTAATCCAAAATTATTTTTATCCACATAACAAGAAAAATCTCTAAAGTTCTCTTGGGTTCTCAGGATCACTGTAGCACTATGTCTTTCGTCACTGACATTTGTGAAACTTGAGACCTAATTTCTCTTTAATTTAACATCAATGTGGATTTAAAAATGTTATTAATCTGTCTAAACATACACATATAATAATCACACATATTAAATATCACGTAAATTATGGTTTGCATGGCATAATTTGAATGTTGAACATGTTAATCAAATGCTCCTAAACATTGAATAATTAATTTACACTATTTACATCGTCATTAACAATCATTTATCTGTGAATTACAGAAAATTCAAATTCTCATTGGTCATCATTATCGTCATCATCAAAATTAAATATTTCTCACATTAATTCTCACTTCAAAATTCTACATATCCCTGTCAGAATCGTTAATTCATCACCATTACATCATTTAAATTCTCAACTCAAGTTGCAATTCCTTCAAATTATCTCTCAATTAAATTTATTTAATTCCATGTAAATTCATTAATCATCAGCTTCTTTAGTTAATTATCACCTTCTAATTCAGTTATTCATCATCATTACAATCGTCTATTAATTTATTTCAATCAGTTTATTTATTCAATCTTTAATTCATCCATTTATTTAATTCATCGATTTATTTCAAAATTTAATTTATCAACTTATTTAAATTTCAATCATCTGGTTATTTAGTTTTCATTATTTCATCTAGTCATTCTGATTTTTATTTCATTAGGTCAGATCGTTAATATGCTTGAATCTCAGATTATTATTTCATTAATTATTATTCTCAGAAAATCTTGTATTATCAACTTTATTTATTTGTTTAATTTCCTAACAAATTGTTTAATATGGTTTATAGAACGTTGTCTTACAGTTTTATCACTTCCAAGTTATATCTCGTATTTAATTTATCATGCCAAAAAATATTATTGTCTCCACGACATCACGTTGGATCAAACTATCCACAACGACATTACATTTCTTCAATACTTCAAATATCACATTTGAATACAATAATTACTCCACAAAACTCCATAAATATTCAGCACATACAGCATGAATCTCAACAATTACGCTAGACTGGGTACGACGACCTCATGTCTGCCTCAAAATACATTATCAACGTTGCAACTATCACATGGCAACTTCCACAAAATGCCTACCACAAACTTCACTTAACCATGTTGCATGATCTACAAAAAATATATAACTGGCTTCAAATTATCAACGCACACAATCTCCAATAACTGTAATTACTCTGATCACATCTAGACAACTTCTTAAACAATTGGGAAAATATTACTTCAGTAATTTAAGATCTGCTTTCAAATAGCATAAATTCTCTTACAAATTTTCATAACTCACATCGCAGAAAAACACCAATGTGCTATAATCTCTCACATCAAAATCTGCAATACTGATCTGCCTTAAAATAATTCTGACCATTAATGATTAATCTTACAAGATTCAATTACTTTAAATCCTTCTCAAAAGGTATCAAACACAATTATAAAAAAATCATCAAAAGCATCAGCTGTAACAGCTGTTAAACTGAAATTACTCTCAAAAGAGTATAGCAACAAAATATTGGATTGGCAAACAAGAATTACTAAATGCAATCCTGTTGACATTTATCGTTACTTTATTTAACAAAATTTCGACTGATATGTGACTAGTAGTTCCTTGTTTGATTCACTTACATCTCGTGTACATTCGGATGATAAAAATGAGTCCCTCAATGGCGAGTAAGATGTGTAACCACCGTACAGTCGTATAAATACGAAAGACCTCGCCCCGTCGACTTGGATGATAGTTCCCTGAACGATGGGTAAGATGAGTAGCCACCATACAATCGTATAAATACGAAGGACCCCATCTCGTAGGCTATATGAGTGAATGTACCAGATAGGAATCAACAAGTTTCTAGTTGTCATATAAAAGCGATGTTCATTCACTAAAGTGAATAACTTCTTAATATCTCCAAACAATCCAATGGAAAAAATCCCTACTGATGAATAATACACACTCGCTAGTATGCAATGAACTGACGAAGTAATTTTTGATAATCAATTGCAGATCACGAGTTCGAAATACTCGTTACTCAAAAAAAAACTATTCATGAAAAATATCCTAGCTGGAAAAATGTCTAAAAGACCAAACATCTGCTTAATAAAGCCAACCAATGGTGAGAATTTCGTATAATGATGCCTGCCATATCATATGGTCACTCCATATTCTAGCAAATTCGAAGTATATAAATTCAAACCATGTCTAAATAATCGTATCACTCCTATTAGAAAAATATACATGTGTGCCCAGTATTCATGAAAATAATCGTATCAGGTAGTTATGACTCTTACAGTACCTTTCATAATCAGCTGCAATTAAATTTCCAAGATCGTCGATTTTCCCTACATAAAGAATTTCTCGAAAGATCGGCGTGAATATCATTCCATCCATGAAATGACGATTGCCTACGAAATCCCAAGTGAATCAGCTTGTGGACTCCGATCGTCAGGAATCGAATCCATCGCTCCGCGGTGCCATCTTGTCTCTATCAGCGTCTACTCGGACATGTTGAACTTCGGATTACCCATAGCGGATATTGTCCAACTCCTTCTCGAAAAAGTTCTTGGAAACAGCGGACCCCCTACTCCTCTTCTAAGTTACGCCACTGTTCCGTTAAATGTCCAGTTTGAGTATTGCAAGTTCAATCTCAAATGACTGCTAAGTCCCACTTTCGTAAAATAAAATTTTACTTGAGAGTGTTCAAGTTTACGAAACACCCTGTATTTGTCTGTAATTTGATAACTCATGAAACTGCATAAGAAATAAATCTTATTAATGCACGATCTAATGTTCATCAGTGCCTATGCTAACAACATTCCGTTTACTTGAAATAGTTAAAGTAGCTTTGAATGCGTTATATAAAAGCATAGTCATAAAGTTATTCATGAAAACTATGTTCAAACTGCGTTGAAATGTCGCTTGAAATAAAGCCTTCAACTACTTGCAGTGCGGTTCTGACATATCCCGGCCGTCTGTGATTGCTTCCTCGGCTAGCCCGCCTGGATCAATGACCCGCTTGGCCTTCGCTGCTCGGCGATGCAGGAACTGTCGCCTACACTCTGCCGTGACAGTTTCGGTATGTTACGTGCCCTTCACTGTGCGTCTCGCTTGCGCTATAGAGCTGCTCCTACCTGCTCGTCTGACTGAGCTCAACTGAACCTGCTGGCACTGTCTTCTTGCTTATGTGCTTGGCGCAGGCACGTGGTGTAGTCCCCCTCCACTGTGCTCTTGCGTCACGATCATAGTCTCGAACCCAGATCATCTCGGCTGTTCCGTTATAAAATAACTTAAGGGTTATCTGACTTCCATAAAATTATTTCCACATATAATGCATGTTATATATCCTCTTCTAAGATGTTTAATTGCTATAATTCCATAAATATCTCAATAAAGCTTCACATCTCTATCCATAATTCCATCTTCTTATAGACGTCAATGCCTCCTTGATTCTTAGACCTCCTACGTCATCTTGACATTCTTCTTGACGCGATCGGTACGCTATCTTTTAAGAGCTCTTCCCAAAACCTCAACTACAGCTTAATGTCTGCTGGCGTAGCCTATAGCCTAAACTAGGTATCGGGTACATCTCTCCCGTACATCTCCTTTTTTTTATCAAGATTGAGAAAAAAATACACTCTCAGGCATTCTATATATAATACATGTACACGATAGCTCTACAATTCCCTTACTCAGCATGATGGTTCTTTCTGACTCTCAATAATGATGATTGACTTCCAATGATTAGCATCTTGATTCCGTGTTATTCTGACGTTTATTTCTTCTTTCTTCACTCGTGCTTGCTCGATTGACATCTCTCACTGTCTCTTCGAGTGGTGCACTAGGCTGTCTATCTTCTTGCCTCGACCTCTCATGTCCACGATTATCCCGTCTGTCGTTAGGATCGTTTCTTCGGCCATCCTGCCTGTCGTTCCCATTATACTGTTGATCTTGGCTCCAGTTATTTCTGCCCCGATATCTATTGTTATATCGATTCCTGTCTTGATATCTGGAATTCTGGTTATAATTCCTATATCGGCTATCTCTCGCTTCTTGATCGTATGGCCTCTCATATGGTCCTCTATATCGATCATTTCCTCGAGCGTTACGGATGTTTCCTCGATTCCCTTCGTTCCGTCGGTTTTCCCAGGAATCCCTTCTGTCCGTTTGAGCTGCATTGTCTACGACTACCGCATTCACTTCTTGCGTGTTTCTATTGTCGTTTCTGGTACTTCTCGGCGTAACTTGAGCGCTTGTATAGTCCAATCGCCGTAAAATGTCGTCATAGTGCTCCAGTGTATTGGCTCCCGACGCTATCAGTGATCGCTGTACCTTAATCGGTAACTGTCTCGCTATAGCTTGCAAAAGCTCTTCTTCTGGCAATGGAGGAATAAGGAACTGTAATTTAGCCAGCTGTGACGTGAAATAGTTGGCATAATGCGTCGGATGTGACGTAGAATAGCGCTTTGAGTACATCTCCGCTCTTACGTTAAGTTGATCCTCGGCACTCCAAAATCTCCTCAAGAAAGCCATGGCAAATTGCTCCATGTTCGCAAAATTGCTTCTGAACGCTCTAAACCAGGTAAGCGCAGATCCATCTAAGGCGCGTTCGACTATCCTTAGCTCTCTTTCTTTGGCTACCCTGTGTTCCGCCATGTAGTCTCGAATATCTCGCAGAAATTCGACTGGTGTGACTCCTGTATTTCCCGAAAACTTTCTCGGCTTGTCATCCAGATTCCTAATAATGGTGACTGGACCTGAGTATCGTTCGCTTGGACCCAACGTACTCCTATTCGAACTTGGATTATCCTGAGGGGTTGAACTGGCCCTTTCGAATGTCACATTCGGTTGCAATTGACGGTCGTCTCCCATGCTCGCTTCTTGATTCGTCATACTGCGGTCTATCGCTGTCTGATTTATCAATGTTTCCCCTGATGTTATATTCTGACTGGTGAAACTGTTAAACATGGATTCTAGTTTAGTCATCCTGTCTTCTGCTAATTTCTTGACCTGAGTCTTCAATTCATCTAACGATGTAACATCCTGCGTTTTGTTACTCTCGTCTAAGTCGTTTCTTAACTTGTTAATTTCTCCTTCGCACGTGTTCTTTACTGACGCGACTTGTTCCTTTAACAAATCAACATCTGTTCTAAATAGAGTTGAATCTATCTTCATCGCTTCCTTGTTTTCCGTAAACCTCGCTTCTAAGTTTGCCATACCTGCGATTAATTTTTCATCTAACCCTTCACGTTTCTCTTTTGCTTCGGCATCGACCTCACTATACCGTTCTTCCACGATTGCACCGACTCTATTTTTGAACAAAGCTAAGTTTTCATTAACCTTTTGCTCTATATCGTCGTCTATCTTCCTAATATCTTTCTGCAATTGATTTTCTAACGATTTTAAATTAGAATTGACCTCTCCCAAGACTTCCTCTTTAATGGTCCAAATTACTGTCTTTAAATCTTTAATCTCGTTACCTAGATTCGTTTCTAGACCTGTAATCTTAGTCTCGAAAGATACTTCGGTAGACCAATCTTGAATTTTGCCTACATCTGCCACTAAACCATCGATGTCGAATCTCAACTTCGATACATCTGATTTAATGTCTTTCTGTATGGATATAACGTCTGTTCTTAAAGTAAAAATATTTTCTTCTCCTCTACTTTCTAATTCAATAATATTTTTTCTTAATATTTGAACATTTTCCTCTCCTTTCATGTTTACTGCAATTATGTCTAATTGTAAAGTCTTCAGCATCTCATTATTCTTTAAAGTTAAACTATTCTCTAATCTAGTTAACTTGTTTTCTAATTCAGTGTTAGTTTCTTCACTACGAGCTTGTAATTTCTCTTCCAATGACTTAAAATTATCTTTCAAGTTAGCTTCACTAGCTTTTAAATGACTTTCAGTATTTGACTGTAATCTTTCTTCTAATGACTTAAAATTGTCCTTCAAGTTAGCTTCACTATTTGACTGTAACCTAGTCTCTAATGATTTTAAATTATCTTCATTAGTTGACTGCAATAATTTTACATTAGCTTCGTTACTAATCTGTAATGATTTTAAAATTTCTTCAGTACTAGTCTGCAATAATTTTAAATTTTCTTCAGTACTAGTCTGTAGCCTAGTCTCAAATGACTTTAAACTGTCGTTCAGATTGCCTTCGCTATTAGCCTGTAATGCTTGTACATTTTCTTTACATTTAGCTTCTAACCTAGCTTCTGAATTATTAATTTGTTCTTTAACTTCCGTTTCCATCTTAGAAATAGTTTCTGCAATACCAGACATACCCGTCTGTAACTCTCCTAACACCTTAGCTAAATCTTCCGGCAACATAATTATATTTTCAATATAGGTTTTATATAGAGACGTTAGACAACAACACATCACAATGTCTCAATTCCTGCATTCACTTGGGTATAGGAAAAATGTCTTATAACTAACATGATATTACTAATACGATTAACATGAACACTGGATTGGGCACACAAGTACATTGTCTGACCAAGTTTAATAAATGTTGTAACACACTTAAATGAACTTGAGATCAATCTCTCAGTAATCTAAATCTGATGTGATTCCATAGAATAAACAAAATCGAAAATCCCCACGTTGGGCGCCAATTCTCCCTCTCTCTCTCTGTACCCGTTCGTCCTGGGGATGCGATGACCCATCTGCTATAACATCGCATTCCTGGAGTTCCGGGACAGAGCGGAGTTAAATGAACCTCTAGTCAAATAAGGAATGTGTCAGAAATTCAGCTGAGTTCTCGAAAAAGCAGTGGGTATCACGAGACAAAGTATCTCTAGGGTCGTTACGGGCTTAAGTTTAATAGAAATAATGCAAATATAAATGGGCGCCATCAACTGAATTCCTAGCAAACCACTTCCTTTCCGGATAAGCCTTACTCAAGACAAGGAAAGAAAAAGGAACATCACACCATCATCAGATCACAACTAAGATAAAAACAAATTTATTTTACTTTGATAGTCAGACAGACATTTTAAATATAACTCCTACCTGAGAGTATGGTCGAATGCCAAAGTTAAATTGTCATTGTCCAAAAATCGAACCATCTCTTTTCTAATCCAAAATTATTTTTATCCACATAACAAGAAAAATCTCTAAAGTTCTCTTGGGTTCTCAGGATCACTGTAGCACTATGTCTTTCGTCACTGACATTTGTGAAACTTGAGACCTAATTTCTCTTTAATTTAACATCAATGTGGATTTAAAAATGTTTTTAATCTGTCTAAACATACACATATAATAATCACACATATTAAATATCACGTAAATTATGGTTTGCATGGCATAATTTGAATGTTGAACATGTTAATCAAATGCTCCTAAACATTGAATAATTAATTTACACTATTTACATCGTCATTAACAATCATTTATCTGTGAATTACAGAAAATTCAAATTCTCATTGGTCATCATTATCGTCATCATCAAAATTAAATATTTCTCACATTAATTCTCACTTCAAAATTCTACATATCCCTGTCAGAATCGTTAATTCATCACCATTACATCATTTAAATTCTCAACTCAAGTTGCAATTCCTTCAAATTATCTCTCAATTAAATTTATTTAATTCCATGTAAATTCATTAATCATCAGCTTCTTTAGTTAATTATCACCTTCTAATTCAGTTATTCATCATCATTACAATCGTCTATTAATTTATTTCAATCAGTTTATTTATTCAATCTTTAATTCATCCATTTATTTAATTCATCGATTTATTTCAAAATTTAATTTATCAACTTATTTAAATTTCAATCATCTGGTTATTTAGTTTTCATTATTTCATCTAGTCATTCTGATTTTTATTTCATTAGGTCAGATCGTTAATATGCTTGAATCTCAGATTATTATTTCATTAATTATTATTCTCAGAAAATCTTGTATTATCAACTTTATTTATTTGTTTAATTTCCTAACAAATTGTTTAATATGGTTTATAGAACGTTGTCTTACAGTTTTATCACTTCCAAGTTATATCTCGTATTTAATTTATCATGCCAAAAAATATTATTGTCTCCACGACATCACGTTGGATCAAACTATCCACAACGACATTACATTTCTTCAATACTTCAAATATCACATTTGAATACAATAATTACTCCACAAAACTCCATAAATATTCAGCACATACAGCATGAATCTCAACAATTACGCTAGACTGGGTACGACGACCTCATGTCTGCCTCAAAATACATTATCAACGTTGCAACTATCACATGGCAACTTCCACAAAATGCCTACCACAAACTTCACTTAACCATGTTGCATGATCTACAAAAAATATATAACTGGCTTCAAATTATCAACGCACACAATCTCCAATAACTGTAATTACTCTGATCACATCTAGACAACTTCTTAAACAATTGGGAAAATATTACTTCAGTAATTTAAGATCTGCTTTCAAATAGCATAAATTCTCTTACAAATTTTCATAACTCACATCGCAGAAAAACACCAATGTGCTATAATCTCTCACATCAAAATCTGCAATACTGATCTGCCTTAAAATAATTCTGACCATTAATGATTAATCTTACAAGATTCAATTACTTTAAATCCTTCTCAAAAGGTATCAAACACAATTATAAAAAAATCATCAAAAGCATCAGCTGTAACAGCTGTTAAACTGAAATTACTCTCAAAAGAGTATAGCAACAAAATATTGGATTGGCAAACAAGAATTACTAAATGCAATCCTGTTGACATTTATCGTTACTTTATTTAACAAAATTTCGACTGATATGTGACTAGTAGTTCCTTGTTTGATTCACTTACATCTCGTGTACATTCGGATGATAAAAATGAGTCCCTCAATGGCGAGTAAGATGTGTAACCACCGTACAGTCGTATAAATACGAAAGACCTCGCCCCGTCGACTTGGATGATAGTTCCCTGAACGATGGGTAAGATGAGTAGCCACCATACAATCGTATAAATACGAAGGACCCCATCTCGTAGGCTATATGAGTGAATGTACCAGATAGGAATCAACAAGTTTCTAGTTGTCATATAAAAGCGATGTTCATTCACTAAAGTGAATAACTTCTTAATATCTCCAAACAATCCAATGGAAAAAATCCCTACTGATGAATAATACACACTCGCTAGTATGCAATGAACTGACGAAGTAATTTTTGATAATCAATTGCAGATCACAAGTTCGAAATACTCGTTACTCAAAAAAAAAACTATTCATGAAAAATATCCTAGCTGGAAAAATGTCTAAAAGACCAAACATCTGCTTAATAAAGCCAACCAATGGTGAGAATTTCGTATAATGATGCCTGCCATATCATATGGTCACTCCATATTCTAGCAAATTCGAAGTATATAAATTCAAACCATGTCTAAATAATCGTATCACTCCTATTAGAAAAATATACATGTGTGCCCAGTATTCATGAAAATAATCGTATCAGGTAGTTATGACTCTTACAGTACCTTTCATAATCAGCTGCAATTAAATTTCCAAGATCGTCGATTTTCCCTACATAAAGAATTTCTCGAAAGATCGGCGTGAATATCATTCCATCCATGAAATGACGATTGCCTACGAAATCCCAAGTGAATCAGCTTGTGGACTCCGATCGTCAGGAATCGAATCCATCGCTCCGCGGTGCCATCTTGTCTCTATCAGCGTCTACTCGGACATGTTGAACTTCGGATTACCCATAGCGGATATTGTCCAACTCCTTCTCGAAAAAGTTCATGGAAACAGCGGACCCCCTACTCCTCTTCTAAGTTACGCCACTGTTCCGTTAAATGTCCAGTTTGAGTATTGCAAGTTCAATCTCAAATGACTGCTAAGTCCCACTTTCGTAAAATAAAATTTTACTTGAGAGTGTTCAAGTTTACGAAACACCCTGTATTTGTCTGTAATTTGATAACTCATGAAACTGCATAAGAAATAAATCTTATTAATGCACGATCTAATGTTCATCAGTGCCTATGCTAACAACATTCCGTTTACTTGAAATAGTTAAAGTAGCTTTGAATGCGTTATATAAAAGCATAGTCATAAAGTTATTCATGAAAACTATGTTCAAACTGCGTTGAAATGTCGCTTGAAATAAAGCCTTCAACTACTTGCAGTGCGGTTCTGACATATCCCGGCCGTCTGTGATTGCTTCCTCGGCTAGCCCGCCTGGATCAATGACCCGCTTGGCCTTCGCTGCTCGGCGATGCAGGAACTGTCGCCTACACTCTGCCGTGACAGTTTCGGTATGTTACGTGCCCTTCACTGTGCGTCTCGCTTGCGCTATAGAGCTGATCCTACCTGCTCGTCTGACTGAGCTCAACTGAACCTGCTGGCACTGTCTTCTTGCTTATGTGCTTGGCGCAGGCACGTGGTGTAGTCCCCCTCCACTGTGCTCTTGCGTCACGATCATAGTCTCGAACCCAGATCATCTCGGCTGTTCCGTTATAAAATAACTTAAGGGTTATCTGACTTCCATAAAATTATTTCCACATATAATGCATGTTATATATCCTCTTCTAAGATGTTTAATTGCTATAATTCCATAAATATCTCAATAAAGCTTCACATCTCTATCCATAATTCCATCTTCTTATAGACGTCAATGCCTCCTTGATTCTTAGACCTCCTACGTCATCTTGACATTCTTCTTGACGCGATCGGTACGCTATCTTTTAAGAGCTCTTCCCAAAACCTCAACTACAGCTTAATGTCTGCTGGCGTAGCCAATAGCCTAAACTAGGTATCGGGTACATCTCTCCCGTACATCTCCTTTTTTTTATCAAGATTGAGAAAAAAATACACTCTCAGGCATTCTATATATAATACATGTACACGATAGCTCTACAATTCCCTTACTCAGCATGATGGTTCTTTCTGACTCTCAATAATGATGATTGACTTCCAATGATTAGCATCTTGATTCCGTGTTATTCTGACGTTTATTTCTTCTTTCTTCACTCGTGCTTGCTCGATTGACATCTCTCACTGTCTCTTCGAGTGGTGCACTAGGCTGTCTATCTTCTTGCCTCGACCTCTCATGTCCACGATTATCCCGTCTGTCGTTAGGATCGTTTCTTCGGCCATCCTGCCTGTCGTTCCCATTATACTGTTGATCTTGGCTCCAGTTATTTCTGCCCCGATATCTATTGTTATATCGATTCCTGTCTTGATATCTGGAATTCTGGTTATAATTCCTATATCGGCTATCTCTCGCTTCTTGATCGTATGGCCTCTCATATGGTCCTCTATATCGATCATTTCCTCGAGCGTTACGGATGTTTCCTCGATTCCCTTCGTTCCGTCGGTTTTCCCAGGAATCCCTTCTGTCCGTTTGAGCTGCATTGTCTACGACTACCGCATTCACTTCTTGCGTGTTTCTATTGTCGTTTCTGGTACTTCTCGGCGTAACTTGAGCGCTTGTATAGTCCAATCGCCGTAAAATGTCGTCATAGTGCTCCAGTGTATTGGCTCCCGACGCTATCAGTGATCGCTGTACCTTAATCGGTAACTGTCTCGCTATAGCTTGCAAAAGCTCTTCTTCTGGCAATGGAGGAATAAGGAACTGTAATTTAGCCAGCTGTGACGTGAAATAGTTGGCATAATGCGTCGGATGTGACGTAGAATAGCGCTTTGAGTACATCTCCGCTCTTACGTTAAGTTGATCCTCGGCACTCCAAAATCTCCTCAAGAAAGCCATGGCAAATTGCTCCATGTTCGCAAAATTGCTTCTGAACGCTCTAAACCAGGTAAGCGCAGATCCATCTAAGGCGCGTTCGACTATCCTTAGCTCTCTTTCTTTGGCTACCCTGTGTTCCGCCATGTAGTCTCGAATATCTCGCAGAAATTCGACTGGTGTGACTCCTGTATTTCCCGAAAACTTTCTCGGCTTGTCATCCAGATTCCTAATAATGGTGACTGGACCTGAGTATCGTTCGCTTGGACCCAACGTACTCCTATTCGAACTTGGATTATCCTGAGGGGTTGAACTGGCCCTTTCGAATGTCACATTCGGTTGCAATTGACGGTCGTCTCCCATGCTCGCTTCTTGATTCGTCATACTGCGGTCTATCGCTGTCTGATTTATCAATGTTTCCCCTGATGTTATATTCTGACTGGTGAAACTGTTAAACATGGATTCTAGTTTAGTCATCCTGTCTTCTGCTAATTTCTTGACCTGAGTCTTCAATTCATCTAACGATGTAACATCCTGCGTTTTGTTACTCTCGTCTAAGTCGTTTCTTAACTTGTTAATTTCTCCTTCGCACGTGTTCTTTACTGACGCGACTTGTTCCTTTAACAAATCAACATCTGTTCTAAATAGAGTTGAATCTATCTTCATCGCTTCCTTGTTTTCCGTAAACCTCGCTTCTAAGTTTGCCATACCTGCGATTAATTTTTCATCTAACCCTTCACGTTTCTCTTTTGCTTCGGCATCGACCTCACTATACCGTTCTTCCACGATTGCACCGACTCTATTTTTGAACAAAGCTAAGTTTTCATTAACCTTTTGCTCTATATCGTCGTCTATCTTCCTAATATCTTTCTGCAATTGATTTTCTAACGATTTTAAATTAGAATTGACCTCTCCCAAGACTTCCTCTTTAATGGTCCAAATTACTGTCTTTAAATCTTTAATCTCGTTACCTAGATTCGTTTCTAGACCTGTAATCTTAGTCTCGAAAGATACTTCGGTAGACCAATCTTGAATTTTGCCTACATCTGCCACTAAACCATCGATGTCGAATCTCAACTTCGATACATCTGATTTAATGTCTTTCTGTATGGATATAACGTCTGTTCTTAAAGTAAAAATATTTTCTTCTCCTCTACTTTCTAATTCAATAATATTTTTTCTTAATATTTGAACA
The DNA here is from genome assembly GCA_946902985.2 of Meconema thalassinum. Lineage (NCBI taxonomy): Eukaryota > Metazoa > Arthropoda > Insecta > Orthoptera > Tettigoniidae > Meconema > Meconema thalassinum. Next base: position 75,556,092 of record OX336392.1, read on the forward strand.
TTTTCCTCTCCTTTCATGTTTACTGCAATTATGTCTAATTGTAAAGTCTTCAGCATCTCATTATTCTTTAAAGTTAAACTATTCTCTAATCTAGTTAACTTGTTTTCTAATTCAGTGTTAGTTTCTTCACTACGAGCTTGTAATTTCTCTTCCAATGACTTAAAATTATCTTTCAAGTTAGCTTCACTAGCTTTTAAATGACTTTCAGTATTTGACTGTAATCTTTCTTCTAATGACTTAAAATTGTCCTTCAAGTTAGCTTCACTATTTGACTGTAACCTAGTCTCTAATGATTTTAAATTATCTTCATTAGTTGACTGCAATAATTTTACATTAGCTTCGTTACTAATCTGTAATGATTTTAAATTTTCTTCAGTACTAGTCTGCAATAATTTTAAATTTTCTTCAGTACTAGTCTGTAGCCTAGTCTCAAATGACTTTAAACTGTCGTTCAGATTGCCTTCGCTATTAGCCTGTAATGCTTGTACATTTTCTTTACATTTAGCTTCTAACCTAGCTTCTGAATTATTAATTTGTTCTTTAACTTCCGTTTCCATCTTAGAAATAGTTTCTGCAATACCAGACATACCCGTCTGTAACTCTCCTAACACCTTAGCTAAATCTTCCGGCAACATAATTATATTTTCAATATAGGTTTTATATAGAGACGTTAGACAACAACACATCACAATGTCTCAATTCCTGCATTCACTTGGGTAAAGGAAAAATGTCTTATAACTAACATGATATTACTAATACGATTAACATGAACACTGGATTGGGCACACAAGTACATTGTCTGACCAAGTTTAATAAATGTTGTAACACACTTAAATGAACTTGAGATCAATCTCTCAGTAATCTAAATCTGATGTGATTCCATAGAATAAACAAAATCGAAAATCCCCACGTTGGGCGCCAATTCTCCCTCTCTCTCTCTGTACCCGTTCGTCCTGGGGATGCGATGACCCATCTGCTATAACATCGCATTCCTGGAGTTCCGGGACAGAGCGGAGTTAAATGAACCTCTAGTCAAATAAGGAATGTGTCAGAAATTCAGCTGAGTTCTCGAAAAAGCAGTGGGTATCACGAGACAAAGTATCTCTAGGGTCGTTACGGGCTTAAGTTTAATAGAAATAATGCAAATATAAATGGGCGCCATCAACTGAATTCCTAGCAAACCACTTCCTTTCCGGATAAGCCTTACTCAAGACAAGGAAAGAAAAAGGAACATCACACCATCATCAGATCACAACTAAGATAAAAACAAATTTATTTTACTTTGATAGTCAGACAGACATTTTAAATATAACTCCTACCTGAGAGTATGGTTGAATGCCAAAGTTAAATTGTCATTGTCCAAAAATCGAACCATCTCTTTTCTAATCCAAAATTATTTTTATCCACATAACAAGAAAAATCTCTAAAGTTCTCTTGGGTTCTCAGGATCACTGTAGCACTATGTCTTTCGTCACTGACATTTGTGAAACTTGAGACCTAATTTCTCTTTAATTTAACATCAATGTGGATTTAAAAATGTTTTTAATCTGTCTAAACATACACATATAATAATCACACATATTAAATATCACGTAAATTATGGTTTGCATGGCATAATTTGAATGTTGAACATGTTAATCAAATGCTCCTAAACATTGAATAATTAATTTACACTATTTACATCGTCATTAACAATCATTTATCTGTGAATTACAGAAAATTCAAATTCTCATTGGTCATCATTATCGTCATCATCAAAATTAAATATTTCTCACATTAATTCTCACTTCAAAATTCTACATATCCCTGTCAGAATCGTTAATTCATCACCATTACATCATTTAAATTCTCAACTCAAGTTGCAATTCCTTCAAATTATCTCTCAATTAAATTTATTTAATTCCATGTAAATTCATTAATCATCAGCTTCTTTAGTTAATTATCACCTTCTAATTCAGTTATTCATCATCATTACAATCGTCTATTAATTTATTTCAATCAGTTTATTTATTCAATCTTTAATTCATCCATTTATTTAATTCATCGATTTATTTCAAAATTTAATTTATCAACTTATTTAAATTTCAATCATCTGGTTATTTAGTTTTCATTATTTCATCTAGTCATTCTGATTTTTATTTCATTAGGTCAGATCGTTAATATGCTTGAATCTCAGATTATTATTTCATTAATTATTATTCTCAGAAAATCTTGTATTATCAACTTTATTTATTTGTTTAATTTCCTAACAAATTGTTTAATATGGTTTATAGAACGTTGTCTTACAGTTTTATCACTTCCAAGTTATATCTCGTATTTAATTTATCATGCCAAAAAATATTATTGTCTCCACGACATCACGTTGGATCAAACTATCCACAACGACATTACATTTCTTCAATACTTCAAATATCACATTTGAATACAATAATTACTCCACAAAACTCCATAAATATTCAGCACATACAGCATGAATCTCAACAATTACGCTAGACTGGGTACGACGACCTCATGTCTGCCTCAAAATACATTATCAACGTTGCAACTATCACATGGCAACTTCCACAAAATGCCTACCACAAACTTCACTTAACCATGTTGCATGATCTACAAAAAATATATAACTGGCTTCAAATTATCAACGCACACAATCTCCAATAACTGTAATTACTCTGATCACATCTAGACAACTTCTTAAACAATTGGGAAAATATTACTTCAGTAATTTAAGATCTGCTTTCAAATAGCATAAATTCTCTTACAAATTTTCATAACTCACATCGCAGAAAAACACCAATGTGCTATAATCTCTCACATCAAAATCTGCAATACTGATCTGCCTTAAAATAATTCTGACCATTAATGATTAATCTTACAAGATTCAATTACTTTAAATCCTTCTCAAAAGGTATCAAACACAATTATAAAAAAATCATCAAAAGCATCAGCTGTAACAGCTGTTAAACTGAAATTACTCTCAAAAGAGTATAGCAACAAAATATTGGATTGGCAAACAAGAATTACTAAATGCAATCCTGTTGACATTTATCGTTACTTTATTTAACAAAATTTCGACTGATATGTGACTAGTAGTTCCTTGTTTGATTCACTTACATCTCGTGTACATTCGGATGATAAAAATGAGTCCCTCAATGGCGAGTAAGATGTGTAACCACCGTACAGTCGTATAAATACGAAAGACCTCGCCCCGTCGACTTGGATGATAGTTCCCTGAACGATGGGTAAGATGAGTAGCCACCATACAATCGTATAAATACGAAGGACCCCATCTCGTAGGCTATATGAGTGAATGTACCAGATAGGAATCAACAAGTTTCTAGTTGTCATATAAAAGCGATGTTCATTCACTAAAGTGAATAACTTCTTAATATCTCCAAACATGGGGTGCAAGGAAGAAGCCTCCCCGAAGATTGTATAATTTACACTATGGAAAACCACTACAATCGGGCGCATCCTGGGCAACGTTGCATAGCAGCGGCAGATTCTTCCACTACCGGTCAACACAGAAGTAGTAATCTCCCTAAAGGGTCTTTTTTAAGACCACTTGTTATAGTCTCGATTAATATCGAGGGATTCTCGCGTGCCAAAGAGACCTTATTGGCTGATTTGTGCAACGAATGTAAATGTGACATACTCCTAATGCAAGAGACTCACCGGGGCTACAACAGCCATCGGCCCAAAATCGCAGGCATGGAGCTTGTTCTGGAAAGGCCCCACGATAAATACGGCAGTGCCATTTTTACCAAACCAAACCTAAATATCACATCAGCCTCGCTGACTGGAAAGGATGACATCGAGATTCTTTCAATATCTACACCACACTTTTGCGCTACTTCTATATACAAGCCCCCCAATGTCGACTTCACGTTTGAGGAACCTGCCAACTTCAACTACCAGGACGTAAACTTCATCATTGGCGATTACAACTGCCGAAGCACATCTTGGGGATACCCAGATTCAGATATAAATGGCGAAAAACTGGAAACCTGGGCAGAGAATCATGATCTTCAGCTAATTCATGATCCAAAGCTGCCAGCATCCTTCAACAGTGGCCGATGGAGGAGAGGCTACAACCCCGATAATATCTTCGTGTCATCCAAAGTTGCTGGGAGTTGTTTGAAGATGATGGGTAAGCCCATTCCATCTACCCAACATAGGCCCATAATTTGCACAGTGAATGCCATGGTTGTGCCAGAGGAGGTGCCTTTCAAGCGAAGGTTTAATTTTCAGAAGGCCGACTGGGAAAGATTTGCCAAAGAACTTGATACAGAAGTTGCCAAAATCCCGCCGCAACCTGAGATGTATGAGGCATTTGTCAAATGCGTCCATACAGTTTCTAGAAGGACTATCCCAAGAGGTTGTAGAACAAGCTACATACCAGGACTGACTGATAACAGCAAACAGCTGATGAACCACTACAAAGATCTCTTTGAGGCAGACCCATTTTCTGATGATACTATCCATGTTGGCGAGGAATTGTTGCAAACTATCTCAGCACATTGTAAAGCTAAGTGGACCTCACTGGTAGAGAATCTCGACATGAAGTTAAATAGTAGGCGGGCCTGGAATCTCCTGAAAAACCTCAGCGGTGACCCAACGACATCTAGAAACTTCACCACAATAACAGCAGACCAGATTGCAACCCAATTACTCATGAACGGGAAGACTAAAGGTCGGAGCTCACGGGAGCAACTGGAACGAACCTCAGGACATGAGAACCATAACCTACGAGAACCTTTCACCTTGAATGAACTAGAATCTGCCATCTCCACGTTGAAATTGAATAAAGCTGCTGGCATCGATGACATCAGAGTAGAACAGATCAAAAAGTTCGGCCAGACCACCCTACAATGGCTGCTTACGATGATTAATGAGTGTGTATCTAAGCTTTATATCCCCAGGCTCTGGAGGAAAGCCCGAGTGGTTGCACTGCTTAAGCCTGGTAAGGAGCCAAACGATCCTAAAAACTTTCGCCCAATATCCTTATTATGTCACTGTTTCAAGATCTTCGAGCGCCTTATCCTCAACCGAATTAGCGGCATCCTTGAAGATAAGTTCATTCCCCAACAAGCTGGGTTTCGATCTGGAAAGTCATGTTGCAGTCAGATACTGAACCTCACTCAACACATCGAGGATGGGTATGAACAAGGTGAGATAACTGGAGTTGCCTTTGTCGATCTAACAGCTGCTTACGACACTATCAACCACAGAAAGTTGCTGAGGAAAGTGTACCAGACCTCCAACGACTACCAACTAACATCCCTTATTGGCACTCTCCTGCAGAATAGAAGGTTCCAAGTCTTTCTCCATGGTAAAAAGAGCAGATGGCGCATACAAAAGAACGGCTTACCTCAAGGCAGTGTACTCGCTCCTGTGCTATTTAATATTTACACTAACGATCAGCCCATACCAGAACATTCTAGGCTCTTCATCTATGCTGATGATACTGCAGTGGCTGCCCAAGGAAAAACATTTGAAGAGGTGGAGGGAAAGTTGACTTCTGCACTAGATACCCTTGGATCTTACTATGAAGCCAATCATCTTAAGCCAAATCCCAACAAGACTCAAGTATGTGCATTTCACTTAAGGAATAGAGAAGCTCGGCGGGAACTGGATGTTACATGGCAAGGCAAACAACTCCAACATTGTCCAACACCCGTGTATCTAGGTGTTACTCTTGACCGAACACTGTCCTTCAAGAAACATTGCCATAAGACCAGGCTGAAAGTTAGTTCACGGAACAATATTTTGAGGAAGCTCACAGCCACCACCTGGGGGGCAAGTCCTCACGTCCTAAGAACTTCTGCTCTTGCTTTGTGCATGTCTGCTGCAGAGTACGCTTCACCTGTGTGGAGTGCATCCAGTCACACCATGCAGATTGACATTGCCATCAACGAGACCATACGAATCTTGTCGGGATGTATGAAGCCTACTCCAGTCGACAAACTTTACCCGATTGTTGGGATAGCTCCCCCAACTATCAGAAGGGCTGTTGCTGCTGATGCAGAGAGGGCGAAGCAGATTAATGATCCCCGTCATCCACTGCATAATCATCAGGCTGTTGTCCGTCGACTGAAATCAAGAAAGAGTTTCATCGCCAGGACTCAACCACTGGAGGGAACATCGGAATCTAACCGCATCTCCAGGTGGAAGAGCAAGCTGCCGCCGGATATCCCTGTTAAGGAAGAGCTAGCCCCAGGAAATGACCTGCCTTACCCTGTTTGGAAATCACTTAATCGTCTCAGGGTGGGCGTCCCTCGTTGCAAGACCAACATGCAGAAATGGGGTATCCTTCCAGCTGATGGAGACACGTCCTGCGAGTGTGGAGCAACACAAGACCCAGCCCACCTGCTCATTTGTCCACTACTAGAACAACCCTGCACTACCCAGGACCTGATCGAGGCAAACAACAAGGCCATCGGAGTTGCTACATTCTGGAAATGATCGGACACGGAAATGAATGAATGATCTCCAAACAATCCAATGGAAAAAATCCCTACTGATGAATAATACACACTCGCTAGTATGCAATGAACTGACGAAGTAATTTTTGATAATCAATTGCAGATCACGAGTTCGAAATACTCGTTACTAAAAAAAAAACTATTCATGAAAAATATCCTAGCTGGAAAAATGTCTAAAAGACCAAACATCTGCTTAATAAAGCCAACCAATGGTGAGAATTTCGTATAATGATGCCTAACATATCATATGGTCACTCCATATTCTAGCAAATTCGAAGTATATAAATTCAAACCATGTCTAAATAATCGTATCACTCCTATTAGAAAAATATACATGTGTGCCCAGTATTCATGAAAATAATCGTATCAGGTAGTTATGACTCTTACAGTACCTTTCATAATCAGCTGCAATTAAATTTCCAAGATCGTCGATTTTCCCTACATAAAGAATTTCTCGAAAGATCGGCGTGAATATCATTCCATCCATGAAATGACGATTGCCTTCGAAATCCCAAGTGAATCAGCTGGTGGACTCCGATCGTCAGGAATCGAATCCATCGCTCCGCGGTGCCATCTTGTCTCTATCAGCGTCTACTCGGACATGTTGAACTTCGGATTACCCATAGCGGATATTGTCCAACTCCTTCTCGAAAAAGTTCATGGAAACAGCGGACCCCCTACTCCTCTTCTAAGTTACGCCACTGTTCCGTTAAATGTCCAGTTTGAGTATTGCAAGTTCAATCTCAAATGACTGCTAAGTCCCACTTTCGTAAAATAAAATTTTACTTGAGAGTGTTCAAGTTTACGAAACACCCTGTATTTGTCTGTAATTTGATAACTCATGAAACTGCATAAGAAATAAATCTTATTAATGCACGATCTAATGTTCATCAGTGCCTATGCTAACAACATTCCGTTTACTTGAAATAGTTAAAGTAGCTTTGAATGCGTTATATAAAAGCATAGTCATAAAGTTATTCATGAAAACTATGTTCAAACTGCGTTGAAATGTCGCTTGAAATAAAGCCTTCAACTACTTGCAGTGCGGTTCTGACATATCCCGGCCGTCTGTGATTGCTTCCTCGGCTAGCCCGCCTGGATCAATGACCCGCTTGGCCTTCGCTGCTCGGCGATGCAGGAACTGTCGCCTACACTCTGCCGTGACAGTTTCGGTATGTTACGTGCCCTTCACTGTGCGTCTCGCTTGCGCTATAGAGCTGCTCCTACCTGCTCGTCTGACTGAGCTCAACTGAACCTGCTGGCACTGTCTTCTTGCTTATGTGCTTGGCGCAGGCACGTGGTGTAGTCCCCCTCCACTGTGCTCTTGCGTCACGATCATAGTCTCGAACCCAGATCATCTCGGCTGTTCCGTTATAAAATAACTTAAGGGTTATCTGACTTCCATAAAATTATTTCCACATATAATGCATGTTATATATCCTCTTCTAAGATGTTTAATTGCTATAATTCCATAAATATCTCAATAAAGCTTCACATCTCTATCCATAATTCCATCTTCTTATAGACGTCAATGCCTCCTTGATTCTTAGACCTCCTACGTCATCTTGACATTCTTCTTGACGCGATCGGTACGCTATCTTTTAAGAGCTCTTCCCAAAACCTCAACTACAGCTTAATGTCTGCTGGCGTAGCCGATAGCCTAAACTAGGTATCGGGTACATCTCTCCCGTACATCTCCTTTTTTTTATCAAGATTGAGAAAAAAATACACTCTCAGGCATTCTATATATAATACATGTACACGATAGCTCTACAATTCCCTTACTCAGCATGATGGTTCTTTCTGACTCTCAATAATGATGATTGACTTCCAATGATTAGCATCTTGATTCCGTGTTATTCTGACGTTTATTTCTTCTTTCTTCACTCGTGCTTGCTCGATTGACATCTCTCACTGTCTCTTCGAGTGGTACACTAGGCTGTCTATCTTCTTGCCTCGACCTCTCATGTCCACGATTATCCCGTCTGTCGTTAGGATCGTTTCTTCGGCCATCCTGCCTGTCGTTCCCATTATACTGTTGATCTTGGCTCCAGTTATTTCTGCCCCGATATCTATTGTTATATCGATTCCTGTCTTGATATCTGGAATTCTGGTTATAATTCCTATATCGGCTATCTCTCGCTTCTTGATCGTATGGCCTCTCATATGGTCCTCTATATCGATCATTTCCTCGAGCGTTACGGATGTTTCCTCGATTCCCTTCGTTCCGTCGGTTTTCCCAGGAATCCCTTCTGTCCGTTTGAGCTGCATTGTCTACGACTACCGCATTCACTTCTTGCGTGTTTCTATTGTCGTTTCTGGTACTTCTCGGCGTAACTTGAGCGCTTGTATAGTCCAATCGCCGTAAAATGTCGTCATAGTGCTCCAGTGTATTGGCTCTCGACGCTATCAGTGATCGCTGTACCTTAATCGGTAACTGTCTCGCTATAGCTTGCAAAAGCTCTTCTTCTGGCAATGGAGGAATAAGGAACTGTAATTTAGCCAGCTGTGACGTGAAATAGTTGGCATAATGCGTCGGATGTGACGTAGAATAGCGCTTTGAGTACATCTCCGCTCTTACGTTAAGTTGATCCTCGGCACTCCAAAATCTCCTCAAGAAAGCCATGGCAAATTGCTCCATGTTCGCAAAATTGCTTCTGAACGCTCTAAACCAGGTAAGCGCAGATCCATCTAAGGCGCGTTCGACTATCCTTAGCTCTCTTTCTTTGGCTACCCTGTGTTCCGCCATGTAGTCTCGAATATCTCGCAGAAATTCGACTGGTGTGACTCCTGTATTTCCCGAAAACTTTCTCGGCTTGTCATCCAGATTCCTAATAATGGTGACTGGACCTGAGTATCGTTCGCTTGGACCCAACGTACTCCTATTCGAACTTGGATTATCCTGAGGGGTTGAACTGGCCCTTTCGAATGTCACATTCGGTTGCAATTGACGGTCGTCTCCCATGCTCGCTTCTTGATTCGTCATACTGCGGTCTATCGCTGTCTGATTTATCAATGTTTCCCCTGATGTTATATTCTGACTGGTGAAACTGTTAAACATGGATTCTAGTTTAGTCATCCTGTCTTCTGCTAATTTCTTGACCTGAGTCTTCAATTCATCTAACGATGTAACATCCTGCGTTTTGTTACTCTCGTCTAAGTCGTTTCTTAACTTGTTAATTTCTCCTTCGCACGTGTTCTTTACTGACGCGACTTGTTCCTTTAACAAATCAACATCTGTTCTAAATAGAGTTGAATCTATCTTCATCGCTTCCTTGTTTTCCGTAAACCTCGCTTCTAAGTTTGCCATACCTGCGATTAATTTTTCATCTAACCCTTCACGTTTCTCTTTTGCTTCGGCATCGACCTCACTATACCGTTCTTCCACGATTGCACCGACTCTATTTTTGAACAAAGCTAAGTTTTCATTAACCTTTTGCTCTATATCGTCGTCTATCTTCCTAATATCTTTCTGCAATTGATTTTCTAACGATTTTAAATTAGAATTGACCTCTCCCAAGACTTCCTCTTTAATGGTCCAAATTACTGTCTTTAAATCTTTAATCTCGTTACCTAGATTCGTTTCTAGACCTTTAATCTTAGTCTCGAAAGATACTTCGGTAGACCAATCTTGAATTTTGCCTACATCTGCCACTAAACCATCGATGTCGAATCTCAACTTCGATACATCTGATTTAATGTCTTTCTGTATGGACATAACGTCTGTTCTTAAAGTAAAAATATTTTCTTCTCCTCTACTTTCTAATTCAATAATATTTTTTCTTAATATTTGAACATTTTCCTCTCCTTTCATGTTTACTGCAATTATGTCTAATTGTAAAGTCTTCAGCATCTCATTATTCTTTAAAGTTAAACTATTCTCTAATCTAGTTAACTTGTTTTCTAATTCAGTGTTAGTTTCTTCACTACGAGCTTGTAATTTCTCTTCCAATGACTTAAAATTATCTTTCAAGTTAGCTTCACTAGCTTTTAAATGACTTTCAGTATTTGACTGTAATCTTTCTTCTAATGACTTAAAATTGTCCTTCAAGTTAGCTTCACTATTTGACTGTAACCTAGTCTCTAATGATTTTAAATTATCTTCATTAGTTGACTGCAATAATTTTACATTAGCTTCGTTACTAATCTGTAATGATTTTAAATTTTCTTCAGTACTAGTCTGCAATAATTTTAAATTTTCTTCAGTACTAGTCTGTAGCCTAGTCTCAAATGACTTTAAACTGTCGTTCAGATTGCCTTCGCTATTAGCCTGTAATGCTTGTACATTTTCTTTACATTTAGCTTCTAACCTAGCTTCTGAATTATTAATTTGTTCTTTAACTTCCGTTTCCATCTTAGAAATAGTTTCTGCAATACCAGACATACCCGTCTGTAACTCTCCTAACACCTTAGCTAAATCTTCCGGCAACATAATTATATTTTCAATATAGGTTTTATATAGAGACGTTAGACAACAACACATCACAATGTCTCAATTCCTGCATTCACTTGGGTATAGGAAAAATGTCTTATAACTAACATGATATTACTAATACGATTAACATGAACACTGGATTGGGCACACAAGTACATTGTCTGACCAAGTTTAATAAATGTTGTAACACACTTAAATGAACTTGAGATCAATCTCTCAGTAATCTAAATCTGATGTGATTCCATAGAATAAACAAAATCGAAAATCCCCACGTTGGGCGCCAATTCTCCCTCTCTCTCTCTGTACCCGTTCGTCCTGGGGATGCGATGACCCATCTGCTATAACATCGCATTCCTGGAGTTCCGGGACAGAGCGGAGTTAAATGAACCTCTAGTCAAATAAGGAATGTGTCGGAAATTCAGCTGAGTTCTCGAAAAAGCAGTGGGTATCACGAGACAAAGTATCTCTAGGGTCGTTACGGGCTTAAGTTTAATAGAAATAATGCAAATATAAATGGGCGCCATCAACTGAATTCCTAGCAAACCACTTCCTTTCCGGATAAGCCTTACTCAAGACAAGGAAAGAAAAAGGAACATCACACCATCATCAGATCACAACTAAGATAAAAACAAATTTATTTTACTTTGATAGTCAGACAGACATTTTAAATATAACTCCTACCTGAGAGTATGGTCGAATGCCAAAGTTAAATTGTCATTGTCCAAAAATCGAACCATCTCTTTTCTAATCCAAAATTATTTTTATCCACATAACAAGAAAAATCTCTAAAGTTCTCTTGGGTTCTCAGGATCACTGTAGCACTATGTCTTTCGTCACTGACATTTGTGAAACCTGAGACCTAATTTCTCTTTAATTTAACATCAATGTGGATTTAAAAATGTTATTAATCTGTCTAAACATACACATATAATAATCACACATATTAAATATCACGTAAATTATGGTTTGCATGGCATAATTTGAATGTTGAACATGTTAATCAAATGCTCCTAAACATTGAATAATTAATTTACACTATTTACATCGTCATTAACAATCATTTATCTGTGAATTACAGAAAATTCAAATTCTCATTGGTCATCATTATCGTCATCATCAAAATTAAATATTTCTCACATTAATTCTCACTTCAAAATTCTACATATCCCTGTCAGAATCGTTAATTCATCACCATTACATCATTTAAATTCTCAACTCAAGTTGCAATTCCTTCAAATTATCTCTCAATTAAATTTATTTAATTCCATGTAAATTCATTAATCATCAGCTTCTTTAGTTAATTATCACCTTCTAATTCAGTTATTCATCATCATTACAATCGTCTATTAATTTATTTCAATCAGTTTACTTATTCAATCTTTAATTCATCCATTTATTTAATTCATCGATTTATTTCAAAATTTAATTTATCAACTTATTTAAATTTCAATCATCTGGTTATTTAGTTTTCATTATTTCATCTAGTCATTCTGATTTTTATTTCATTAGGTCAGATCGTTAATATGCTTGAATCTCAGATTATTATTTCATTAATTATTATTCTCAGAAAATCTTGTATTATCAACTTTATTTATTTGTTTAATTTCCTAACAAATTGTTTAATATGGTTTATAGAACGTTGTCTTACAGTTTTATCACTTCCAAGTTATATCTCGTATTTAATTTATCATGCCAAAAAATATTATTGTCTCCACGACATCACGTTGGATCAAACTATCCACAACGACATTACATTTCTTCAATACTTCAAATATCACATTTGAATACAATAATTACTCCACAAAACTCCATAAATATTCAGCACATACAGCATGAATCTCAACAATTACGCTAGACTGGGTACGACGACCTCATGTCTGCCTCAAAATACATTATCAACGTTGCAACTATCACATGGCAACTTCCACAAAATGCCTACCACAAACTTCACTTAACCATGTTGCATGATCTACAAAAAATATATAACTGGCTTCAAATTATCAACGCACACAATCTCCAATAACTGTAATTACTCTGATCACATCTAGACAACTTCTTAAACAATTGGGAAAATATTACTTCAGTAATTTAAGATCTGCTTTCAAATAGCATAAATTCTCTTACAAATTTTCATAACTCACATCGCAGAAAAACACCAATGTGCTATAATCTCTCACATCAAAATCTGCAATACTGATCTGCCTTAAAATAATTCTGACCATTAATGATTAATCTTACAAGATTCAATTACTTTAAATCCTTCTCAAAAGGTATCAAACACAATTATAAAAAAATCATCAAAAGCATCAGCTGTAACAGCTGTTAAACTGAAATTACTCTCAAAAGAGTATAGCAACAAAATATTGGATTGGCAAACAAGAATTACTAAATGCAATCCTGTTGACATTTATCGTTACTTTATTTAACAAAATTTCGACTGATATGTGACTAGTAGTTCCTTGTTTGATTCACTTACATCTCGTGTACATTCGGATGATAAAAATGAGTCCCTCAATGGCGAGTAAGATGTGTAACCACCGTACAGTCGTATAAATACGAAAGACCTCGCCCCGTCGACTTGGATGATAGTTCCCTGAACGATGGGTAAGATGAGTAGCCACCATACAATCGTATAAATACGAAGGACCCCATCTCGTAGGCTATATGAGTGAATGTACCAGATAGGAATCAACAAGTTTCTAGTTGTCATATAAAAGCGATGTTCATTCACTAAAGTGAATAACTTCTTAATATCTCCAAACAATCCAATGGAAAAAATCCCTACTGATGAATAATACACACTCGCTAGTATGCAATGAACTGACGAAGTAATTTTTGATAATCAATTGCAGATCACGAGTTCGAAATACTCGTTACTCAAAAAAAAAAACTATTCATGAAAAATATCCTAGCTGGAAAAATGTCTAAAAGACCAAACATCTGCTTAATAAAGCCAACCAATGGTGAGAATTTCGTATAATGATGCCTAACATATCATATGGTCACTCCATATTCTAGCAAATTCGAAGTATATAAATTCAAACCATGTCTAAATAATCGTATCACTCCTATTAGAAAAATATACATGTGTGCCCAGTATTCATGAAAATAATCGTATCAGGTAGTTATGACTCTTACAGTACCTTTCATAATCAGCTGCAATTAAATTTCCAAGATCGTCGATTTTCCCTACATAAAGAATTTCTCGAAAGATCGGCGTGAATATCATTCCATCCATGAAATGACGATTGCCTTCGAAATCCCAAGTGAATCAGCTGGTGGACTCCGATCGTCAGGAATCGAATCCATCGCTCCGCGGTGCCATCTTGTCTCTATCAGCGTCTACTCGGACATGTTGAACTTCGGATTACCCATAGCGGATATTGTCCAACTCCTTCTCGAAAAAGTTCATGGAAACAGCGGACCCCCTACTCCTCTTCTAAGTTACGCCACTGTTCCGTTAAATGTCCAGTTTGAGTATTGCAAGTTCAATCTCAAATGACTGCTAAGTCCCACTTTCGTAAAATAAAATTTTACTTGAGAGTGTTCAAGTTTACGAAACACCCTGTATTTGTCTGTAATTTGATAACTCATGAAACTGCATAAGAAATAAATCTTATTAATGCACGATCTAATGTTCATCAGTGCCTATGCTAACAACATTCCGTTTACTTGAAATAGTTAAAGTAGCTTTGAATGCGTTATATAAAAGCATAGTCATAAAGTTATTCATGAAAACTATGTTCAAACTGCGTTGAAATGTCGCTTGAAATAAAGCCTTCAACTACTTGCAGTGCGGTTCTGACATATCCCGGCCGTCTGTGATTGCTTCCTCGGCTAGCCCGCCTGGATCAATGACCCGCTTGGCCTTCGCTGCTCGGCGATGCAGGAACTGTCGCCTACACTCTGCCGTGACAGTTTCGGTATGTTACGTGACCTTCACTGTGCGTCTCGCTTGCGCTATAGAGCTGCTCCTACCTGCTCGTCTGACTGAGCTCAACTGAACCTGCTGGCACTGTCTTCTTGCTTATGTGCTTGGCGCAGGCACGTGGTGTAGTCCCCCTCCACTGTGCTCTTGCGTCACGATCATAGTCTCGAACCCAGATCATCTCGGCTGTTCCGTTATAAAATAACTTAAGGGTTATCTGACTTCCATAAAATTATTTCCACATATAATGCATGTTATATATCCTCTTCTAAGATGTTTAATTGCTATAATTCCATAAATATCTCAATAAAGCTTCACATCTCTATCCATAATTCCATCTTCTTATAGACGTCAATGCCTCCTTGATTCTTAGACCTCCTACGTCATCTTGACATTCTTCTTGACGCGATCGGTACGCTATCTTTTAAGAGCTCTTCCCAAAACCTCAACTACAGCTTAATGTCTGCTGGCGTAGCCGATAGCCTAAACTAGGTATCGGGTACATCTCTCCCGTACATCTCCTTTTTTTTAATCAAGATTGAGAAAAAAAATACACTCTCAGGCATTCTATATATAATACATGTACACGATAGCTCTACAATTCCCTTACTCAGCATGATGGTTCTTTCTGACTCTCAATAATGATGAATGACTTCCAATGATTAGCATCTTGATTCCGTGTTATTCTGACGTTTATTTCTTCTTTCTTCACTCGTGCTTGCTCGATTGACATCTCTCACTGTCTCTTCGAGTGGTACACTAGGCTGTCTATCTTCTTGCCTCGACCTCTCATGTCCACGATTATCCCGTCTGTCGTTAGGATCGTTTCTTCGGCCATCCTGCCTGTCGTTCCCATTATACTGTTGATCTTGGCTCCAGTTATTTCTGCCCCGATATCTATTGTTATATCGATTCCTGTCTTGATATCTGGAATTCTGGTTATAATTCCTATATCGGCTATCTCTCGCTTCTTGATCGTATGGCCTCTCATATGGTCCTCTATATCGATCATTTCCTCGAGCGTTACGGATGTTTCCTCGATTCCCTTCGTTCCGTCGGTTTTCCCAGGAATCCCTTCTGTCCGTTTGAGCTGCATTGTCTACGACTACCGCATTCACTTCTTGCGTGTTTCTATTGTCGTTTCTGGTACTTCTCGGCGTAACTTGAGCGCTTGTATAGTCCAATCGCCGTAAAATGTCGTCATAGTGCTCCAGTGTATTGGCTCCCGACGCTATCAGTGATCGCTGTACCTTAATCGGTAACTGTCTCGCTATAGCTTGCAAAAGCTCTTCTTCTGGCAATGGAGGAATAAGGAACTGTAATTTAGCCAGCTGTGACGTGAAATAGTTGGCATAATGCGTCGGATGTGACGTAGAATAGCGCTTTGAGTACATCTCCGCTCTTACGTTAAGTTGATCCTCGGCACTCCAAAATCTCCTCAAGAAAGCCATGGCAAATTGCTCCATGTTCGCAAAATTGCTTCTGAACGCTCTAAACCAGGTAAGCGCAGATCCATCTAAGGCGCGTTCGACTATCCTTAGCTCTCTTTCTTTGGCTACCCTGTGTTCCGCCATGTAGTCTCGAATATCTCGCAGAAATTCGACTGGTGTGACTCCTGTATTTCCCGAAAACTTTCTCGGCTTGTCATCCAGATTCCTAATAATGGTGACTGGACCTGAGTATCGTTCGCTTGGACCCAACGTACTCCTATTCGAACTTGGATTATCCTGAGGGGTTGAACTGGCCCTTTCGAATGTCACATTCGGTTGCAATTGACGGTCGTCTCCCATGCTCGCTTCTTGATTCGTCATACTGCGGTCTATCGCTGTCTGATTTATCAATGTTTCCCCTGATGTTATATTCTGACTGGTGAAACTGTTAAACATGGATTCTAGTTTAGTCATCCTGTCTTCTGCTAATTTCTTGACCTGAGTCTTCAATTCATCTAACGATGTAACATCCTGCGTTTTGTTACTCTCGTCTAAGTCGTTTCTTAACTTGTTAATTTCTCCTTCGCACGTGTTCTTTACTGACGCGACTTGTTCCTTTAACAAATCAACATCTGTTCTAAATAGAGTTGAATCTATCTTCATCGCTTCCTTGTTTTCCGTAAACCTCGCTTCTAAGTTTGCCATACCTGCGATTAATTTTTCATCTAACCCTTCACGTTTCTCTTTTGCTTCGGCATCGACCTCACTATACCGTTCTTCCACGATTGCACCGACTCTATTTTTGAACAAAGCTAAGTTTTCATTAACCTTTTGCTCTATATCGTCGTCTATCTTCCTAATATCTTTCTGCAATTGATTTTCTAACGATTTTAAATTAGAATTGACCTCTCCCAAGACTTCCTCTTTAATGGTCCAAATTACTGTCTTTAAATCTTTAATCTCGTTACCTAGATTCGTTTCTAGACCTTTAATCTTAGTCTCGAAAGATACTTCGGTAGACCAATCTTGAATTTTGCCTACATCTGCCACTAAACCATCGATGTCGAATCTCAACTTCGATACATCTGATTTAATGTCTTTCTGTATGGACATAACGTCTGTTCTTAAAGTAAAAATATTTTCTTCTCCTCTACTTTCTAATTCAATAATATTTTTTCTTAATATTTGAACATTTTCCTCTCCTTTCATGTTTACTGCAATTATGTCTAATTGTAAAGTCTTCAGCATCTCATTATTCTTTAAAGTTAAACTATTCTCTAATCTAGTTAACTTGTTTTCTAATTCAGTGTTAGTTTCTTCACTACGAGCTTGTAATTTCTCTTCCAATGACTTAAAATTATCTTTCAAGTTAGCTTCACTAGCTTTTAAATGACTTTCAGTATTTGACTGTAATCTTTCTTCTAATGACTTAAAATTGTCCTTCAAGTTAGCTTCACTATTTGACTGTAACCTAGTCTCTAATGATTTTAAATTATCTTCATTAGTTGACTGCAATAATTTTACATTAGCTTCGTTACTAATCTGTAATGATTTTAAATTTTCTTCAGTACTAGTCTGCAATAATTTTAAATTTTCTTCAGTACTAGTCTGTAGCCTAGTCTCAAATGACTTTAAACTGTCGTTCAGATTGCCTTCGCTATTAGCCTGTAATGCTTGTACATTTTCTTTACATTTAGCTTCTAACCTAGCTTCTGAATTATTAATTTGTTCTTTAACTTCCGTTTCCATCTTAGAAATAGTTTCTGCAATACCAGACATACCCGTCTGTAACTCTCCTAACACCTTAGCTAAATCTTCCGGCAACATAATTATATTTTCAATATAGGTTTTATATAGAGACGTTAGACAACAACACATCACAATGTCTCAATTCCTGCATTCACTTGGGTATAGGAAAAATGTCTTATAACTAACATGATATTACTAATACGATTAACATGAACACTGGATTGGGCACACAAGTACATTGTCTGACCAAGTTTAATAAATGTTGTAACACACTTAAATGAACTTGAGATCAATCTCTCAGTAATCTAAATCTGATGTGATTCCATAGAATAAACAAAATCGAAAATCCCCACGTTGGGCGCCAATTCTCCCTCTCTCTCTCTGTACCCGTTCGTCCTGGGGATGCGATGACCCATCTGCTATAACATCGCATTCCTGGAGTTCCGGGACAGAGCGGAGTTAAATGAACCTCTAGTCAAATAAGGAATGTGTCAGAAATTCAGCTGAGTTCTCGAAAAAGCAGTGGGTATCACGAGACAAAGTATCTCTAGGGTCGTTACGGGCTTAAGTTTAATAGAAATAATGCAAATATAAATGGGCGCCATCAACTGAATTCCTAGCAAACCACTTCCTTTCCGGATAAGCCTTACTCAAGACAAGGAAAGAAAAAGGAACATCACACCATCATCAGATCACAACTAAGATAAAAACAAATTTATTTTACTTTGATAGTCAGACAGACATTTTAAATATAACTCCTACCTGAGAGTATGGTCGAATGCCAAAGTTAAATTGTCATTGTCCAAAAATCGAACCATCTCTTTTCTAATCCAAAATTATTTTTATCCACATAACAAGAAAAATCTCTAAAGTTCTCTTGGGTTCTCAGGATCACTGTAGCGCTATGTCTTTCGTCACTGACATTTGTGAAACCTGAGACCTAATTTCTCTTTAATTTAACATCAATGTGGATTTAAAAATGTTATTAATCTGTCTAAACATACACATATAATAATCACACATATTAAATATCACGTAAATTATGGTTTGCATGGCATAATTTGAATGTTGAACATGTTAATCAAATGCTCCTAAACATTGAATAATTAATTTACACTATTTACATCGTCATTAACAATCATTTATCTGTGAATTACAGAAAATTCAAATTCTCATTGGTCATCATTATCGTCATCATCAAAATTAAATATTTCTCACATTAATTCTCACTTCAAAATTCTACATATCCCTGTCAGAATCGTTAATTCATCACCATTACATCATTTAAATTCTCAACTCAAGTTGCAATTCCTTCAAATTATCTCTCAATTAAATTTATTTAATTCCATGTAAATTCATTAATCATCAGCTTCTTTAGTTAATTATCACCTTCTAATTCAGTTATTCATCATCTATTCAATCGTCTATTAATTTATTCAAATCAGTTTATTTATTCAATCTCTAATTCATCCATTTATTTAATTCATTGATTTATTCCAAAATTTAATTTATCAATTTATTTAAATTTTATTCTTCTGGTTATTTAGATTTTTAATATTTCATCTAGTCATTCTGATTTTTATTTCATTAGGTCAGATCATTATTATGCTTAAATTTTAGATTATTATTTCATTAATTATTATTCTCAGAAAATCTTGTATTATCAACTTTATTTATTTGTTTAATTTCCTAACAAATCGTTTAATATGGGTTATAGAACGTTGTCTTACAGTTTTATCACTTCCAAGTTATATCTCGTACTTAATTATCATGCCAAAAATATTATTGCCTTCACGACATCACGTTGGATCTGACTATCCACAACTACATTATATATCCTCAATTCTTCAAATATCACATTTGAATACCACAATTATTTCACAAAACTCCATAAATATTCAGCACATACAGCATGAATCTCAACAATTACGCTAGACTGGGTACGACGACCTCATGTCTGCCTCAAAATACATTATCAACGTTGCAACTATCACATGGCAACTTCCACAAAATGCCTACCACAAACTTCACTTAACCATGTTGCATGATCTACAAAAAATATATAACTGGCTTCAAATTATCAACGCACACAATCTCCAATAACTGTAATTACTCTGATCACATCTAGACAACTTCTTAAACAATTGGGAAAATATTACTTCAGTAATTTAAGATCTGCTTTCAAATAGCATAAATTCTCTTACAAATTTTCATAACTCACATCGCAGAAAAACACCAATGTGCTATAATCTCTCACATCAAAATCTGCAATACTGATCTGCCTTAAAATAATTCTGACCATTAATGATTAATCTTAAAAGATTCAATTACTTTAAATCCTTCTCAAAAGGTATCAAACACAATTATAAAAAAATCATCAAAAGCATCAGCTGTAACAGCTGTTAAACTGAAATTACTCTCAAAAGAGTATAGCAACAAAATATTGGATTGGCAAACAAGAATTACTAAATGCAATCCTGTTGACATTTATCGTTACTTTATTTAACAAAATTTCGACTGATATGTGACTAGTAGTTCCTTGTTTGATTCACTTACATCTCGTGTACATTCGGATGATAAAAATGAGTCCCTCAATGGCGAGTAAGATGTGTAACCACCGTACAGTCGTATAAATACGAAAGACCTCGCCCCGTCGACTTGGATGATAGTTCCCTGAACGATGGGTAAGATGAGTAGCCACCATACAATCGTATAAATACGAAGGACCCCATCTCGTAGGCTATATGAGTGAATGTACCAGATAGGAATCAACAAGTTTCTAGTTGTCATATAAAAGCGATGTTCATTCACTAAAGTGAATAACTTCTTAATATCTCCAAACAATCCAATGGAAAAAATCCCTACTGATGAATAATACACACTCGCTAGTATGCAATGAACTGACGAAGTAATTTTTGATAATCAATTGCAGATCACGAGTTCGAAATACTCGTTACTCAAAAAAAAAATATTCATGAAAAATATCCTAGCTGGAAAAATGTCTAAAAGACCAAACATCTGCTTAATAAAGCCAACCAATGGTGAGAATTTCGTATAATGATGCCTGCCATATCATATGGTCACTCCATATTCTAGCAAATTCGAAGTATATAAATTCAAACCATGTCTAAATAATCGTATCACTCCTATTTGAAAAATATACATGTGTGCCCAGTATTCATGAAAATAATCGTATCAGGTAGTTATGATTCTTACAGTACCTTTCATAATCAGCTGCAATTAAATTTCCAAGATCGTCGATTTTCCCTACATAAAGAATTTCTCGAAAGATCGGCGTGAATATCATTCCATCCATGAAATGACGATTGCCTTCGAAATCCCAAGTGAATCAGCTGGTGGACTCCGATCGTCAGGAATCGAATCCATCGCTCCGCGGTGCCATCTTGTCTCTATCAGCGTCTACTCGGACATGTTGAACTTCGGATTACCCATAGCGGATATTGTCCAACTCCTTCTCGAAAAA